>JAVLVB010000001.1:3218074-3247066 GCA_032876305.1 Orestias chungarensis | reverse complement strand
AAAAAAACGCTTCCAGAGCGAAAACACACAATGAAAAAAAATGACAAAATCTTTTGATGTTTTCATTATGAGACTGAGAACATTTACTGACATAAAAGTGTGCTTTTGAGAAATTATCTATCCATTCTGAACAAGTGACGCCCTGTTGCAGGTTAACTATGTGTCAGAGTGTATAATGTTTCAAGAAGTGCACTAGCTGTTGTGCAGATGTTAATAGTAATTTGAAAAATGCACTAAAAACACAGTAGAACCAACATTTTTGGTGCTCTATGTTTTAGTTTAGTTTTAATGTTTTCGTGTTTGTTTGATTACAGGGTGACTGCAAATGTTGGTTTTCGTAGCAATGACCCATTTTGTCTCTTTGCAGTTTTGGCGTCTTCATACCTGATGGCCGCTTCTGCTGCTGGAGATGTCTTGCAGACCATACATAATTTTATGCCGACGACGGAGCCACAATGGAGGTATAAGTGCAAAATGTTAATGTTTAGGCAGGCAGTAATTTACAGCTCAGTTGTTCACATGCATACAAAGGATCCCAACCAACTGTTTTTCATTATTTGCAGACTTTTCTTTTGAAGGTAAGAAACCAACCAATTCTTTTTTTTGAGCCATATCTTAAGTATTTGAGTGTAAATACTAATTTTGAAGCTGAACTGTGCAGGTTCAATGCTATTTGACACATTGTTAGCTGGGGTTTCTAAATAATCAATTAATTGACCTTGATTCTGAGTGGCTTTATCTTCAAAAGTGGATATACTAAACGTGTTGAACCACAAATGTGTCTTAACACGTGCAGGATATCGGCCCTTAATAATGACACCACTAATAAACTGTGTGTTAATAGGTTAAAATCTTCCTGTCACTGGCAGTAGAATGTTTATGAACATCTAAATTATTACAAAAATCCAGTTCTTTGCCGCCATCTATGTCCACCAAAAAGTCTAAATGTCACATAAGGTTACTTAACCTCTTCCAGTACCCAAGCCAGTCTCCTGAAATCAATCCTACTAAAGTCTGTGAAGGAATCTCAAGCTGTGTGGTTTTTGTCATAGAACCACAATTGAACCAGAGAGCTTTTCTAAAACTGGGGTACGGCTTTAAGAACCAACCTTCTGCCGTAGTTATCAATAAAGGTTCTTTCACTGAGGTGAAAGTTAGTTTTACTGAGGCAATAACTGATTTCACACAATAAAAAAACGGATCTATGATGTAAATTTATTTCTGAGTAAACTCTTGATACCAGCAGTGGCTATTATACTTGTTTCCTCTTGTACATTTAACAATGTAAGAAAAAAAAGTAACACCTTTCATGTTGAAGTGGTAACAATACATAATTCCTTTTTGGTAACAAAAAAGTTTTTGCTGCCTTTGCATGCTTGCTTCAATGTGCCATCTATAGTTTTATATCCGTTGCAGTTTGAATTAAACATCCCGAATATTAAATATTAGTTTTTTTTTTTCCATTACAGATGAAATCACCCATTCTGAAAGAGGGGTTTAGACTTGCTAATCCAGTTATTCATGCGGAATATACACTTAAACTGCCTTCATGCAAGCTGCTGGTACTAAAGCATATTCTTGTTCCAAGGTTGAATTATCTCCCGTTGTATATATGAGCTTTCATAGTGTATGAAGTTATTCAAAATCAGAAATAGGTGCTCTTTTGCTCTGGCTGACTCTGTCACTGCAGCTAATACAGCTGAACATATTAATTTTAATGATAGGTTGTGGTAGTTTTTTGTTAAACATTTATGGCTGTTAATGCTGTTTAAAAACTGTTTCCAGCTTCAATCGAAGGCAAATTCAGCTGGTTTTTGAATTTTAAAATGGCCTCATTGCTCTATATTTTTTTAAACAGAAAAATCCGATATGGAAACTACAGAGGTAGGTTGTATATAAAGCCACAGCACCACAAAAACCAAACAAAAAAACCAAAACACTTTAAGCTGTCAAAAACATCACAGCTCTTTGGCATTTTCAGCAGACTTGGGTGGTGATGCTGTATATTTGCTATAAAACTGTTCACATGCACATGATGCAAGGTGTAATAAATGTAGACTTCCTCAATGGTCTATGCTCGTTTTAAAAATGAGCAAAACAAAACCTTTTGGAAAGCACAGAAAATGTCATTTGCGGACAAAATGCTGTCATTAAGACTTCTTGTTTCTTAGCTTTGTTTGCAGGTAAAATCAAAAGCAATTTTAATGGTTGCTATTATAAAGGTTTTGATTATACCACCGTTCTAGAAAGAAATTCCCATTCCAACAGCGTTTTAACAAAAGAGGATGAAAGTAATCAAAAATAAAGCCTTTTGTTTTACATTTGGACTTCATAAAGACTCAAGGAATACTTTTTTCATTTTTAATATTATTTCAGGAGGAACAAAACATGTAATGGTCTGACCCTGAGTCATTTGCTGTATGTCTTACCCTTCTCTCTTCCTCCTGTCTAATAAGGCCTACTAGCGCCACAAAAAAACATTATAAATATAAATATTAGGACCTTTTTGCAGCGTACTCTTAGTTGAGAGGAACAGTGCACACAAGTATGACTTGTCATAGATACACTGAGAATATGTTGGGAAGTTTTTAATCTTGTGTATCGTTCAAAATGGAGATCGTGTGGATTCTGTAGTTGTGAAAAAATTCCAAACCAATCTTGTATTTTGCCTTGAAATGTTATCTTCGTTTCGAAATTTGATAAATACAGGAAAATATATTATTACACAACTATTTTTTTATTAATATTTTTAAATGATTAGTAGAAATATCGTTATTAACATTAATTTTGATAGCTGCTCAGCTTTTTTGTATTTTCTCTAGTATACACCATTAATGCTGATCAAATAGGATGTGTCAATGCATCCAACATCCTTTTTAACAGCCTTCAAAGATTTTGTTCCAGATTCAAATGAGTACTCTGGTACAGCCATTAGAAAAAATGCTATATTTATAGGAAGTCAGAGTAAAAGATTCAGTAAAATGAAAACAATGTTATTCCCTGCAGTAGAAAATATCTAATTTGTGTAATACACCATGATAGTTTTTTTTTAAAACAAATTGATCAACCGGAGAGATGTTAAGTCTTACGTTATTTTGGATGGCTGTTTGGAGCCTTCAATTGTCTTCATTATTCAAGTCGTTGCTCGCTGCCAGTGTCTTCGCCGTTGACGTACAGTTTACAAGGACACAGTCCTTTTAAAGTTCTCTGCACCTGTCCGTTCATCCGCTGCAGACTGTTGCTGCTGTTGTGTACGTGAGCTATCTGAGGTTAGAGAAAGTTCACATCAGCAGCATCCCAATTCATTATTCACCTCATCTGGCCAGATGGAGCAGGAGAGCAGCTGCTCCTCCTGACACCAGTCAACACAGTGTCAATGAATGCGTAATTATCTCATCACTGAGCTGTCTTTTCTGTTTTCGATCTGTATGCATATTTCTACCGTCTTCTGTTTATCTGTGTTAACTCGTACACTTGGATTTTTTTCAATACTTCTTCATATATACCTGTAAATATTTAGATATTGTAAGATCCAAAAAGAATTGTTAAAAATGTAAACCTGAATCTAAAAATAAATGTGCAGTTTTTCCTGTTTCAACCCTCCAATTATGCTTCTTCTACGTTTGTCCTATTTAGGGTTAAATTTCTGTCCTGCTGAGTTGTTAGTTGAAGTGCTAATTACCTCACCACCTATAGAAGAGTAAAGAAAATATCACCTCAGGATGAACTTTTAACGAGGTTTCCGGGCAGAAAAAATTAAGGCTGGCTAAATGTTTTGTTAGTTTTGTCTCTCTCGTTTGGAGAGTTTGTGAATTGAAGGCTAAGACAAACTTTACAGAGGATTTTGAATCATAAAAGAAGCCTCCATCTTCTCGTAACCCAGTCAGTGCCATCTTTAATTTATTGCTTTATTTTATTTACCAGCAACTCAGTTCAGGTCACCGAGCATCATTCTGTCCACTTCAGTTATCTCTCAGATTCCAGCATTGTGCTCCTTTCTCGTTTGTTTTTCTCAGGTTGTCTTGTTGTCCATTTTCTGTAATTTTGCTTTCTTTGGTCCTTGGCAGAGAGAGTTTAGACAACATAATAGCTGGACGTGACCGAGATGTACACTCATGGCTGTTTTATTTGGCAAAAAAGCCGGCTTCTGTGTCGTCTGGAAGTTTCTGAAATTGGCTTTAAGCCTTTTAGTTAAAACTAATCAGTAAAACCGGAATTACTAAACTATGACTGATTCATTCTTCTCTTTTTTCCCCATTTTGTCTGTCAGTCCATCTGCCCAATATTCAACTTATCTATTTCTTCTGTCTGTCCATTTACCTTTTTAAATTCCCTGGATTTTTGTTTGTTTAAAAAAATGTCTAATGAACAATATAAATATTTTCTAGGGAAATTGTATTTTTCTGTTACAGGGAACTTATATATAGATCATATTTTCTGTCTACTTTTAAAATTGTCTCACATGACTAAATGATTCGTTGCATCTACCCTGTAGATCTGATTACCAGGTGTCGTATCATGAAAGACATAGAGCTCCTCTGACCCTGAACAGCCACAGTGACGAGCCCTCTGTGTGTCATTAATTCATGGCCTTCAACTCTGGATTAAATTACAGTCTATGCTAGGGAAGAAATTACTTTTACTAGTATCTTTTGGAAGCAGGCAGACATGCACCCCATCGGAGAATAGCTTAGTGTGCAAGGTTTCATCATTCCCTGCACACACGGCACAATTATAAAGGTACCCTGTTAGGTGTTCTCATTGAAATGTATAATTTATTGCTATCATTAGTCTTATTTCTTTTATAGAAACATCTGCATCCTTTTCCCCCCTTATCTGTATTTGCGTTTATAATTAAAACAACCCCAAAAAATCCAACTACTGCAAATAATGATGCTGAATTCATACTGCAATATTTTTCTCCAACAAAACCTTTGATAACAAGCGGTAAATCCAATCTGTGCAATGACAAGATCAAAGGCAGCAGGGAGGAGACGCAGGCCCTTTAAGAGAAACTGAACGGGGAGGGCTGTGCATTTCATAAAAGATGAGTTTGTTCAGTGGCCATGGTAAGACATGGTTAAAAGCATCTCTGCACTCCAGCGTACTCTCATACCCATTACAGACGGAGCATCCCCGTCCTGCCGACCGCTTCACATATGCTGACAAAGCTGCGCCAGAAGCTGGGATATGGATGCTCTCAGAGGAAAGGGATAAGCCTGGACCAAGAGAAGAAACAGTGTAAGAAGGAACAACAGTAGAGGAGTGCATGGACAAGATAATAAGCGTTGTAAGAAAAAAAAAAGATAAAGTGAAGGACAGAAAACTGTTTTATCAGGGCAGAGAATGGGCATTTCCTCCTTGTCCCCTCTTACTCCGTCCATTCTGTAGTTGCAGGTATTTCTAACTTGAGTGCCTTCCTTTGACAAGCTGGGGAAATACCTCTGTTAACTACTGTTCCCCCTATTTGCATGTCACTGTCTATGTTTTCTTGAACATTTGCATGTTTTCAGAGGGTCATTACCTAGTGACTTTGCTAAGTGAAAAGCATGTTTTACTATATTCCTTTGTAGTAGGGCACTCTGCAGTGCATGAACCAAAAAAAATAAATAATTATAATAGGGCAGTCTTAAAGCAAGTTCTTTGTTTCTTCCCCATCATTTTTGGTGAAGAGGAGTTACTCCACTTTAAATAATCAGTGTTAAAGCAGTACAGTCCATCTGACTTGCTGGAGAAGTGGCTTTTAAAACGTGTTGCAGAGCGGATATCAGCAGAACTGAGTATCTGAGGACGGGGGTGTAAGTGGTGGTGTGGGTTGTGTCTGGAGACCTTGTTTACTGCCAGCATGGATGGGAGACTGTTGATGTTCTGGCTCTCTGAGCCGACATCTGGGCTAGTGTGAAAGGGAGCTATTGATGGATTTTTCTAAAGGCTGCTGTTAGTTAGAGAGGGAGAGATGGGAAAATGGTGCAGGTAGAGATGGCTGGGTAGTACTGCTGCAGTTTAGAAACACAGAGGAACACTTTCATGTGCAAAGAAAATACTTTGATCAAAATGGCTTTTCCAATGATTTTAACGTATCCTTGGGTTTTTACATTCAAAGTTAAAGACATGCATGTATGAGCTACTGTGTTTGAGTCTTTTTTTTCAGATTTTACTGCACAGCTGCAGTAAATGCTTCACTTTAAGGTTACCAGACATTTGTTTATGTACAGCTGCCTTAAGATCCTACAACAGGACCAGTGTGTTACATCGGCTCTTTTAAAAAAAAACTGTTCTGGTGTAAATCTGCTGATATGTTTAAAATGACTGTTTCCTTTGATTGGTTCAAGCTTCAGTTTTTGGTTTAATGATTTCACATTCTACTGCAGATTACGTCAGTAAGTAAAACTGACCTAAATGTTGAGCAATGTTTGGGAGTAAAAAAAGACTTTAGGAATTTAAATAAATAGTTTGACTCATTTTGCAGTGAAATATTGCATGTAAGTCAAAGCTTCACAAGCATACAATGACTTTATATAAAACAAAGTCTTATGTGATTGGGGGCTTTAGAACAGTAGGGATTGTGAATTTGATTTATCCATCAGGTTCATCAATATATAAATTCTGAATATTTACATGTGATGAAAACGTGGAAAAAATGGTATAAGTACAAACCAAAAAATGGCCTCAGTCTTTGGGTTTGGAAACATCAGATAAAAATCTTTGATTTGCAGTATTATGTTTACAATGATTGCACTATATCTGCAATGATTGAAGAGTTCATGGTCAACTTATGGATTGCATGTTGCACAAGTCCTGGATGGACATAGCTTTGCAAATTGAAGTTATGCTTTTTCAGAGTAATTGGGTAACATGGGAAAGGTTTAGTTTCAAATTTTTTTACATGTCTGCATACTGTAAGTATAGGTGAAAAGAAACAAAGGTATAGAGAAGCAGCCCCTTTTGATGATTGGTTTACCACATTTTAAGCTATTTACGAATCAGCTGTATAGAAACCAAAAGCGGCTCTAATATTTAATAAAATGTTTCGTAATTTATTTTGTAAAAAGATGATTATACTGTAAAAAAATGGGTGGTTACTGTATTGCACCCAGATTTATCTTCAGTTTTCCTGTCATCACTCTCTGGACTCTCTATAATTAACCATTATTGATTAGTAATGGATGTTTAATCTGGATCAAGCAGTCATCAAGGACCAATTGGTTTTGTCTTACAACTAGTATTATGACAAAACAAGCTTTTAAGCACATTAACACTTACTACTCCAAAATTAGCTTAATCTTGCTTTGCTAAAAGAAATATTTTTATTTTATTTTTTTTATTACAGGGGTTGGACAATGAAATCAATTCGTCTTGGGAATGGCATACTAGTCTTGCACAGTGGTCAGGGGGATTTTAAGACCTTCTTCTTGTAGGATAGTGGCCAGGTCCCAAAATGATGCTCGTGGATGAAAACCTTTCCTGACTCGGTCCTCCAAAACACCCCAAAGTGGCCAAATAATATTTAGAATTGGTACCTTACAGGACATGGGAGATGTTCACTTCAGTTTTGTGTTCTTTAAACCAATCTTTCACCAGTCTTGCTTTGTGTATTGGTGCATTGTCATCCTGATACACGGCACCACCTTCAGCATACAATGTTTGAACCATTGGATGGACATAGTCCTCCAGAATTATTTGGTAGTCCTTGGCAGCAGCATGCCCACCTAGTATTTGGCCAAGTGAATGCTATCATATGGCAGCCCAAACCATCACTGATCCACGCCCATGCTTCACTCTGGTTTTGGTGTAAATAGGACAGTTGAGGTGCAGATTTAATTGTGCTGTGGTTTTATGTTTTTTGGATACAATCTGGTTGAGCACCCAAACATCCCTTTTCGAACAGCTTCCTCTTGTGATCACAGTTAATCCTGTAAGATGTTGTCCGTCCTTCTTGGTGGTATGCTGACATTACCCTGCTTTAGTGGACTGGAGAATCCTTTTCCTTTTTAACGAAATCACGGCTACAACAAATATTGTTACCCTTACGGTTTATGCTTCGTAAAACCCAATTTCACCATGTGGGAAGCAATTAGTCTTCTATATTTTACAGCGTTGGAGCAAACCGAGAGATGACTCTTTTAGCATTCCTCTTTGCGCAATATGTCTAAATCTGACCCCCATAGACATGATTGAGTTGAATTAAATGTCCATGGAAGTTCACTTTGTGTGTTTAACCATTTCTGGTTTTTTTTGGCCAAATTTATAGGATTGTAAATCTGATAGAGACTCAGTGATGACCCTTTTTTCATTTTTCGTTTTCCGTCAGAATCCATGTTTTTTTATTTTTTTTACGCACTGTAACAAAGCTCCCAGGGCTTTAGGAAATATTGAGGCAACTAGTTACTTCTTTCAAAAGCCTTTTCACGGCTTATTAAGTTTGAGATACTTCTACATTATTTGCTCTACTTGCTCTCGTCTTTTCAGTTTTAAAGAGCAGTTAAGGACAGTAGGGCTGCGTAACACTTATACATCAGTAAAAACGGGAAATTCCTTGACGCTCTCACCTTCTTACATCACTCTAATATTGTGGCAGTTGTGATTTCTTACCGTAAGATTTTAAACGGTTTTCCTATAACAGACTACCAGACAGTATTTCCTGGATCGCTTTGTTTTTTCTTTTTTTGTTAGATATTTCTTATTCATACAGTATTTATTTGGGGGATTTTTATGCATTTTCCTATAAATGTGAAACTCACTTGCATATAGAGTGTAATTGAAAATGTTAATGTTGAGATGGAAGCAGAAGATGCCTTCCCTGTAGGGCGACGTATTGTCGGCCATGTGGTTTAATCTTCCAGAAACACTCTCTTATCTTTGTGATTTAAATCTAATTATAATGCATGAGCAGAACGAGCTGGTGCTGCTGATTTTAGCTAGCTCAGACTAAAATGGAGGCCAAACGCTATCTTTAATCAGCACTGATTTACATGATACCCTCCTCCGCTTCCCTACTCACTGCACTGATCTTTCAAAATATGAAGTTTCATCCCTCAAATGTTGGATATGTGTCTTCAGAAATGCATTTGTTTTTAAAATTCATCATTGTCTACATCAGAGACATCACAAGTTTTCCCGGCTCTTAAAAATATTACTGAAAGGATTAAAAATGAAGCGAGCAGTTTAAACAGCCAGTTCTCTTGAACATTTCGAAATGATCTCATTGTGCTTCATGAGTTCATGGGTCCTGTCAGCTTCTTGACATGTCTACACCCTCCTTACCTTCCCTGGAGGGTCTGTGAGGGGCGTACGAGCAGGAGGTGGTGGTTAACAAAGCTTTCACAAATCCCCAGCGAGTGAGGAGCAGGAGGAAAGGAAAAGAGACTTGTTAGAGGATCTGTCAAGAGAGCCGAGGAGCAGTGGTTTTTCCCATGTCAGCCTGATCAAACATCTGGAAGAACATAGAGGGAAAGATGAAGGGCAGTCGGAGGAAGTTGCAGAATAGATGATGCAGAGTCTATAGGACTGATTGATGCAGTCGCCACCGGCTGAGGAGGGTTGATTGGAACGCCGGTTCAGGAATATCTTTTATTTGTTTTATTGAATGTCTGAACGCTGGATGTTGCTTCTGTTCCTTTCAACTCAGGTAAAAATATATTTAAGTTTCAAGCATATATGTTTGGCTATTAGATCCAGAAGAAGTTATGAGTCTACTGAAATGTGCGTGCAAAAACTTCAATAGAGAAGCGACTGCTCTATGAAAAATGTACTTTCTTCCAGTCTTCTGAAACTCTCATACATGCAGGTATTTTTTAAATTCTTTTTCAACTTGTCTTGTCTGTTGAAGATATACAGTTACAACAAGAAAAACCTTTTGTAATAATTCGGTTTCAGTTGGATCTTATGCCGTTTTATTACCAGATTCAAGGGAATGTTGCTCTCTCAAACTATATTAATGTATCTTTTGGCAGCATTCACACACTCGTTGAAAACTCTTGCATTGATAATGTTTGTTTGCAATTTATGCTTCGCCAGCCATGACAACAGTGAGATAACTCGGGTGAGATATTTGAACTTGACAGCGTGCTTTTATGCTGTTCTGAATTTTGGTGTCTGAAATGTGATGTATCATGAATGTGGTTCATCGTGCATAAAGAATCTGTAAATAATGCTAATCGTAAAGGAGGTATAGCAAATTAATATTAATCTGCGTCATTTGCTATCATTTACTAGATATTAGATGATTGTTGGGCTTCCCTTTAATCCCCAATGACTAAACTGTGTTTCCTTGAACTCTTTCACAAAACTTCCTGCAGCATTTTTGAAAAGAGTGTCTGGCATAGATGGCAGTTTGATTGCATTTATAGTTTTAAAAGAGGCTGCTTTGACTGATATATGCCAGGAATACGAATGAGAAATATGAATAGCTAAAATCTCGTAAACTGAACTATTACTTTAAATTGAGGCCTTTAGATGTCTTGGGTTGTTTATAAAATGAAATTGAAAAAGGAATAATGACGAAAAAAAAGGTTGCAGCAGTGGCGTGGAGCTTTTATTGGTCATTTATGTTTGAGAGAGGTTCGCACTGTAAGGTGAAACTATCGATTTGTCTTTCTGTTAGAGCCATTATCTGGTCACAGCAGTCTTGTATAATATCAAGGTTAGTGTTGAATACTGAGATTATATTTGTTACATTTGACCCAGATTTTCATAATAAAACTACTGAGATTCTGCTAATAATTCATAGACATTTTCCCACATTATTTCTAAATAAAGGTCACAGCACTTTACCTCCAGGGGAGGACTTCCCCTTGCTGCAGACATGGGATACCATGTGTCTTCGCCTGCTGCACACATCTGCAGTTTGGTAGCAATTGGTTGACTCTCCTTAAAACCGTACAGTGTGAAAATAATTTGATCTAGGTGATAAACTGCTTAAGATTCCCTGTAAGGTTTCAATATTTAGTGCTGCAGGACTAGTGGCATGCATAATCAGCTGTACAGACTGTTCTAAGTAGTGCTTTAAAATGCTCCTTAATGCTATGTGGGGTTTAGACGGGTTATGTTTGTTTTTGCTTGTTTACCATTAAGATGCAAATTTGACTTGGCGATGTGCCTGCATATGTTAATGTACAGAAGCGCCAGCACATTTGACTTAAGGAGGTTTAATTGTGTAGATGATGTTAATATCTGAATTATTCAGATTTAAACCAGACATGGCTCTAAATAATGTATGTATTTTAACATAAATATAATTTTTTGTACAATTAACTTAGAAGGTATAAGGAAAATAGATTTGCATAAGCTTGCAAGTCAACTTCAATCTAAGGCCTATTTTTACTCGTTTTCTAGTTAAGTTTCATTAAGCTTGCCGTTATAAATATGCAAGTTTCTGTTAGCCCTGATATTTTAGTGGAGTGGATTTTAATAAAGATTTTTTTTTTTTTTACATAATGTCTGGTCACAATCATGCTGTATTATGAGGTTTTGCTGTAGACTGGAAAACCTGTTGGCTTTGTGTTGATACTCTGTTGCTTTTCTTTGTGCATGTCACACTTAAAAGGTTCCTTTGAAGCTGTCACATTCTGCCCTGTTCTTCTTCTTGTTGGATTTTATTGGCGGTTGTCAACAGATTTATAGTAGCATTACCGCAACTTACTGGTATGGAGTGTGGTTCGTGATGGTCCATAAATAAATACTATATATATATATATATATATATATATACACACACACACACACAAATACACTTATACATAACTATTTATTCAACCCCTCTATATCATTCATACATTCACACACACATCTATTATAATCAAATTCTATGAAATAATTTTGTCCTTTTTAAATATCTAATAACTATTTGTATTTGTTTACTCCCCAAATTCTTCCTCAATATATCCAATAATTTAATCTTCTCTTTAATATGTTCAAATTCCCTCGTCATATAACTTCTCTCTCTTTCATACTTATGACATTCTAATATAACATGTTACATTTTTTCTAACGCTCAACAGTGTTCACAGTTGCCAGTATTATGTTTTTTCATTTTAAAATGTGTATATTTTAGTGCTGTATGCCCAAACCTTAACCTTGTTATTACTCTTTCCTCCTTTCTATTTCTTCTACCATTTATTTTTTCTCCTACTCTCTTCTGAATTTTATAAAACCACTTTCCTGTTTTTTCTTCATCCCACCTTTTTTGCCATTTTTCCTTCAGTTTTTCTTTAACAATACTCTTTGCCTCAGATTTACTTAATTTAACTGTAAAACTAATAGGATTTTGACTTGCCCTCTTTGCTATTTTATCTGCTCTCTCGTTTCCTTCTACTCCAATATGTGCTGGAATCCACACAATTATAACTATTAAACCTATATTTAGTATTCTGAATAATGTATGAAATATTTCTAATAAGATGTCTATCCTAATATCTGACTAATTATATCTTAAACTTAATAAAGCAGAACTGGAGTCTGAACATGTTATTGTTTTTAATAGTTTTATGTCTTCTACTCATTGTAATGCTAATAATATTGCCAACATTTATCCTGTGTATACTGATAATCTGTCTCGTTTTCCTATTTTTATATGGAATTCTGGTACTACAAAACCTATTCCTATTTTTCAAGTTATTTTTGATGCATCTGTATAAATTTGAATAAATTGATAATAGTTGTTTAAATGTATCTGTACTGAGTAACTGTCTATAATGAAAGATTTATCTTGTTTCTTTTCTAATATTGACATATCTACTGTTGCTTCTGGTAGAATCCACGGTGGTATAATTGATATTGGTGATGTTTGAGTAATTTCTAAATCATTCATTTTAAATTCTTTTAATTTCTTTTCAATTGTCCATCCAAAACTCCTCATTTCTTTCTTTTCTTTTTCCCAACATGGATTTAAAATTTCCCAAATTGGATTATCAAATGTATTGCTTTGTAAATTTAACCAATAATTTATTTCTAGTTTTGTTCTTCTTAAATCTAACAGCATTTCTCCCATTCCTATTTCTATTGCTGCTGTTGGTGTTGTTTTAAATGCTCCAGTACATAATCTTAGTGCCTGATGTTGAATAATGTCTAATTTAACCAAATGTGTTTTAGCTGCTGAACCGTAAACTATACAACCAAAGTCTAAGTTAGATCTGATCATGCCTGTGTAAACCTGTTTTAGTGATTTTCTATCTGCTCCCCAGTCACTACCAGCCAAGCATCTCAAAATATTTACCACTTTTTTACATTTATCCTTAAGTTTTTGGATATGTATATTTCATTTTAGTTTTCCATCAAACCATTTTCCTAAAAATTTTATACACTTTACTTGCTCTAACTCTTGGTTATATAATTTAAATTTTATTTCCTTGTTTATTTTTTTCTGATTAAACATCATTACTTTTGTTTTTGCAACTGAGAACTTAAATCCCCATTGCAACGCCCATTTCTCTATTTTAATAATAACATCTTGTAATTTCTTTACAATAAAATCTACATGTTTCCCTCTTTTCCAAACAGCTCCATCATCTGCAAACAGTAAACATCCCATTTCTTTTCCAATATCTTTAAATACATCATTTATCATAATTGAGAACAGTAACGGATTTATGATACTCCCCTGTGGAGTTCCATTTTCTACAATACATTTTCCTGAGATTACTTCACCAATCCTAACTTGTATTTTTCTATTTGTTAAAAAGTCCTTAATCCATTCAAATATTTTCCCTTTAATGCCCAACATGTTTAATTTAATTAATAATCCCTCCACCCACATCATATCGAATGCTTTTTCTATATCAAAAATATCGCCACCATACTTTCTTTATTTACTTGTGCTCTTCTAATTTCATGCTCTAAACAGTGCGTTGAATCATTAGTACTCCTCCCTTTTCGAAAACCACTTTGATATCTTGACACATATCCTTTATCATTTCAATAATATACTAGCCTATGATTAATAATTTTTTCCATTATTTTACATAGATTTGATGTTAAAGCTATTGGTCTGTAATTTTCTGGGTTTGAGTTATCTTTTCCTGGTTTAGCAATTGGTACTATAATTGATTCTTTCCAATTCAACGGTAATTTTTGCTCCTCCCAGATTTTATTATATAATTGTAATATTATATCTTTCGATTGTTCACTGAGTTGTCTTATCATTCTATACCAAATTTGATCTTTACCTGGTGCTGTATTTTTTATCTCCTTAAGTGCATAATTTAATTTGGCTTTTGTAAACTGAATATTTAACAAATTATTTGTCTCTTCAACACTCTGTAATACATCTTTATATTTAAGTTTTGTATTTTCTCTTCCTTTTCTTCCCTCTACACTAACATTATTTGAACTGTGAATTTTACTAAATGTTCTTGCCATAATTTCAACTTTATCTTCATCTTTTATTATATTTATATTATTTATTTTTAATACAGGATATTCAAACTTTTTCTTAATGCCATTCATTCTTTTAATTATTTTCCAAATTGTTTTTATATTTGTGTTTCTTTCCCTATTTTACTACAAAAAATTCTCCAATATTCCCTTTTTGCATTCTTAATTGTTCTCCTTACCATTGCTTGCTTTTTTAAAATATTAATTAAATTCTTATAAATGGGATTACTTTAAATGCTTTATTTCTTAATTTTATTGCTTCTTTACATTAATTTGTCCACCATGGTACCATTTTCTTATCATATTTATACCTTACTTTCTTTATAGAATTATCTGATGCTTCCATAATTATCTTACAAATTTTTTCATTAACATCATTTATATCCATTCTCATATCTACTTTTTCTAAGTTTATTTGACTCAAGTATCTAAATTTAATCCAGTCGGCTTTATTAAAATTCTGTTTTTTATTTACCTTTATATTCTTTTTATTTAAAGTTAATCTTACTCTTATTGTAATGGGATAATGATCACTTCCTATTGTTGATTTTTTATCAATGAACCACTCACAAATACAAGCTAAAACATTTGATACTATTGTTAAATCAATAACCGATTCCATCCCTGTTCTTACATTGATTCTTGTTCCCCTCCCATCATTAATACATACAAGATTTTTTATTTCCATTGATTCTTCTATAACTTGTCCATTTTTATCATTAAATTTACCCCACACTGTAATATTTGCATTAAAATCCCCACACCAAATTACTTTCCCTTCCAAATGTTCATTTAACTCCTCCATTATTTCAATTGATAATGTTTTACATAGGTTATAAAAATTTATTATTTTAAATGTACCTTCTTGTTCCCATATCTCAATTACTATATATTCTAGTAGTTTCCCTTTCCCTAATACCTGATATTGTATCCCTTGCTTTATAAATATTCCACATCCTCCTCCAGTTCCCTCCTGTCGATCTCTTCTTACACTATCATATCCTTTGATCACAAAATCTAATGTTGTTTTTAACCATGTTTCCTGAACAGAAATTATTTCTGGTTGTTCTTTAAGATTGTCAATATAACCTTTAAGTTCTTGTCCGTTAGCAATCTAACTTCTTGCATTCCACTGTAATATTAGCATAAACTACTTTCACCAGATGGTCCTGGTCTTCCATCTACCTCCAACTTTTTGTTTATGTTCTCCCATGATCCCTTTTTAAACCCCAAAAGCTTTTCAGCTCCTCTAACTATTATTTTAATCTTTTCAGTTTTATGCCAGGCTTGGTCAGTGCAGTTGATAACATATACTACAAATAATATTAGTTTTTCTCTTGATATTGTAACATTCTCTTCTAACTGTTATTTGCTTTGCTGTAGATTTTGACTTGCTGTTTGTTCAACCTTTCTTGGTTTCTGTTCCTTCACATTTTTTACTGCTTCTGCATAGCTTATGTTTTTAGTCATTTTAATCAGCATAATTTCTTTTGCCTTCTTCCTTACTTCACTTCCTCCATACGTAACTCTATGTTACCCTCCACAGTTACAACATTTTTCTTGTATTTCTTCCTTACATTCATCAAACTTGTGATCTTCACCACATTTTGGACATCTCTGCTTTCCTTTACAAACTGCTGCTATGTGTCCATACCTTTGACACTTGAAACAACGAAGTGGTGGAGGGATATATGGTCTGACCTGAAAGCTGAGATAACCTATTTTGATGTTTTGTGGTAACTCCTTTTATTCAAATTTGATGAGGATTGACAAACTTCCTACTTTTTCTCCGTTTATGGTTTTTGACAGTCTCTTCAAATATTCACTTTTGCACCAACAATACTTCTCTTTATTTTATCAAGATCTTCATCTAAAGGGATCCCATAAATCACTCCTTTAATTTTTGTATTTTCTGTCACAATTTTTTTCTCCAACACAGTTTTTTTACATATATTATCCACATTTAAAGCCTTATTCTTTTGTTCTTCATTTTTAAAAACTACCAATAGCTTTCCATCTCTCAAAATCTTTACCATTTCAACATCTCCAATTTTCTTTTTTATTTCTCTTGACACCACAATGGGGCTGATATTATCCTGTTGTTCCTCATTCTTAAGTCTTAATATTATTTTAAATTCCTCCCTCACAAATTTCCTCAGAACTATGCTTTCTTCTTCTGAGCTACTTCCTTCCAGTTCTCGTTTATTACCTTGAATATCACCAATTCCCCTTCCTTTATTGATTTTATTTCTTTCGCATCCTTTCCCTCTTCCTCTCCCCACTGGCATCCACCCTCCAAAATCCATGTCTTCCTCATATCCTACCTCCATTTCCATCCGAACCATTCACACACCACTTTATGCTCAAATCCGCCTTTTCCAACTCCGATATATTTTGTGTTTTGTTTTTTCCATTCTGTCCCCGTTGGCTGTGGTGTGTGAGATCTCCCACTTCTCTCCAGCACATCAACATCAGCTCCAACCTTCCACACCTGCTCAGCCTCAGCTGCAGCTCATCACTACTCGTCAGCAAGTCAGGATTTAAGCAGCAGTGTTTCCTTCTTTCAGTGCCAGATTGTCGTTGCAGCATGCACTTCATTCCAGCATTAATTCTTGGTTTAAATTCTCGGTTTCGACTCCAGCTTTCCTCTGGCCACGTCTTCTCGTCTCTGCCCCAACCTTCTGCCCGTCCATGACAAGCCTTTTGTCTGTTCCCTTTGGATTTTGTTTGTTCGGCTGATAACCAACCAAAGCGCTCACCAGCCTGCCCACTTCCTGTTGGTGTCTGGAGCTTACCAAGGCCTGTCTTCTGCTGTCAGGTGAATTATCAGCTTGTTGCCAACGCTTTGAGGACTCACCAGTCTCCTCGTTTCCTGTTGATGCCTGGAGTAAACCAAAGACTGTTTCCTGCTGCCAGTTAAATTACCTGCTTGTTGCTACGCCTAAAAATAAAGTACTTTAAACTCTACCTGACGTTGTACTGCAGTTGGGTCCTAAAACCTACACTCATAGACTCTGATGCTGATGCTTATATCATGGAGGAGGAGTTGGTTCAGCAGTTGGGGCTCGAGAAGGTTCCCTTGCCTCGTCCAATTCCTGCTCGGGCTCTCAATGGACATGTTCTGGGGACTGTCACTCCTCTGACCGTTCGGGTTTCAATGCTACTGTCTGGCAACCATCATGAGGAAATCAAGTTCCACATCCTGAAGACTCCACGTCAACCTCTCATTCTGGGTTTTCCATGGCTTCGTCAGTACAATCCCAACATAAACTGGGAGACTGTCCGTGAGTGGGGCCCTTCCTGTCATCTTCGCTGTTTGAAGCAAGCTACCTCTCCTCTCCACTCACAGTCCTCCAGTTCTCCACCTGACCTCTTTGGGGTTCCCTCTGAATACCAGGACCTTGTTTCAGTCTTCAGTAAAGCTAAAGCCATATCTCTGTCTCCTCATCGGCCTTATGATTGCGCTTTTGACCTCCCGTCTGGCACATTTCCACCCTAGGGTCGCCTTTACTCACTGTCTGCTCCTGAAAGAAAGGCCATGGACGTTTACATCAAGGACTCCCTGGCTGCAGGAATCATCCGGCCCTCTTCCTCTCCTGCTGGGGCAGGCTTCTTCTTTGTTGAGAAGAAGTATAAGACTCTGAGACCTTGTATTGACTACCGAGGGCTGAATGACATAACTATTAAGAACCGTTACCCCTTGCCTCTCCTCTCTTCTGCCTTTGAACTGCTTCAGGGGCCCATGGTCTTCACTAAGCTAGACCTTCGCAATGCTTACCATCTGGTTCAGATTAGAGAAGGGGACGAATGGAAAACAGCCTTTAACACCCCTTCTGGACACTGAGTACCTGGTGATGCCTTTTGGCCTAAACAATGCCCCTGCTGTTTTCCAAGCCCTGGTCAATGATGTTCTCCGAGACATGCTCAACCAGTTTGTCTTTGTCTACCTCGATGACATTCTCATCTTCTCCAAAACCCTGCGTGAGCATGTCCAGCATGTCAGGGCTGTGCTACAGCGCTTTCTGGAGAAATCCCTGTTTGTGGAGGGGGAGAAGTGTGACTTCCATGCCCAGTCCGTTTCCTTCCTGGGCTACATTGTGGCCAAGAACTGTCTCCAGATGGATCCAGCAAAAGTCTCAGCTGTCACCTCATGGCCTGTTCCAGACTCCCGCAAACAGCTTCAACGTTTTCTGGGGTTAGCCAACTTTAACTGTAGTTTTATTCGAAACTACAGTTCTGTGGCCGCTCCTCTCACTGCCCTAACCAGTTCCAAGGTGTCCTGCCAATGGACTCCTGCTGCTGATGAAGCTTACAAGGATCTCAAATCTAGATTCACCTCAGCACCCATCCTCCAATTACCTCACCCCAGTCAGCAATTTGTCGTTTAGGTGGATGCCTCAGATGTGGGGGTTGGTGCTGTTCTCTCCTAAAGGTCAGTAGTTGACCAGAAACTCCATCCCTGTGCCTTTTTCTGTCGACTCCTATCCTTGGCAGAGAAGAATTATGACATCGGCAACAGGGTACTACTGGCCGTGAATGGAGCCCTAGAAGAATGGCGCCAGTGGCTGGAAGGTAATAAGGAACCATTCTTGATTTGTACTGATCACAAGAACCTTGAGTACCTTCGCTTTGCCAAAAGACTCAATTATCACCAGGCCCGTTGGTCTCTTTTTTTCATGAGATTCAACCTTATCCTTTCATACAGCCCTGGATCTCGCAACATTAAAGCACACGCCTTGTCCCGGCAGTTCCAAGCAGAGGAGGAATCTACCGACAACCCTGTATCCATCCGTCCTCCTTTTTGTGTTGTCACCACTCTAACTTGGGACATCGAGGAAAGAGTGAGATCTGCCACTGAGGGGCAGCCGGGATCCATTCCTTTTCCTCCCAACTGCCGCTATGTTCCTGAAGCGCTGAGGTCTGAGGTTTTGCAGTGGGCCCACTCCTCCAAGCTAACCTGTCATCCAGGTTCCCAACGGACACAAGATGTTCTGCTCCAGCGCTTCTGGTGCCCCACCTTGGTGGCAGATACCCGCAGTTTTGTCAAGGCATATCACACCTGTAATCAGCAGAAAACCTTGCATCAGGCCCCTGCAGGACTCCTTCAACCACTCCCGATACCACATCGACCTTGGCCCCACATCTTCCTAGACTTTGTGACGGGTCTTCCTCCTTCTGATGGCAACACAGTCATCCTCGCTGTGGTTGACCGGTTTAGCAAGATGGCCCACTTCGTGGCCGTTCCCAAACTACCTTCTGCTAAGGAGACTGCCAAGCTGGTCCTTCACCATGTCTTTCGCCTTCATCGTCTCCCAGTCGATGTGGTTTCCAACCGTGGTCCCGAGTTCTCTTCTGTTTTTTCGAAATAATTCTGCAATCAGATGGGGGCCACTGCCAGTCTTTCCTCTGGTTTCCACCCTCAGTCCAATGGGCAGACAGAGCGCATGAATCAAGAGATGGATGGAGACAGCTCTGCGTTGTCTGGTTTCACAGAATCCATCCTCCTGGTCTCACCAACTCATGTGGGTTGAGTATGCCCATAACTCCCTTGTCAGCTCTGCCACAGGTCTCTCTCCCTTCCACTGTGTCTATGGCTACCAACCTCCTCTCTTCCCTGCACAAGAGAGAGAAGTCACCTTACCATCTGTCAAAGCCTTTGTTCGCCGCTGCTGTCGGACCTGGAACTGAGCGCGCTCAACCCTCCTGTGCTCTGTGGGTCGCAATGCTGCCTCTGCCAACCAGCACCGTTCTACAGCCCCTGCCCACCAAGTAGGCCAGAAGGTGTGGCTCTCTGCTAGGGACCTTCCTCTGCGGGTGGAGTCTAAGAAGTTGGCTCCCAGATTTGTCGGTCCCTTTCCTATTCAGAGGATTATCAGTCCTACTGCAGTGAGGCTGCAACTTCCCCGCACTATGCGTGTCCATCTGACATTCCATGTCTCCAGGATCTAGCCAGTCCATGAATGCCCTCTGTCTCCAGTGGTTCGGCCTCCTCCCCCTCCTTATTGATGGGGCGCCTGCCTTCACTGTTCAGCGCCTGGTTCTGTCATGTCGTCGGGGGAGCGGTCTCCAGTACCTGGTTGATTGGGAAGGGTATGGTCCAGAAGATAGATCTTGGGTTCCTTCTCACCATATCCTCGATGCGAACTTTGTTGCCGACTTTCATCGCCTTCACCCTTTGCAGCCTTCTGCTGTATCAGTCCCCTCGGAACCTGCTGCACCGCCTATGGAGGGCATGGAATGGTCTAACTCTGAGGAGTTTTAGTCCCGCCTGCTGCATTTGTTCCCCCTCCGCCCGCCATGGCTTGGTTGTCCTTTTTTAGACGTCGGGTACAGTCCATTGATGGGGGGGGGGGGGCGCTGTCACATTCTGCCCTGTTGGCTGTGGTGTGTGAGGTCTCCCACTTCTCTGCAGCACCTCGTAATCAGCTCCAACCTTCCACACCTGCTCACCCTCAGCTGCAGCTCATCACTGCTCGTCAGCATTTAAGCGGCAGTGTTTCCTTCATTCAGTGCCAGATTGTTCTTGCAGCATGCACATCATTCCGGCATTGATTCTTGGTATAAATTCTCGGTTTCGACTCCAGCTTGCCTCTGACCACGTCTTTGTCTCTGCCCCGACCTTCTGCCCGTCCACGACAAGCCTTTTGTCTGTTCCCTTCGGATTTTGTTTGTTCGGCTGATAACCAACCAAAGCGCTCACCAGCCTGCCCACTTCCTGTTGGTGTCTGGAGCTTACCAAGGCCTGTCTTCTGCTGTCAGGTGAATTATCAGCTTGTTGCCAATGCTGTGAGGACTCACCAGTCTCCTCGTTTCCTGTTGATGCCTTGAGTAAACCAAAGACTGTTTCCTGCTGCCAGTTAAATTACCTGCTTGTTGCTATGCCTAAAAATAAAGTACTTTAAACTCTACCTGACGTTATACTGCACTTGGGTCCTAAAACCAGTTTCCTGACAGAAGCAGGTCTGTAGTACCCTGTTGTGAATATTGGTTTGAAGATTCTCAGCATGTTGTCTCCCTGAGCCAATCAACTTTTCAGGGTAAAGCGTTCAGATTTCTATGTTTCAGATGGATGTGCGTAAATCTGCGAACAGGGTTCTTTTTGTTTCCTCATCCACTGAAGGCAAAACCTTTCATAGGCTTTGTTGCAGCCATCAATCTGTAAACAGAGGCGTTGGAAATTGTCTCGGGAATGTGCTTTTTGGCGACTATAAGGTAACCTCAAGGTCTTTGTGGTGTCCCGTTTTGAGGCACTTCCCGTCTTCTTTTCTGTTTGCATTTTAATTAAAAACTAAATAATGTTTATTTTAAACTTGTTGAGGCATTTCTTACTCTAATAGAAATTCTATTAATGTATTGCATCAGGAGTCAGAAAGCAAAAAATAACCCACTCAATGCTTTGTGTAAAAAAAAAAAAATGTCCTTAGTGTTTTCCTTTGCAAGAACCACCATCAGTGCTTCTAAAAACTCAATCTAATAACATTTCTTGGCTTGGACAGATTTTTATATTTTTTTTTATAAGGTTTTTATGACACTAGTGGCATTTTTTTCAGCAGAAGACTATAACATCGCTGCGTCTGCTCTACCACTAGACAATGAAGCAACTTACTTCTGCTTTTTAAATAAGTTAACTACAATTAGACTGTAATTATTAGTCTTATGATTATGTATGTACCTTGTAAAAGTCACACATTTTTTCTTCATGCATGTATTAATAGTAAATAGCATTCCCCACCACTTTAGTTTGTTTTTAGTGACCTACTTTGTCAGTGAAATGGGGATCTAACCCAAAGAACCAGACATTGTGATGGAAAGAAACACTGGTCCTCCAGAGAATGCAATGGTAACAGAGATTAACCTGATGTATTTAAATATGGACTCAACTAAACATTTCTGAGGCATTGCTGAAACTCTAATCTTTTTCATAGTTTTAGATGTTCTTTTTCTGATTTTGTCTGTTAGTTTATTCTTCTTTTATGATTTCTTATTTGCTAAATTTTACAACACAACAGGAACTGAGTATAAAGAAACATCTTTGTTGAGTCATTCTGGTAGCAGGATGTGATATTCGCCCACTTCTGTGGGTTGCCCTATCCTGACCGACTGACTTGTTAATAAGAGGACTGTGTGAATTAAACTAAGGGAAAAAAGACAGCTAAATTGTGATTCATTGTTTTCTGTCAGGTTTATTACAAACACAGGCCCCAATTAAAATCATATTAATTACTTTATTTTCATCCTAACCATCTAATTTTATCAAAAATGTTGCATCTGGCAGCATTGTCAGTTTTGACAAAAAAATTGTTGTAGTTTAAGAATTTTTTTCTTTTATGATCTCTACTTTTAATGCCCCCTTAAAAATCCTTACCAAGGATATTACCAGAAAAGGGAGCCTGAATGTGAGCACACATAGCAGGTCACATGGCACAGACGGACTTGGAGATTTGGCAGCCAACATGCTACAGCTTTGACTGCAAACATAATTGTGGAAGACAAATACTTATTCCTTACAATATGGCTTTTTAAGATTTGGATACAAACTGCGACTTCCTTCTAAAACCTGGATGTAAATTGTTGCTGACAAACAAAGACAGACAGACTTTGACAAAGTCATAGATGGTACACCAATCAGGAGTTTTATTTAGGAACACTTATTCTGATCAATTTACAATTTGTTGATCATGTCCTCCATTCAATGTGTAGAATTTAAACAATAAATCCCTCATGTCTCCATCTATTTGCATCTAGAGTTATATGACTTTTTTTACACGATCTTCTGTTGTCCTTTGTAAAAAGTGGCGTCTGCGAAAAAAATCTTTAAGCCCGACCCGAAGATTCTTGAAGGGTGTAAAGTCAGGACAAACATTTTATTCCTCCTGAAGCAATCTTTGACAGCTTGAGCCAAATGAATCCTGGCAGTGACATCTAATGTTTGATCATCCCTCAAAAGCCTTACATGAATAAAATAAGAAGCTACCTTGGTTCAGATTAAACAGGTTGCTGCCAACTGAGACGTATTAATCACAACAGATTAAAACATTTTTTTTTTTTTTTTTTTGAGTAGACACTTTTACTCATTTGCTTTTATTATAAGAAGTATTTCAAACTATAGCCCTTTTTTATATGAAGTATACAAATTTCACGTATAAATTGACAACATAAAACAAACTAAGGCTCTCATTAAAATTTACCTTGGGCAGTAAAATACAAATCAAATTTATATTTCTGAAACCTATTCTGTCATCTTAATGAATCAAGAAGATAAGATAAAACTACTTACAACCACAAACCGCTGAAATTGTATAAATGGCTGCAATTCCTGTTTTCCAACAATGTGCCGTTCTTGGGGACTTGTGTTGACCAACAGTAGTTTGGATCTGCTAGGCTTTTAATCTTGCTTAATTATTTCTGTTGCTTCATGGTTTGGGATTAACTGTTGCATTATATGTTACCTAGATCTTCTTTTCATTAAGTGTCAAATGCAACATGTGTGCTGCTTAACTGACAGCTTAGATCTATGTCTGAACTGTCAGTTGAGCATCCCCAAATAATCCCCAAAAGGGAAAAAAACAAAAACAATAAAAAAAACTTCCACTGCGCTGTTGATTAAATGACAGTAAACAGCATGAAACAAGCTGCTCATCAGGTCATTAGACATCACAAACAAATAAAAAGGCTCAGATGAAAAGTTTCAGCATTTTTTTTTTAAGGGGAAAATTATGGAAAGAAAAAATTAGCCTGAAGCAATTCCAGGTGCTTCATCAAGAAACAAGAATGTCATCAGAGTAAAATCCCACTAAAAAAAAGGTATGTGTATTGTATTCATGAAGTATGTTTCTACATCACTGCAAATAAATTTTGACCACTTCTTCTTTGCTTTATACTTTTTAATTCAGCTGCATTGTGCAGCGCAATTTAGGTCCAGCCTTATCATGAAGAACATTTTATGACCATTTAGTGACCTCAGCACTAGAGATCGGAGAGTCCGGCTTCTAGGTGGAAAGACTTTACCTCCCCACTGGATGATGTGACGGTGAAATAAAGGAGGTCTTTGAAGTACTCCAACCATCCACAACCTCCAGAGTTGAGGTCGGCGCCATGCCATCACCAGTGTTGGATGGACCCCTTCTCCCTCCAGAGACACTAGATGTCTCTCCAATGCTTCACCAAACGTCTGCCACACACGAGTCTTTGCCTTTACAAACCTGCTAAGACTTCTGTATGAAAGTTACATGTATTGTAAATGTGCAAACCTGCCAAAGATTGTTTTCAAATATCTATTGAGATAACATTTTATTTACTGATTTCATAGGACAATTGGGTCAAAAAAATCTAAATGAGACGTTTTTATACACTAATAAAGGGGCACAATCTGAGGTTAATATAAGTTTATAAGTTAAGTTTATAAAATTCTAAAAATGAACTTGAAAGTTGAAAGGGAAAGGCAAAAGTAATTACCTTAATTTTAAGTTTCTTATTTCAACTTGGTAAAGCTAATAGAACTAGCAATTCAGTGTTTTTGTTCAAGTAGTTCTACTTTTGTTGTATGCATTAGACTAGTTGGTATAGCTACTAGGTTGGTTTCTTTGTGAAGCAGTGACTTCAGAGGCATGCGGTACAGATATTCATACACACACTGACATATGTGATAAGAACTTTGTTCAGATTTTCATGTTTATGTTCTATTAAATAATTACTCACCCAATTTACCAAGTGCACAATGCATTCGACATCTTGGGTCATTATATTTCACTGTCTCGGCTATAGCAACGGTGTTTGTCTCCTCCTGAGCTGCTTTTCCGTGTGGGCAGACCGATCTTGCCTTGATGTCATGTCAATTTTCCTGTTGCAGCTGTCACTATGAAAAACATTTTTTTTTTATTGCCGATTCCTAACTTTACAGGTATTCTTACTAAAAAGGTAACAATAATGACTGAAAACTAAAAGAGCATTTGAGTTTAAATTTTAGCAGAAAGCAGTTTTCTGTGACCCATCTGATTCTGTGGTACTGCAATATTAAAAGTAGAAGAAAGTGATGATGGATGTTTTTGTCCTGTTATTGTTGACTCTATTCGGTTAACAAGTTTCATTGACTGGCTGGGATTATAAACCTTTTACGCTGCCATGTGCTGCTCCCTTTTGTAATGTTGGCTAAGTTGTCCTTTAAAATGTTAGGATATGTTGTACTTTGTGTAAAGTGACATTATCCTTAACAGTAATGCTTGAGGTAAATGTTTTATTGTTGAAATACGGCTTTTAAGTCACTCTAACAAGGTGAGGTGGTTGTTTGCTACAGTCGCAGCTTCTAATTAGGGAATTTCATGCTGGCTTTATCTGAGTTGGATGCCTCAACGGGTGATTTTTTCTTTCTTCCAATTAGTATTAAGTGAATCTTTATTTCTAAATGTGTTTTTCTGGCTTTTTTTTGTGTATCTGAAACAGTAAGTTACTCAGCTGACTTTCAGTCAAATATGTCATGATTTAGTTTACCGATAAACTGATAAGATTTTATTGTAAACTGGATGTTGCTTTTGCATGTTGTTTCCAACAACTCTATACAATGCTGAAGAAGATCTTGATCTGTTTTGTACTCAATGCAGTTTTGTGATATTTTATATTAGGTCCAGATAAGTACCTGGAGAATCTTTTTTTAGTTTTAATGTGGGCTGCAGTATGTAAAACTCAACAGAAATAAAATATATTTTACAGGCATTAATAATTTTATGTAGTTGCAAGTGTAAACGTTTAAATTAAAATTTTTGTTGAATCAACCGTTGATTGTATTATTTGTAAAACTGTGTCAAATCCATCCTGTTGAAACAACCTTGTCTTCGCATAACCTTCTTTGGATCACATAATAATTTCAATTAAATTTAGGTCTGGGTTTTGGGCTGACCATTTGTCTTGGATATTCTTTGGCATTGTTTTCCTGACTGACTTTTGAAGATATTAGGCTTAGATATTTTTTTTGATTTTGTTTGAGCTTAAGCAGCAGAATTTGCTGCTTATTGAAAGCCATTGATTCCTATCTAACACATTACGGTTTTGATGTTTCTGAAAACACCCAGTTCACTAGTGGTGAAAGGATTCGGACACTTAAACCATGTTTTTTCAGACCTGTTTTTCCTTTGGTTTAAAATGGATTAATCATAAACAATACAAACCCATCTTATGTAATTTTTTTTAGATTTCTTTCCCTTTAAAGAGTAAGATATATAAAATATCGTTAACTGCTGGATGGATCAGTTTCATTTAAAATAATTAAAGAGATCTGCTTGTTGACTAATCCATTTAAAAATTATTTCATTTCTCTTTAGAATATTTAACCTAATTTAAGTGCTTTAGGATAGTTGGGTGTAGGAGTGTCGTGGCATTGGTAATCTTAATAAACGTTATTCAGCTTTAAAAACACTGGAGAATCGTGACATAAACATTCTTCCACTTTGTTTATGAGACGGCAAGTTGAAAGATGAGATCCCGACTCCAATTTATCATAGTTATAAACTATGTTGCCTTTTATTGATTTTTACTTTTACATCTTTAGTTTGTTTTCAGACTGTTTGCAGTTTGTTTTGGCTTTTTACACACAACTCCTTTTAAAGGAGAAGTCCAGGTTGGTGTGTTACTGTGTTTAATGACTAAAGGCATCCATGGTCCTTTACCTCACTGCTGTACATACTGGATCTTAGTGGCAACAGAACTCCTCCTGACGAGTATTTTTAGATTCCCTCACAAAGGCTTTAAAAGTGAGTGTGGAGTGCAGCAAAAATAAATAATATCTCCAATCTCTCAATGATACCAAAGGTTTCCTATATCAGAATATGGTAATGTATCTGTACCATAAAAGGTGGCTAAGTTTTGAACTCGTCTTTCCTTCTCGCGATTGAGGGCAACACTTCTTTCTACTGTTTCGACTAAATGCTCAATTTATTTTTTTAGATGTTGCCCTGTAGGTTGATATATGTTAAGCTAAATTTTTGGTTTCTAATAGGTACTTTTTGTTTTAATGTAAGGTTTATTGTTATGTATGTTAACATAGGTTTCTCTGGGTTTGAATTAAACTAAATATTTTAGAGGTTCTTTGAACTGTCCTTTTTTACTAAATGTTTAAAGAAAAGTTGCACACGTTTAACTGGGTAAGAAATGGCAATTTAAGGAAACTCACCAAATACATACATCAGTATAAAGGTTTTATTAGTACATGTTAGTGTTTGCCTCAGATTTTCCTAGACATGTCAAACAATGACACCCGATGAATGCCAATTATGTGTCACTGCTACTAAAACACCTAGCTATATTATTAGTAATGTTGTTTCACCTAATGCAACAGTGTGATAATGCCATGTTTTGGTTTAAGAGGATTTGCATGTATTGCTTGAAACTAAAACATGACCTATTTTCTGAATAATTGGCATAATCAGCTGATCCTTTCTTTTCCAGGCAGTAAGTTGATCCTTGAAAATATAGAAGTACAGTAGACTGAGATGTTTTTGCAAAACCGATCTACAATGAACACAAAATTCCAAACCCTTCATACCGATACATGAGCACTATGTAGGATGGAGATACTACTAAAAGCCAAATGCAGTAAAAATAACTCTGCTGTGCTCTTTATGTACAGATCCAATTTAAAATATGATGCTGCAAAATTTGGTAGAATCCAACTTAACTCCAGATGTAGGGGGATTTTGGAAACTTTTGTAACTGATTGATGGATCTATTTCAAATTTTAGAAAATGTGCCTTTTTAAGAACAGTCTCTCTTCATGTATATTATTTTGTATTTTCATATTCCCATTAAGGGTGGTAACTTAAGTCAAACATATTAATACCTGCATTTCTTAAATTTTATTATCTTTGTAATATTATTGGCCAGATTTTTAAGTAATAGTGTAACATTTTTATGACATTGTTTGCTCCTGAAAAGTGATTCTCATTGGATCAGAATGTTGTCGTGATGTTGAAAGAAACAGAAGGCATGACTGTAAACACAGAGTGTTAGGAAACATGCCTATCATCCGCTGCCATGGAATCTGCAAACAGTCTCGCAGTTGGATTTCTCAGACTACAAACCCCACACATGCTGTGCCTTCACATGTTGTTAGATGTCATTTTTCTGTGCAGCTCCCACTTTCCTCTGCAGCTTTGAAACACAGGTTTTATACGGGTGACATGTCTTGCCTGTTCCTCCATATTTCTGCCACTTGAGCCCCCCAACCCAACCACACAGCTTTCCACAACCTTTTTGCAGGAATAGGGTCTGTCTTTTTTCTTCTTCAATCTGTCTCTGTCTACAAATTCTGATTTTTAACTGTGCTGAAAGTAGCATCTTCTTATCCTTTTTTCCCCTGTTCTGTCCACTAAGCAGAAAATGCGTACAGACGTCGTTTCAGGCTGTTTATATATATATATATATATATATATATCTATATATATATATATATATATATATATATATATATATATATATATATATATATATATATATATATATATATATATATATATATATATATATATATATATGTATATATATATATATATATATATATATATATATATATATATATATATATATATATATATATATATATATATATATATATATATATATATATATATATAT
>JAVLVB010000001.1:3081541-3214348 GCA_032876305.1 Orestias chungarensis | reverse complement strand
GCGTGCGCACACACACACACACACACACACACACACACACACACACACACACACACACACACACACACACACACACACACACACACACACACACACACACACACACACACACACACAAACTCCCCGGCCAGCACGGCATTCTACAGCTTCTCCCTGATAGTCCGTGTGCTGCGAGTTCTACAACGCTAGGTAGAACAGGTAGCGGCACAGAAGGCGCACCACGCTGCCACCAAGTGGCCACCCGGTCATGCCGAACACCTCCAAGCGGACCATCCGGCGTAGCTGCTGGTAGAAGCCCACGCGGGCTTCTACCAGCGGGCCCACGCGGGCTTCTACCAGAATGTAAGTTTACAATGTAACTTGTGATGGAAATTTTGAAACACTGAATCAGACAGACCCGTCTAAACCCACCAAGCTTGTAATGAGCTAGCGGCTGCTAAAACATAACTACCAAGTTAAGTTAGCAAATTAAAATGCTTAATTTAAGAAAACTGGCAATATAAGATATTACAGTGATATGAAACAGTCAGCTGACGATTCACAACAGCAAAAAAAGTGTTACTTTCATCACCTTAATGTGGAAAACACGTCCGAAAACACAGAGATTGCACTATGTCCAATGCTGGAACTGCTGGTGTTTGGAGCTATTAGCAGCTCCATGCTTCTTTCTATGGAAGTCAATGGGAGTGTCCGAACTCTCTATGGCGCTGATTCTAACGTTGGCTTTTAATGAGTGATAGGTGAGACAGCCAATCACATAAGAGATCCAAACAACAGAGAGCCAATCAAGTGCTGGTGGGCGCTCTAAACTCAGAGTCGCGGGCTTCAGCTTGAGTGGTTGTTTCCCACTTGGTCCTAGTGCTGACAATTTTGGTGGAATGTAGCGGAACATTGTTTTTGGACAGTAAAAAGTGCAGGGGACCAAATTGGAAATTTGAAAAACTGCAGGGGACATGTCCCCTGTGTACCCCCCCAAAATTATGGCCGTGCGGCTATGAAACACTAAGGTTCCAGCGAAGTAGATGCAGATCACCAATGGTTGCTATGGAAATTCATACTGGGAAGTCAAGATGTCATTTTAGACCTTGTGCATGAAACAAACATGTTTCATGCATTTCCAAGCCAAAAACATTTGACCTTTAAAGGCACAAGCTTTTTCAGGTCTGTTTGGCAAGAAGCATGGAAAACATGGTGAAAACACAACTACAAAGACTCTTTATATATATTAAATTGCCTATTGCCTAACAGCATTAATGCTGTTAGGCAATAGTCCTCATCCAAAAAACCTCAGTTATTCTATTTAGAGATTTAATGCTAGTCTTTTACACTCCCTCTACGATAAGAGATGCCTATTAAATAAGATACATTGTGGAGTCTGTATTTGATGATGTATAAAATGTCAGAAATTAGATAATTACATAAGGTTGGCAGCTATAAGCAGTTCCTCTGTCTCTTAGCAAATGCGGCACACAGCCTCCTCAGATAAATTGCCAGACGTTTCCAGATGGGATGAAGGATTGTCTGAGTCACTCTGAACATTTGCATAGTGTTTTGGAAAGCTTTGCCAGAAACGAGAGCACAAAACTTCAATTGTAGATTTAGTTGCTGTGCAAACAGGCACGACTGAAACATTGTGTCGGCGTTGAAAATACAAAAAGTTATAATCACATCCTCCGACATAAAAAGGGAAACTTGCAAAATAATACAGCTGGAGTGATGATTACTCAGAGGAGTCACTGCGACACAAATGTACACAATGGTGTCATTAACACCAGAGTGGAATTAGGAGGGAAAACTGGTAGTGCTAGCTATCGTTGAAGGGGAGACTGCTCTCTATGGCTCTGGTTTCTGTTTTCAACAAAGGTGGAGGTTTCGGGAGGCTAATTCTGCTTGGGGCACATGTGCAGAGTGGAGATACAGAACGAGAGGAAAGTGGAGGGAGAGATCGTTCATGCTAGTTCATTTTCAGCTTGTCCCCGTAGACTGTGCAAAGGATTATACTCGCTGAGAGAGAGGGAGGGAGATACACAGGCACTGTCTTAGCACACACTGAATACGCTTCCTCCAATCCTCAACACAGCACTGTGCACTCACTCCGCTCTCTTTCCTCCATCACACACAAGAGTGTGCAGACACCAACACACCACTGCCATGTAAAATATTGGCCAGAAGGGGACACCAACCTGCCCAGGACCAGGACCCAGGTATGCCTCGACCATCTATTCATCAGTTCATACTTGCTTCTGTTAATCTCTGCTTAAAAAGTACCGGGCACCTGGTGGTTTTCTTTTTTTTCTTTTGGGTCGCTGCTTTCAATTTCGCCCTCTGCAGAATATTCTTGCTTTCTGCATGCACCAAGATTATCCTGTTTCTTTGCATACTCCCCAAAGAATCTCCCAAAAAGGATAGGAAGGAAGAGAACAGCCAAAAAGTAGGAATTATAGGAGAGGTTGGGGAGTGAGAGGACAGAGAAGAGAGCATATCAGCCATGCAGCAGTGGTTGTCATGTTGGGAAAAGAAAGTATGCAGAGGGCAGTCAGCTAAGTTAGGCCAACCATCAAGTGAAAAGATGTGCTTCCCACTGTGATTTAACAGCATTTAGAAGACTGTGATCAGAGGTCCTCTTGATCAAAACCCATTTATAAGAGGTGGATTTATTTCCCCCAAACTCTTTACATCTTTCCCCCTGAGAGCGCTATTAATAACCATACATTCTCAACGTTCCCAGGTGACCTGCTGCAGTTACTTGAAATGCAAATGGGGTAGTGTACTGATTAATCACTCTTGTGAAATTAATTTGTATTTGTCACAGAATCAACCCGCAGGGGGGGGATCAGTGTGGCACCGCTCTCTGCTGGTGACACAGGCTTTTAGAGGAATCTCACTGCTGATCAGAGAGATTTTTTTTTTCTTTGCAGTCAGTGATGTTTGTGCACAAAAACCAATGAGAGCAACACTTGAGACTCTCAGTTTTCAAGTGGATATCCGACTTTGTTTTTTGTTTTTTTTTAAGTCTTGTGACTCACAATAAAGTGCTTCACATTTCACTTTAATGCTGGTTTAATATTTGCGCTTCGATGACTGCAGGGGCGTTTTTTTTCTGAAACATTGGAATGAAGTTCTCGCTGCCTGGAGAAAAAAAACCCAAAGTGAGTGAGGTTTTAATCTGAGTCACTGCTGATGCTTTGATTCTGATTTCTTTGATCTGTCACTTACAAAAAAAAGTCAGAGCCCTCTGATAGAGCAGCAAAATCCAAAGCTAATCTCACTGTTCTGCTAAATCCTTGAACGCCTTTCTGTGCTGCAGTTTATTTTGACTTAAATATGATTGGCTCACGCTTACATAGTTTAGAAAAATAATTTTATAAACTCTTAACAATATTATATATATATATATATATATATATATATATATATATATATATATATATATATATATATATATTTAGTATTTGATAATAACAGGGGTATTGCTTTATATCATAACAAAGTTCTATACCAGCTGAAATTTTGGTTAGGTGTAGGTTGGGTTATGTTGATATTATCACTGGTTTAAGTTATATGTTCAGTTATTATGTTAATGTAGTGCCTCTATTGTTGAGATGATGTAAATATCTACAATAATGTGACTGTTAACTATGATGAAGTCTCAAAATAATTTCCGTAAATTTTATATTGTGGTATTTTAAGATGATGGACCGAAATGAAACTTTGTACTGCTGTCCGTTGGCATTATTATGTTAAATATATCTTCATACAGTAACATCATTATCAATTTTAAATGTCTGAACAAATGCCACTTGGCCAACCTCCAGCCCTGTTTTGAGTGAGGACATGTTTGTCAAAATACATGCAGGAATTTATGGTTAAGAAAACAAGTTAAAGCAACACTACAGAAGTTTCAGTAACGGTGGAGTTTGGTGTCCAGTCTTGATGAAAGCGGTACTGTTTTGCCTGAATGAAGACTTCATGTCCCATGATGACCATTGCGTAGCGTTGTAAAATCCTTATCTCCCAGTCCCTACAGTTGAATTGAAGCACATTTCTGTTTCCAGTGGCTGTGTGAAGGATGAGTAACGATGTGGTAATGAATCTTATTGTTGCGAAACAATGTCATATAATGATGTCGAAAATAAGAAACGGGAAGTGACGTATGCCGTAAAGCAAACATCACATTTTTAATTGTTTGGTGTAGCAGGTTCCTGCCACTCTCCTCAAAGTTTCTTAGTCCAGATTAAAGCGTTACGAACCCCCTTGGGCCATGATGGAGGTTACAGTAAGTCGACATATAATCACAAAAATGTCATGAAAACATTTAATGAAGGTTGAAAAGTCACTTAGTGTTGCTTTAAAACCTAACAAGACAAGAATCATGAAATCCCATGAGTCCTAGCTTGCAGAAGTTTTTCGATAAAGGCCCCAGGTGTTAATGCCAAAGCTGAAATGTCGACAGGCCGTCATGTGGTTGCGGGTCTTTCTTGTTGGTACACAACCTTCAACGTCCACAAGAGACACTGCGTCGAGCTTCTCTGAAGCCCCTCTCGCAACAGTACTTGTAAAGGTGTTTTGACATGTATCAATGTAGTTTACAACTCAGTGATTATGGCGGAGAGGAACATTTAAATGGTGATTGACAAGCTGCCAAATCTCATTTTAGTTTACATTTTCTGAAGCCAAGAATAAATTACAGATTAGAAGTCTTTGGTGGGACGCTTGCCAATTGCATCGGAGCAGAACCGAGCACCTGGTGTTCTGTGTTTTGGTCCAGCAGATGCAGCAGATGGATAGTGACATGCACATCATCTACTTTTGGAGTCATACACCCTCTGACAATCACACTACAAGATTCACATACAGAGATGTGCAAAAATGTTTGCCATTGGAGTTTTGAGAAGGAACTGGTGACAAGATGCACAGAAAAAGTGACAAGGAGTTTACCTGCAGAACTTTGTGTAGTAAGGAAATTTAATTACTGGACTTATTGCATGACAGATATTCACAGTTTCTTATGACTGTCCAGAGCCGTTAAGAATCAAGCATTGCTAGCTAGAATTTGAAGTAAAATAGCTATTTTAGGAAATTTATGAACAATAAAAAAATGACTATGAGGACTCAGGATAAAAAGAACATGCAAAATTAATTGTGACTGGATATTTAGGACGCTGTGTTGAAATACATTTCCCTTTCTGTTTCCTTTATTCTTATTTTGATTATTCTTGCTGCCTAGTAAGTGGAGAAGATGCTGCTAGAGCTAAACTGTAGCTAGAACAACATATTTAGAGTAGCAGATCAACTAAAAAGAATCCTGTGTGGCACTGTTTGTTTATGTCACAATGGAGGGAAAGGGAGATCTCTCTGCAAAAAAACAGAAATGGATGAAATGTAACACCGGTTGTAACTGCAACACAGGTACATCTTCAAATTAAATGCTTAGATGAATGTTTAACTGCTTTGACCAATACTTAGAATCACAGTAAAATGGTTTTCTGAGAAAGATGACATAAAAGATATCTAAGATAGATAAAAGATATCTAACTCAACATATCAAACTCAACATGCGACACAGCTCCTGGTTCAGACCTTGGTCATTTCCCGCCTTGACTACTGCAACGCCCTCCTAACAGGTCTTCCAGCCTGTGCTGTGAGACCACTACAGATGATCCAGAATGCTGCAGCTCGCTTGGTTTTCACCCAGCGAAGCAAACACATGTCACACCCCTTTTCACTGAACTCCGTTGGCTTCCCTTACCTGCATGCATCAAATTCGTCACTGCCCGCCCGCTCCGTTCCTCCAAGGAGCGGCAACTAACGCGACCAAAACCCTGCGGAGGTCAATCTAAACTCTTCTCATTTGCGGTTCCTCGCTGGTAGAACGAACTTACGAGCACTATCAGAGCATCAGATTCTCTTTCCACCTTCAAGAAATCCTTGAAGACCCAGCTCTTCCGAGAGTATCTATTGCCTTGAAAGATCTAAAAGCACTTATTACCCCCCCCTGATATTAGTTAGCACTCAGTGTATGGTACTTGGACCTTCTGTGTTACCTAAATGCTGTAAATGAGTGTCATCATTAATGTTAAATCCTCTCCTAGCATATTGCAGGTAAATTGCATCATAGTTCAATGTTAAACCCTCTTTTTGTAAGTCGCTTTGGATAAAACCGTCTGCTAAATGCATTAATGCAAATGTAAATGTAGATAAATTCTCTGCACTATTGTTGAAGAAATTTCTGCCTGAATACAAAACTGCACCAGCTGTTGGAGGAGAATCTTTTCTTTTAAAAAAAGCCAGCCCCACAAATTTAGCTGTTGCTGGGAGCAACAGAAGCAGCAGGAAGGGATTGAATGATGCACAGTTGGAATGGGAATGAGCATGTAAAGAATCCCACCAGCCATCGGCTCACTGATAAAACTCTGCATCAAAACTGTAATGTTAAAACTTAATGTAATGTCAAACCTGACTTTTTTATTCCGCTGATGCTGAATAACCGTTTTTCTATTGGCAAGAGTGTGTATAGCATTTTTAGCTGTTTGCTCTTTTTGCAAAATCACTCAAAGGTACTGGGTAAGTTTGCATGGACCCAAGTAATTTGACTATTAAAATAAAAAAAGGTCACTTTAACACTTTAATCACAGTATTATGATCAAATTTACCTTTATCTGAATTAAATTACAATGCAAAGGAGAGGGGTGGTTTATGCTGAATGTTCGTGTTCGTACACACACATATTCGAATATGCGTGTAAACAATTGTTTGGATTATATTTGATTGTGGCAAACTGTCCTGGTTGCGCGAGTTTTAGCCTGCAACTACGAATTTTGGCCAGGATTGTATCTATTTATAAGCTACAGGCAGGCGAACATATCCAAAGGTCAACTATAAACAGTATATCCAACCAAGTGTGGAGCACACTTGAACACGTATAAAACACTTCTTACTTCTTTTTTGCTGCATCATTAAGTTTTTTTTATCAACATTATTCAAGATTCAGTTTATTTATATAGCGCCAATTTAAAACACATGTCCTCTCAAGGCAGTGTACAAGAAAATAATTTAATTCCAATCATAAATACTTCATAAAAAAAACAAGCAATAACTGTGTGTACTTGGTTTCACCTCACTTTGTGTTCGCTGTAGAAGACTGTTCACTTATTTCATACATTTGCATCAACAGCAAAGAGCAGATCTGCCATCCAGTGTTCATCCTAAAACTTTACTATTGCTCCTTTCCCTTGTCACAAAATTTGAGAATTTCTCTTTTCAGGTCCCACCCACTTTTAAGATGCTCGTCCAGGCTGAGCCATCTCCCAGCTGTCAGCTAGCCTCTGTCTCTCTGTTCACCATCATGTTCCTCCAACAGTGAGACAAACTGCCTCTGATTAAGAGCTCTTGCGCTGATTAAATAAAATATTTTAGTTACACCGTCACCATGACTAATTTTTTGCACTGACTTGAACATAATCTCCTAATGAATACTATCCGTGCATAAAATATCACTTTGTGTTTTGGGTTCATATCATTCACCTTAACCTTTTAACATTCATTCTTACTCAGATCCGGCCACTTAGCTCCCTGCTCCTCCGTTATTTCAGTCTTTCAGTAATTAACAATAATAACTAACTGGGCTGTTTTAGTCGCAACTATTGTTCAGAACTCATAAAAAAAAAAGTCCAAAAGTGTATGGTTTATATTTTGCAGCCAAAGCTCCTAATTCTCTGTGAAATTTCTCTCTCCGTGTTGTTAGGGTCTGAAGAGGCACATTTGCAAGCAAAACTTTTCTTAGGGCTAAGTATTGCACCAGCTTCCACAAACATACAGTGATAAACTCCCCTTCACAGAATGCTTTATTTCATCTTTTTATTTTGTGGGATATTTGTAAGCTGGCTGCTGCATCTGCAGCTTAGGGGAATAAAATTCATGCTTTATGGCTAGCAAGTCCTCTTATGCCTGCACCCGCCCAACACCAAAATAATTCTAGTGATGTAAAATGTTTGTGAAAACTTAATGTATTGCAATTTAAGTTACAATTCCTGTAGAACTGCAACTATTACTGCAACCTATTTTCAAAATCGATGAATGTGTCAATTATTTTTACAATTAATCAATTCATCTATTTTTATTATTAATTAGCATTTACTCTCCGATATAAGCTATTAAAAAGAATTTTTCAATTAATTTACATTTCATTTTATCTTTATTCTGAATGTTCAGCAGGAGGTCACTTAGTTGGACATAATTTTTACAAATAAGATCCAAAAATAATAATTACCATATTAAGATTAAAATTTTCATCCATAGTCAAGGAATTATTCTGGTCGGTTGCATGACTTCCCCCAAAGTGTACAATGTCAAGCAAGTGTCTCAAAGATAATTCAATATTCTAGTTGTCTAGTTTAAACTAAAGCGGGATATTAACTATTTTTGACGTGATTCTTAGGTGCAAGGGCGAGAGCCTCCCGGTGATTGATACTTACTTTTTGTTTCCGTGGGCTTCTGACAATGATTCTAGTTTTGTTTGAGTTTAACAGGAGAAATTAATTTTACATCCAGTCACTGATCTGTTCAATATGGTTACACAAATCTATAGGTCCATGATTTCCTGCCGTCAGTGAAATCTAAATTTGAGTAACATGTGCATAGAAACATTATTGTTCTGTATTGGCTGGCTCAATGGTAGCATGTAAAAATTGATTAATAGGAGTCACAGAATTGACCACCAGGAAACCCCACAGTTCATACTCACTCAATCTGAGACAGAGTCCAATTTTAACGAAGTATTTAACAACGAGGAGCCACAGGACTGTTAAGCAAAGTAAAAAGATTGATCTGTTGGAGAACATTTTGTATTTGAAGACAGAAGTACATTCAAAGACACGTCTGTGTGGTGTATGTAACACTTGACAGCACAACATATCTGGATATCCATCTGAAATGTAAATTTCAATAATCAATGAGCTTCTAATACGGTAAGAATGGAGCTGTTTTTTTTTTTTTTGGTCCCAGTGTTTAACAGTGTAAGATCTCTTAGTAGCTGTACTTGTATGTGAGCTAGTTTGTTTGTTTGAAATACCTTGGACTAATACATAAAGATGTGAATGTTAGTGATTTTCACTTTCTATGGACATGATTTTTCTATTTTATACCATTTATTTATAATAGGTCGTTTTTTCTTAATGTTAAAGTTAACAAGGTTGGTGGTGAAATTCCATGTAATATCAAATAATTGTATGAGATGTCAGTTCTTTTAAGAGACTGACCAAAAAGGGTCAAGTGCAAAAAATAAATGTGGAACATTGAACGGATAACTGTGATTTTGATAATGGCCAATATTATCCATCAAAATAATAATAATCATATTAATTTTAAAATTTTCATCCATAATCAAGGAATTATTCTGGACTTCCCCCAAAATGGACAATGTCAATTAAATATCCCACAGATAATTGAATATTCTAGTTGTCTAGTTTAAACTAAAGCAGGATATGTGAGAAAAAGAGCCAAATTCCTGGAGTGCAGCCAGACCACAACTGGCCAAGTCACCAGGGCACAGCCCCCTGTTAAATGTGCTGTGATTTTCTGTTTGTCTTTGTCCTCAGAGAGACGCTGACCTACACATGCTCCGGTATCATTTCTGGCTTGGAGCCCGCAGAGCTGTCAGCCTCATATACCCAGGGCCAAGAGGAGACAGGGGACATGAACAGTACGGAGGAGATCAGGGATAACAAGCACAGACGGAAGTAGACTGCGGTCTCTGAGTCTGCCTCCATTAGTGAGGCTGGGAGGAGATGAGAGGCACTGAACTTTATCTTTTTCTGGTCTTGACATTGTAAAGAAAAAATACTCTAGTTTTTTTATTCTGTGTAGGTAATCATAACAATTTTTCTCTTATTTTTGTGATAATCCAGAGGGTTTTGAATATGTAATAACAGTATTTTAGCTAGTTCATGGTGGTCTGGTTTTAAATACAACTGTAGTTTGTGTTGGCAGATGAGACAGTAAAAATGTCAGAGGGAGCTTCCTGAAGTGAAAGGATATGGTTTTTTCTGAATTCCTGAATTTTTTTATGATGCAAGTTTTTTAAAATGTATTTTATTTATTATATAGGCTTCAATGTACATAGAAAACCTGCACAGAAAAGAATTGTGTCGGCAGAGGGTTCAATTACCACATGAGAACGGCACCTGCTGGCAGTATAAACAGTGTTCTCAAGTAAGTCGTTTTCATTTGAGCACATCAGTACTGATAAATTCATCGATGACATATTGTTTTCCTCTAACTATTCCGTGTAGATAATGGAGGAGCTAATTAATTCATGAAGTTAATCTTCATAGCCTGAAAAGTTTAAATTATCTCTCATTTGTTCTAGTATTTTAAAACCTGTTATTTTATTTCCCAACTTTGATCTTTTCTTATAGTTGCTTCTTTATGTATCTGTCATAATTTGGTTTTGTCATTGAAATTTGGACTTTGTGGTCTCAATCATGTAGTTATACTTCGAATTTAGCTCTGGTATCAATCGTTGCTGAGGAACTCTTAAAATATGTAGATTCAGATAATTTGGATTAGCTTCACACCTAAATTAATATGTTAATATTAGTTCATGTTCTGTTGATGATGTGTGTCTTTCCTGGAGAGTTCAAAGCCAAACCGTCCTGCTGGCTTCCTCCCAGAACCCAGTGTGATTCACTGATTAGTGGCCTCTAACAGATCTTGAGCCCTGAGTCATCATGTCCCCCGTTAACTCGGTGACATCAATTATTCACCTTCACAATGTGTCCTGGGCTTCGGCAAGGCAGAAATATCTTTTTGTAATTACCACTGCTTCCTCTCAGAGTAAAAATCAGTACCTGGCATTGGACCAGGGTCTGTCTTATTGGCCGTAAAATCGAGAGTACTTCTGGATGGACTGGCGTCAGTGGCAGACGTTCCTCAGGCCTACATCAGTAATTAAACACAGCTCCCCAAGTCGGATACCTGTGCCCTCCAGCTCTTTTATCTGATCTCATAATCATGCAGCCTCTCATCTTAGATTAAAGCAACCAGGTATGGACCTCATCTCAAGTATTGGCAAATTAATGCATAGTGTCTCCCAAAACACTTGAATCCAGGTTGATCTCATGTGAATTAACGTTTTTATTTCAAAAGGGCAGCAGAAGGACTTAAGTTCAAACTGTCTATATCTGGTGTGGGGTGAGTCGTTCAGGAATGAAGGTAAAGATGATAAAACCTCATCTTCGTTCCTCTAATCATGTCTCCTCTCCCTGTCAGCTTATTGTCCTAAATTATAATTCTATTTGAAGACGAGTCATCAAATTTGAGATAAGTTATGAATAATGTGAGAAAAGCAGCAGAATGATTTCTTCTTACCTCAGAGAAGCATTAAACTCTCAAGGGAAAAAAAAATGTAATAATCATTGTTGTTTACAGCACTTTGAATACATTATCATATTTACCCTGTACAGAGATCCCCCGGTTTTCACGTGGTTACTTTCCAAAAAGAACCTACGATAGGTAGAAGTAGTAACTTTTATTTTTTATTTTTAATAATTATTATGCAATGAAATAGTCTACAATACTGTGAAACTGTTTTCGGTTTTCTCTTTAACTAATAAACGTATAAATATTTTCTTTCAAAAAAACAAAAAACATATTTTATTACAAATATCACGAAAATATTATTTTTTGTTTATTATTAACTACAGTCTGACAAATTGTGTCCTACGTGAATGTTACTGCTCCTCTGACTGTCCGGCTCCGCTTTGTTTCGCCAATCAGAGCGCAGAACACAATGCAAGGTGAATTGCATTATAGAGTTCACTGTATATCAAAATGTATGTTGATGAAAAGCGTCATATAAACAAACTACTGTTGAAAGGTGAATTTTAACTTATTTGTTTATTTTCTAAATAAGTAATGGAAGAATGATGGGCAATATCATTAATTTTGGACTCAGTGCAGGTCTTTCCATTTCTTAATGTTTATAGTGTAGCAAATATATATTTTTTGAATTAGTATACTCTACAATCACGTTATTTTATGATTTGACTGATATTTGAAATAAGCCTTTTATTTCTCCAGTCAAAGTAAAGCTGTATCAATGTCTAATGGAAATTTTAACTTAAATTTTCTGGCTTTCCAAGAATATCAACGCTGTGGTTGAGACTTGTGAGAGAGTGAAATTACGGTCTTATGAGGAGAAAAATATATAGGAGATATATCATTTTTTAGGAGATTTATCTCAACGAAGGTCTCAAGATCCTTTGTTTTTTAAAATGAATTTTATATCATGAAGTTAAAATATGACTTAATTGATTCATTTTCAATCTACAGTAAAGTAAAATCCAGGATAAATGAACAGTTGAGCTGGTTATTTAACAGTTTGACAACATTGTTGCATGTTTTTTCAGTTATTCTACAAACTACTAAGTAGAATATTTGTAAAATGAGGTTCAAAAGACCAAACAAAATAATTATATTTGCTGCTAAAACAGTTAAGATTACAATGATATCTATCTATCTATATATATATATATATATATCTATAATTTGTCCATACATAAAGTGTGTGTTGTGTTTTTTGTTTTTGTTTTTTTGTGAGTGAAAATATTTCATCTCAACTATAGACATGGATAACATTATATTGTTTTGTCCAGCTGACAGGTTGTGTTATTTTAGGTTTATATTTAAAAAATGAAAAATAATTGTCCTATTCTTAGTTTATTTTTAGACGTGAAACCGAGAAACAAAAATCCCCCCCCCCCCAGGTATCACCTGTAATGCCCTGGTCTACAACCTAAATATACATAACACTTTATGCATGGCAGGATGTGTTCCTCATCGTTATCAGGATGCGATCTGCTGCTCCAGGATAAACTTGCAACAATTCTTAGCCTCCAAATCAAACCGTCGTGGAGAAAATAATTAGAAATAAATTTTGAGTGCGGCACGGCCTGATTATAAATGATTAGATCTGAGTCCAATGGAACCATAAAACTAACAAATTGCATGTGTCAGACCATGGCCGGCAGTGGCCAAGGTTGTACAACAAACACACTAAAACTCTCTCAGCCTAGTAATGAAAAATTGTCCAGATGTGGCCTTGAGCAGCCTTCTGAAATGTGTCCAGGACTTCTGAAATGTAATATCAGTTGCACAATGATAATCACTCACTTTGTGTTTTGGCTCCTCTGATTTGTGATAAACACAGAATAATGATATGCGCTGCATTAGATGGATGCAAAGTCAACAGTTTAAAGGTGGATTTACAGTATGCTAAAACTGTAAATAATCCGGTAGAGTGAATGACTGCATTGAAAGGTATTCATACCCCTTGGCATAATACAAATACAAGCTTCAATGTTTTTCATTTGGGTTTTATATGCCAGACCATAACAAAACTGATATAAACCAGGTCATGCTGATAAATGAAACCTTTCATGTATCTCTTCTTCCTCAAAGACTTCAGCTGTGGATCTCTGTATTTACTTGGTTTCTACTTGTATTTTCACCTTCTTTGTTCAGTTTGTCAATAGGTGGATGGACATATCTTTGTACGTTGATGGCTTGAACAGCGCCCTGAGATTTTCACTTGGGCTATTGTTTGATAACCTTACTGATTTAAACTTCTACATGTATTCCTCCTAGACCCATCTGTTTTGTGTTACTTGGTCTTTATTAGACTGATTGATCGCTAATGCTCTCACCTTTTAGTGAGATTGAATTAAACTGGTATGCTATGGTAAAATGTTTAATAGTCCTGTCACGGTCTTTATTTCTGGTTTCCTTTCTGTTTAGTATGTTTTCTGGTTGTTAGTCTTATGTGCTTGTTGTGATTAATTGTTGTTACTTGAGTTCAGTTATTTTTTTATCTTGTTTATCGTTTCTCTCTGTAATGGTTAGTTGTTCTGTTTTAATTTTATATTGTTTACATTGTGTTTGTTGCTCCTCTGTTGTCACTCCGTCCACCGTTGTTCCTCCTGCTAGTCGTCTTGTCTTCCCCCTCAGCCTGCATACATTATCAGACACAGCCGTTCCCTTTTAGCAATTAGTATCTGGCCTATGTTCCACTGCTAACCTTCCCTGTGTATATATATCAGGTTCAGTCAGCCACTCACAGTCAGATCCTACTCTGTTGACATCGGTCCTTGTCTCCAATGTTTGCTCTTGTCTCCTCCTCATCTTTCTGTGTTCTGCTGTTGATCCTTGTGATCCTCAGCTCCTCTGGTTCATCTGTCCTTGTTCTTTTGTTACCATTTGGTTATTCCTAGTCTTTCCACCATCCGTCGCTTGCCGTGTTTTGCTGCCTGAAACTTTGTAACCACATCTGCCTACAATACAAATTCCTCAAGCAAAAATGTAGTGTCGCAGCACCTCGCATACGTCATTTACCTATGATGCACTGCTACATAAACATGGCACAGTCTGTGTGACAGTGTTTTGTTTAGTTTTTAAACTGATTTATTCACTGTATTGTTTTTGCGTCAAAAGTAAATCTTTCTAAAATGAGGTCTATTAAGAAGTTAAGTTAAGTCAGGTGTTGCTGAAAAGCGGAGTGTCTCTCTGCCTCACATACTCTCCATTCCTCTAACCCTCCCACCTAAACACATAAGCTCTAAATGAGTTTGCTCAAGGATTCACATAAATTTCAGTGACAAGGCAAGGTCCGGATGTTTTTCACTGTCTCTGCAAGTTCTCTTGGATTTTATACGCTTACCAAGGAGGCTTGCTGGTGTTTTTATATTAAAATAACTTCAATCTGTGACCAACAGAGGGACCGTTTTAAATACCAGAAACATCACTACTGTCTGGGTGAATCCATAGATAGGAAAAGGACTCTGTTACTTATATGAAAAATAATAATTGACAGTTGAATAGGATTTTTTTCATTGACAGCTAAAAGTTTAATGCATATTCTCTGATTTGTGTAAAATGGAATAACATAGCGATAAGCTGGAGTTTTGTTGTGCTGCACAGAGCAGTAAAATGTGCTAACTGCTAGCTAATCAACTTTAAGGTCCTGCTTCAGTAGACCTCTGCTGCTCAGCGGACAAAATGAGAACACTTAGGAGAGAGATCAATATTGTATAGAGACTATGTTGCTCAAAGCCCTGCAGGTCATGTAATTCAGTTTGTTTGTAGTGCACAGTATCCATATAATGTGTATGTTTACCTCAAAATTTCACTTGGATGAAAGGTTGTCTGGAAAGTTTGAATTTAGTTTTATCCATGGTGGTTTAATAAGTAAACTTTTAAGTTTTATTATTGTTTAATTACTGATTTGTGTGTTTAAATATGTTACATTGTGTCCTGATCGTATAATATAAGACATTTGGTAAAAAGAAAGAAATTGACCTTCACAGATTTTGGTGTTGAGATGTGCTCACTTTCTCTGAAGTCAACATAAATATATTGATATTAGAGTTTCACAAGGTTAATGTAGCACTGTTGCCCTGGAGCAACAATGTCCTTCATACGCATCTGGGGTTTTTTCCGCATGGAATTTGCATGTTCTCCATCTGCACGCAGAATGAGCTGCTTTCACTCAAACGTCATGTACAAAATAGCATTGCTCAGTTTAATGTTTGTTTGTTTTTTGTTTTTTTAGTTTAATCCCTGATCTCCGGGTCGACATGTTCAGACAGCTGTTCAATTCCAATGCTTGAGATTTAGTAAAACAGTCTGAAAATGTAGCTTTTATCAAATTGATGGAGTCTTTTTTTCACTTCCTACAGCAACAAAATTAATACCACTGCAGCAAACATTTCATAATTTAATATGTAAAATGGCTGTATAGACAGATTATCCTTCTTTTGCTGTCCATAAATTATTGCTCTGTTGAGAAGCTTGATAACATGACATGAAGTCAACATAAATAAAACTACTTTAAGCTAGTTTTGAGAAAAGATTAGGAAGTCCTACAGTTTAAACATTTAAATGGGTAAAAATCATTGGACAGATGCTGAAACTTGACAGTTCAGTTGCCCAGTTGGGTTATTTTGAAGTGTATACTGCAATGTTTGATAATGTATCATGAATCTTGTCAAATCATTAGCTGCTAAAAAGACAGGTGCCAGTAAGAAATCGAGTTTCACATTGCCTTACAAAAATGTTATAAAATTATATAATATGCTTTCAATTACAACAGAAAATGTATTATTCATACATGTGCTTACATTAATAAAACAGTTTAACTTCTTTAAATTAATTTTATTTTGTTTTGGATTTGCGCACTGAAGCAGAAATATAAACCCTACATTTACCATTGGTTATGAAGTATTACAAGAAGATAATTTTGCTCTTGTAACACAAACATAAAAAGGTGTTGGCTCATTATTTAGCTAATGGCTAGACTACCCTTAATTTTTGCACCATAAAACTAGAGAAAACTCCAGTCACCCAAGTAATGTCACTGGTGCCTCTTTAAAGACAATGGAGTGTGATTACTGTTCACAATATTAACCTGTAGTTGCACTATATTTACTATCTGCATGAGATCAGACGTTGAATGACATCACAAGGGACTTCTTAGATGCAATATTTGTAGTAGTATGTTCGACACATTAAGGGTCTCTTATACATATTTTTATCTACAACAGCATCCAAACCATTGCTGATTACACAGCTAATATGATGCTGTTAAACTTGCGGTATTAATTTATAAGCAGTCGAATAATAATTGAGGATCTACTCCATCATCACATCCCTTTAAATGCTTAATAAATTTAGTAGATGCTGTAGTATTCAAATTTAGATCTGTAAATACTATAATAATCTAACACAACCTACTCTTATGTTATATAGTTTACTCTGAAATGGAGTTAACCCCCCATTGCTGTTTTTGGGAAACGACTGATTTGTCTAAACATTTTTGTTGTAAATGGTTAAAAATGTCTTAAATGGCCAAAAAAAAAAGAAGACATTTTGACTTGTATTTATTTTTTTGTTTTGTTGTTGAATTTTCAGGAAACTTATACCAACACATTGGGAACAGCTAATGCCCTTTTTGTAACGCTTAATATACAATTAGATTGTTTTCCCACTTTAGCTAAATAAAGATTCAATATCTGACGGGACTTAATAATTTTAAATGGACTGTGATTAATACACAAATCAGCCTCTATGGCCTTATGGCTACAAGTGAATGTGTTTATTTATTAGATGTTTTACAAAAAACATCTTTGCATAGTGTTTTCCGAGTAGGAGTTATCTTTTGAAGTTTTTGGTACTCAATGTTCTTTTTTAAATTTATTTACGTGGGGTTAAATTAACCTACAAACGCAGCAATTTTACTGTAACTGATCACATTCTGCAAGCATGTAGTGCTTTGTGTGTAATTGGTCACAAGAGAGCGGTAAACTTCATTACCCCTGGAGACACACGTTCCCTTTTCTGTCACTGTTCATTGTCTGGGTGTCACACATGAGACTGTTCTCATATAACAAGAGATTTTACTGTACAACCGTTTTGTGTTGCCACTGGGTTCCCAGGACAGTTAACAATTTCAGAAACAGACAGATGTTCCTGTTTTCACATGCTACTATAACGCCAGAGGTGTAGTTTTTCACATCCACGTTTCTGCACGTAGATCTGTAGGAACTTGTGGGTTTTCAAACGATTTACAAGAGTTCAAGTTCTTTTTTCTGTAGCAAAAATTGACTCCATTTGTTCTTATTATTTCTTCATAAAAATAAAACTGAAGATCTGTTGATGTGTCTCAAGATGTAACCTATAAAACCAAAAACTATGAGCACCACATCACAACTGGTTATGTGTTGTGATGACTGTAACTGTTTGCATCTTTACTTGGCATATTTTATTAATCTTCTCCTGATGACATTAAAATTTGATATCTGCTGTTATGTGTGTAGTTTTAAGACCAAAAGATAGATTGATAGATAATGACTGGGCAGGTGTCTGGTGTATTCCTAGACATTCCTGGCTCCCAAGGGATGTTTTGCCTCCCTGAGCAAATGTTCAAACCTGTTGATCTGATCCCTGTTGATTCAGAGAAGCTAGGGCTCTACCCTTACAATGACATCATCTTGCATTAAATCCCATACTTCAAGATAAAAATCACATTGATTGTTTTGTATCATTGGCCGTTTACCATTATCCAACATTTTGGTCAACGTGTAATATTTAAACCCTGGCCACAAAGGTCTTTTTTAAATTAGATCTTGATTTCGCTTCAGCAGGACTGGAACATGATCTGCAGATTAAAGGTTGCCTGTATTTAAAGTTGTCCTTGTAGTTTATCAGGTTTCCCCTCAAATATGCCGTTTTGGAATGGTTCACCATTCTACAGATAAATTTATTACTAAACTAATTAAACTTTGTCATAGCTTCAATTCATAAATCTTCCTCTCTGTGTTTTGAAACCTCTCCCCATCTCCAGGTCGAGAGAAGAGAAAGGATTCCATGATCTCTGCCGGTGATGCCGAGTTCCCACGGGATTATCACACTCTGGCCGCCAGTGGCGGCCGTGGGGCGCGACGCTTTCCCGACAACAGCAATGGGGGGTTCACGTCATCCTCACTGGACCGCCGACACAACTCTGTGGCTGCTAAAAGCTTGGAGGCCCTAAACAGCATGCACAAGGCAGACATCGAACGGCAGCGAGACGCGCTGATGGACCTCCAGAAAAACAAGTACACAAACAGTCCAAGCAGCTTGTCGCAGGGCTCCACTGCTGCTGGCCGACGGGTATCAAAATAATCAAGAAATCAATGTTTCTGCATTGCATTGCATTACAACCATGGGTATTTTCTTGGTGAATCTTGTTTATCTCCATCTCATAGTGCTGTTTTTCATAGCCCATTTATATCATGCATTCCACCTTCATATAGTTCAGGAGGTGAACCCGACCACTGGCACACCATTTACTAGAAGCTACATGAGGACTAGAGTTTTTTCCTAGTAACCACTTTGGTTTTTGAAATCTTTTGAACACACTTGATAATGAAACTATTCAATAACTAGAGGGTAACCTAATTTTTTCTTTACCTTGGGATCAATGGAGGTCTAAATTTAGGTCTGGTGTGTTTTTTAGATGAAAGTTTGGAGCTGATTTTGTATAATGACAGAATAAACCCCCACCAAGCTTTAAGGAATTTAGTGCATTTAATGGTTCAAATAGATCTGCTTTTTTAATGAGGCAGTTTTAGGTATTTAATGGTAAAAATAAATGTCCCAAAACCCCTCAAAACAAACAACTGACACAGACCCCTTAATCAGAAGTCATCTTCACTTTAGTAAGGGGAAAAAAAGCCAAGAATTTTGCAAAGGAGAATGCGTAGGAACCTTGTTTGAGATGTACCTAAAAATAGCAATATTATCTGCAGGAAAAAAGGCAAGAAGTTAATGTTTGCTGCTCTTTAACTGTTGAAACTATAGTTGTGATTTTTATTTTTCGTTAAGGACTTTACTGTTAATGCTGTTGATTACCATCCCTGTTGATATGGATACTGTTTTATGTGGATACTGTGAGAAGATAACCTAATGCAATCAACTGAAATGCAAAAATAAAAACAGGGCAGGGAAGGTAATAGGACTTCCAAATAAGTATCGTAGCCAGCGTCTATGTAATGATGCTTGCTTTGTCTAAGTCCTATACAAATACATATTTTATTTCGTTTATGTTTTATTTTCTCAAATCCCTCTTACGAGGTTTGTTTGAAACCTTTTCATTTACTTATTTGTTGTTTTTCAGTCTGGTTGGCAAATGGTAATGAAAATAACCCCATTCCTGTTGCATCTTCAATCCAAGATATTTGGTTTTGCATATATGTTTGTCCACTTATTTTAAACAGTTCAGCCACATGGTATTGTGTTTTTTATACCAGGTAAACTCTTCACCAAAATCAAGATACCTATGTAGGGTGTACTTTCATGTGAAACCCTCTCCTGCAGACCAGTAAGTGCTGCCTCAGGGGGAAAATCGGGCTCTTTAAGTACCTTCTGTTTCTACATGTGAGCAGTTACATTGTGACATAATGGCAGCTCATACGTATTAAGTAGTGGGATGCCCATGGTCCGTCTGATGGAGACTATAAGATGTTTATGGTCTGCTGTAGGGTCACTGATGGTGCTTCGTTTTGCTTAATGTTGGAGGGGTTTAGCAGTGAAAGGTGGAAATACATATTTCACTGATATGGGGGAAAATCAAGGTGGTTTTAAAATCTTTGCTCCCCCACATCTGTAACTTCTTGGCACGGTTACCCTCAAACGCAGTTTTCAGTCAAGTCTTGTGGTTGCTATGGGGACTTGTTGACCCCCAAAAGGATGGTTGATGGTTGGTCGATCAGTCAATTACTATAGATGTTTAAAAGTGTCGCTGATGAAGCCAGACCGATTCAGAATTGTTGTTAGAGGCTTTTGTAGAATTTGCGATTGTTTATAAGGACAGGTTTGTGTGTTTTTTTCCCAAAAAAAAATACATTTTGTTGTCTATTAGTTGGGTAAAACGTAATATTTCTCTAACATTGAAGAGAACAGTTGAGCAGTGGCAGAGCAAAACTTTTATTGTTGGGGTGGCCAGAGGGAGGCCAAGGTTATTTCAGGGCTTCCATAGACTATGACAATAAATTTGTTTCTTGAACAATCACTTGCAAATGGAGTCTCTAACCATTGAAATATACTTCAGTACATAATAAGCATACAGAAAATTAGATCTGTGAATGTATATATATTTTTATATATGAGACTTTGTTTAAACACAATTAACTTAGGATATGTGATTATTGTTCATTTATTGGTCATCACCCCTATCCCCCTCTATTTTGTTCAGCCGCCACTGTATCCATATCCATCTATATATACATATATCTACATGCCTGTCACTCAGGGAAAAAAAAGAAAATGTTTTATTTTTCACTGTCACACAATGATGTAACATTCCCACTTCTACTCGTTATATTTAAGGCAACAAAACATGAAATGGCTGATTTTCTGCTTGCGGCTGGATAGCTCAAGTGGTATGTTGCCTGACTTCCAATTGGAAGGTCAGGGGTTCAAATCCAGCCCATGGCAAAATACCACAGCATCCAGTGTTGGTCCTTAGGCAAGACCCTTTGCGCTACCTGGCGCCTGCAAAAATGGCTGCCTCAGTGTGGTGTACACCAAAAACAATTTCCTACAGGATCAATAAAGTATTTATTATTATTATTATGTTTAATTCCTCTCAAATAATTGAAGAAACGTAAATGTACAAGGCTCTGCAACCCAAAATAAATCTAGACGTTAATGTAGAGCAGCTGGTAATCTGTATACATCATGAGATGTAACGTTAACTTTATACATAGCGAAACGATCTCCTATCTGGACACAAAACTTATTTTAATCAGTCACTCATTAGGAAACCATTATGAACTGACTTTAGAATCAGGATTTCACTGTCCATAAAAGGCATTTTATTCTTCTCCTTATTTTGTTGATCTTGTCGTGTTCAGGTTCAAACCGTTCAAAGATCCAACAAAAACGACAGTTTAACAGTGTTGCCAACTCCTCTGTAAGAAAATTATCTAAAAGTCGGCAAATGACGTCAAGATGGGGGAAGGGAAGGGGGTGCCGAGTGCAGTACTCACTATGGAATGTGTGTGTGTGTGTGTGGGGGGGGGGTGCAAATAGGAGAATGATGTAGGATAGGGGAGGGGCTTCCGCCTGTGGCAGCATCTCCAATCACATTTCAGGGGGGTCCGGTGCTACCCCGGCCCCCCTTCTAGCTACGCCACTGCAGTTGAGATACCCTATCCCCAATGTCTGAAAAGGTTTGAATGCGAAAAATGCATAAGAGAAAAAAACATTTCTTACCAACTAACAATAGTTTAAACATTTTTCAAATGAGTGGACAACTTTCCTTGAATCTCCCAAATTCACACTGAGGTTGTTTTTCTTAAAAAGCCAAAAAACCTTTTCTGGCTAAAAACAATGTCTTAATACCATTTTTAGGGAATTTGATATTTTCTTTGGGATTCTTTTGTATTGCTTTGAAGAAAATGCTGTGGCATATATTTAGTTCTGCACTCTCTCTCATCTTTTCCTCATCACACACCCTGAACTTTCCCCATACAGCCTCTGCATCAATACTATTTGTCTGCTTTAAAATAAGGAGGTGGAAACAGGTGGAGTCTGCTGTTGTCATGGCAACCCCCTGCCTCCCCATATAAGGGAACTGTGGTTTCATATAGCAATGAACATGCTGTACCATGAGTGAGGAAGCCACAGTGGAGCAAAGAAGAATAAGAGGAGGAAGAAAGGGCTCCTTCATCATTTCTTTTCAGGGACGGAGGGGAGATAGAGAGTGACGGGCGGACGGGAGGAGGAGGGGTCGGGAGACATGCTCAGTGCCTCTTAGGCGCTACTACTGGAAACAGCGAGGGGGGACTGGCAGATCCTTTGGGCGCGGGAATACACTGAGCCGCAGTGGAGAAGAAAAGGAAATGGAGAGAGGGGAGGAAGAAGAGGAAGGCATGTGGAGCGTAAAGATGCAAAGTCACTAAGTGCAAACGGTAACTCTCTTATGTCCTCCATCCATTCTTCCGGCGAGGCTTTCCTTTAGGCTCTGTGACGGATGTGTTACTGCATGATGGACGGGAATGTTTACCTGCCTCCTCCTTGTTTTGAGCTGCAGCTGACCACTGGGCACGCATTCCATCTCCTCCCGGCGTTGCACGTAATCTGCATGTTTGCAGGGGAGGGTCCTGTTTCTTTCCATGCAGGCAGGTGAGGGTCAGGTGTGTCGAAGCTGCCGCACTGATTAGTATGAAGGTGATGCAAGAATGCTTGCGTGCACATGTTGGAAGCACAAGAGAAAACATGGTGTGTGCTATGTTAGACGACAGGACATGTGTGTTAGGAGAAATGTGAGGTGTTGGCGAAAGAGGAGGTGGGTGGGCACAAAGATGGCTGCTTGGCATGCAGGTCAGGCGTTTATGTATATCTGCCCAGCCCTTATTTCTGTATCTTTACCCCCGGATATCTCGATGATCGCCGTTGGGTTTCCCCACAAGTAAAATAAATATTACAGAGGGAGTATGTGTGCGAGAGAAGGGGGTGCTTAATCTAGGTGAGACTGGTTTTATAGTCCAAAAAATATCTGCTTGTTGGTGCATTACATTTTCTGGATAGCCAGATTTCAGGTGAATAAATTGAGTGAGAAGGTGATTACTGTGTGACTGCCCTGATATATATGTACAAGGGATTATAATACAATGGGTGCTTGACTTCACAATGATCAGCTGTTTGTTTCTGTCGCAGTAACAGTGAGAACCTGGGAGAACTCTTTTCTCAGTTCACATCTTGTAATTATTGAGCAACAGCGTGGAACTGCTTCAGCACTGAAAGGAAGACCCCAGCCGCAGGTTGGTGAGATTCCTAGTTTTGACACGTTGAGAAATTATTCATGAGGGGTTAGACCCCCGTTTTAAAATGAGGCAATATAATTAAATTTAACCAGGAATGATGTCCTTGAATAAAATCGCTGCCCAAGAGCTTTTCGTGAACATTATGAAGCTCCATTCCGGCACAGAGAGCATCTTATTCTCGTTCTAATCCAGAAATCAACCCTTTTAACATATAACATGCAGCATCTCATTCGTGGTGTTAGAATGAAGCAAATGTTTTTTAAATTTAGATCTCTATCTATTGGTAACGTGTATATTTATTCCATCCTAATCTACATTCATAAAAATGTGGGAGCGTGTTGGCTTTTTTACAGTACTGTACAGATCAGGTTTTTGGTTTCTGCAGGATAATTAATCATCTAAATATTGGGGCATACGAGTTAAAGGTTTTGTTCTACCAGATAATGTTTTTGGACTGAGATTTGTTTTCATTTTGTTTTAACACTTGAGCTTATTTCTTAATTTGCTTCGTATATTTCACCGATTGATGTGTTGTGGTTTTGGCTAAAGATTTTTGATAGTTGTGTTTTGACAGAGTTTTGAGATAGCTTTAAAGGCTAAAACATAACCTTAGCTGGGAAATGAGAATCCCTCAATATAAATGGTACCAGTTTCTTTTAAATCTTTCAAATTCTTTTGAAGTAATTTCTTCTTTTACATCAAGGCAAGCTAAAAATATCTGATTAAAATCATGTTGGGCCTTTAAAACAGAGTAAGATCAGGTGGCATTAACTGTGTTATAGTTTACGGGCCTGGGAAAAAGCCCAGAAACCCAATAAAGCTTAAAAATCTGGGTCGCCATAGGCTTGTTGAGGTTATATCCTATGTCCTGGTTCTATCACAGACTCGGTCATCGGCAAAAAGCAAGACAGTTTAACTTCATATTCAGAGGAAAAGGTGAACCCTACTGGGAATCACTTTTGGTCCAACAGCAGCTGCTAAAAGATATAGTGGATTTGTTCAGCCTGCTTTTTAAAAGGCATGCATCCTTAAATTGTAACGGCATTTAATAAGAAAATGTACTTTTGTTTTTCCTTCAAACTATATGGAAGTATTAAATTATAAACATACTTTAAATTATAGGTCAAAAGAGACTTTTTTTGCTGCTTTAGTGAAGGATTTTGTGTTAATACATGTGCCCGGTCTACTAATTTCGTTCTGTATTGTAAGGTGTTCCTAATTCATCATATCTAACGCTATGTTAAAATCTGAAGGAGTTTCCTGATATCTATTCTACTAAAATCTGTGTCTGTTCTAAGACCTATAATAAGATTCTTCTAAATGGTTTGTTGTGAAATATTTTTATATTTTCTGGCTTGTTAGTTTACGTTTCACAAATATGTTGGAGGATTACTCCAGCTTGCAAATGTAACACTATTTGCAATAGGTTTGTGTGGGAGCACTTGCATATATTTGAAGTGTGGTGAAAGTATAAGTTGTGTTAAATGATTTAAACATTGTGCTGCAGGATGTTTTGGATTGTATTCTTTAATTATGCATTGTCAAAGTCGGTTGAAGTGTTGAAAATCTCTGCTTTCCATGTTCTTATAATTCTTGTTGACAGAATTTTCCATCTTGAACCATCAGCTCAAAAGAATCAGCTTAGTCAATCCCTTGATTTGAGCTTGATTGAGCAGCAGGAGAGCAGGACAGGAACACACAGCAGGCAGACAAGCCAGAGTCATAACACTGGAAGGTATTCAGTTGGGCTCTCACAATAAAGTAAAAAAAAAAAACGTGGTTTTTATTTTTGACCATGATATGTCATTTAAACCCCAAATCAAACAGATCTAAGATTCATGTCTTTTACCACCAGAGTATTCCAAATTTTGAAATATTCTTTCCATGAGTGAAAATGAAATACTAGTTTGACCATTTGATATTTTTGGTTATACTACTGTGATTCTTTGTCCAAAATGCTGCAGCAATTGTTCTGATGAAAATTAAAAAGAGAGATCATATCTCCCCTATTTAAATTCCCTCCATTTGCTCCCTATCAAATCCAGAATAGATTTAAATATTTTCTCTGTAGGAGGAGGTAGAGGTTATGCCCCCATACGGCGGAGGAGAATTCAGCAGTGTTGTAGTACTCCAGACTGGTCTTGGTCTTGAGACCGGTCTCGAGACCACTTTTGAAGGTCTTGGTCTTGTCTCGGAAAGAACTACATTTTTACTCGGTCTTGTCTCGGTCTCGGGCAAAGCGGACACGGGATTTCATTTCAAGACCATTCAAGACCACTACCTGTGCATTTTTAGATTTACTTGTTAATATTATTGCCGTGATTTTGCGTGAAATTTATTGAGCACAACTAATAACTTGAGTCTTGACTCATTTATCATTTAAAATTGTTGTCACCATTAATGGCTGTCACACGCCCCCCTTCACACTCAGCCCTTTCACACACACCCCCACGAAAGTACAGGTGGGAGTGAGAAGTTGACAGCCAACTCGTCTGTCATAAAATTTGGTTACTTGAACCACAAGGAGTTTTTGTGCAAAACCACAGCCAAAAGAAAACATAGCGCAATATGTAAGTTTGCAAAGCAACACTAACGGAGACGGCTGGGACTACGTCCAACTTTTGACCGACATTTGGAGAGGAAGCATAAGGATGTTGCAGTCTCTGATATTTCTAAAATGCAATAAAACTCTACTTTAAAGTCCATGTGTTTGTGGTCTTTCACAATGTCCACGTTGTGTTTATATGTTTGTGGTGTGAATGGACTTAAATGTTTCAGCACTGCAGTTCAAGTTTGGCATATGATGTCATCATTTTTGAAGCTGCTTGCACATGATGGTAAATCATTCCGTACAGTGTTAAATAAAGAAGGTTAAGTTTTCAGCTCCGTAGTGTTTTTTTTGTTTGCTTATATAAAACAAACAAAAATTCCCACACATGAAATTTATCCCAGCAGTGCCTTCTGATTATTTTATCAAGACATTTCATTATACATAGATACATATAATATAGGTCAACAAAATGTCCAAAATTTTATCATAAATGCGTCATGCAGTGTGGGACACTGTTCTGGTCTTGACTCGGTCTCGGTCTTGTCTCGGTCTCGACCCCTCAAAGTCTTGGTCTTGTCTTGGTCTTGATACAACGTGGTCTTGGTCTTGTCTCGTTCTCGGTTTAGGTGGTCTTGACTACAACACTGGAGTTCAGTCTGGAAAGATGATTCTCTTAAGCTCTACCTCTCAATGCTTCCCTTATTTTGCTATTAACTTTTACTTTTGGAAAACTAGGTAGACACAAATTTTTATTTTGTTTTCTCTCTTCTCAAACTTCCAATTGTTCTTGGCAGATGACCAGTTGCATCCGCCACGTTATGAGGGACATTTTTTCCTGTTAAAGGGGAAAATTTCCTCTCAACTGTTGCCACATGCATGCTGTATTTCTTTAAAGTCATCCACTGTCTCTGCATGCTTGTCATAGAGGAGCAAATGCTGCCAGACAATTTCTCAATTAAATCAGGTGGGCTTCTGTTGATAGAGAACCTCTTAAACTAATCTAAATAATTAAATTGACTTGAGATGAAGTTGTTTTGAATTGGTGCTATATAAACAAACTGAACTTAAAACGTTCAGATTTGGAGCGTCAGCTAAGTTTGCTCTAATAGTGGCTGGAAGCTGAAGTTAACAGATCAGGTCTAAGCACCATAAAAATATTAAAGAAGAAAAGAGGAGAATGTTTTAAAAAAAAGTTCAGGAAAATTTACCCTTTTTGGCTTTAAACGATCACGAGTGCTCCATCTAATAACACCAGCAGCATAGCTTAATTTGAGGTGAAAAATAACCGTGGAGGAACTGATTACCATAGGATAATGACTCTGGAGTAAAATGAGTGGCTGACGGTTTTGTATAGTAAACAACCTGTGCCCTAAAAAATGCTTAAAGAATTTGTCAATGGCTTTAGGAAGATGCAAAAGCTTCGTGGATCACATCGAAGAGGAGACGATGGACAGTTTGTCCAAGTTCAAATGTATGGGCACACATATCTCAGAGGACTTGACATGGAAAACAAACAAAACAATGTTGGCCATGAAGGCACAGCAGCTGCTGTATGTGCTGAGACTGCTTCAGAAGAATAGGCCTGTCGCTTGCACTCATACAGACTTTGTACTGCTGCTCTGTTAAAGGCATCCTACCATATTTTCTTGATGTTTTAGGGATGCAATTCTTCAGCAGAGAAGAAGTAAAAAAAAAAAGAGTCACCAGCCAACTACAAATTTTTTAGTGAATTGTCTTCTACTGGACTTGCATGTTAGAAATACACAGTTTTTGGCATTACTCTTTTTAAGTGCGGGTCTTCTGTGTTCCCAACTACTTTAATTATTCTGTCTTCTTTTTTTGTCTTCTTTCTCATGACTAGTGAAGAACACAGTTGCAACCTGCTTTTTACTACAACACGTTAACAGCCCCCTACATGCAACCTTTAAAGTTTTTCAGATTAGAAAATTTTGGACTGTATCCTGCACCCCAGCATGAGGAACACATCTGTTAAACTAATCCCTAATCCACCTAATTCTAAGTCATTTAAAAGTTTGCTGTATTTAAACTATAGAGTTTTATGATGTGTTTTTTTTACTCTTTTTAATTTTACAGTTTCTGGTTTTATGTATTAGACAATTTGTATATAACTAAGGACAGGCTTGCATAAAAAGCTTAGGTTCATCTCAATGCATTGGCAGTACATGTAAGTGAAAATGTTTGGGATTCCAGGTTAGCCATTTTGTTCTATTTTAACAATATTTTCTTAACATGATTGAAGAAACGACTATTAAGTCCATGTATAAAAACAATCCAGCATTTATTTGGATTTGCTATGCTCTGGTTTTGGTCTCTGTTCTTGACTACAAAACAAAAATTTTAAATTACTTATCTTATTACTTTGTGTCTGAACTGCAGACAAAACAAAACACACCACAAGCTTTCTGAACAATCAAAGGCTGTCGTCACACATATGCTTTCTTCACATTATTATTATTAACAATGTCAAAAAGGGCATATGTCGGCACAGATTGTACTATAGTTTGGTGTAGTAGTTGTACATTTTTGCACCTGTAATGTTTACAATACAGATTTTGATTGAGCAATAATTTATGTAACTATTTAATCTTAAATTATTAGCAAAAAATTAATCTGTTCACTGATTCTTTTTGTTTTCATAGAACATATCTAAATTATTGGGGGAGGAAAATTGTGACATGACATTCTAAAATACCTACAGCCGATGCTACTTAAATCAGTGGTACTTTTAGCTACTGTTTGGAAACCAGAAATTCTAGTGGCATTCATTTTCCTCTTTGCTGATTGGGCGTACTCGTAGGAACGTAGTAATGGAAGACCATGGGTTTTAGCTTCTGCGGTAGCGTCAAGACATTTTCCAGTGACTGTATAAATGCATATTATGGTATTAACATAGTTTTTTTAGAGGAGGTCAAAAATTTATGGACTTCCGCTATTCTAGTTGCTCTTAACCGTAGTCAATAACTTGGGTCCTCTCTCCTTTGTTTTTCCCATGTCACTAGTGAATTCGCATTGAAAATGTTCACAGAACGACAAGATTTCAAATTCTAAGGAAATGCATTTCATCTTAACATATAACAATATTGCCTATTATTGCACAGCCATGTTTAAGCTGAAAGAATGGATCGGAACATTTTAAAAACTGTGAACAAGGTCAAGTAGTGGAGGCTCAAAGATACATGTGGGGAGTAGTGACCATTTTAAGATCAGAAGCAGACCACAAAGCCATGGAGGATGTTAAAATATTTGTACAAATCACTATTTGCCTATTATCATGTGAATGCTCTTAATGAGTCTCTTCCCTAACAAACACATGGTATCAGGATGCATGATTGTGGAAAGGCAAGCCTATAGAAGTGGTTTGATTGGGCAATATTATGCTAGATCCATGAAATATTTAACATTTCAATTTTAATAGAAACTATTGTTTAAATAGGATCATGCAACAAATTTAAATAGTTGAGGAATAATTTAAGTGTTGACTTTAAAATACATCAGATCTCAACAAAGTCTAGGACTACTTAATTGAGGTCCTACCTGTCATTTTTCAGGACATTAAGGATCTTGCAGGATCCTTGATATCCGTGACCATACTACACTTTCAAAAAAGCACACTTTTTAATTCAGTTTCTTTCTTTAATTAATGAAATCTTATCCAATATAACTGACTATATTGTAGGCAGTCAGGCCCTGCAGATGACTTTTTTCTTTGAACAGTAGATCATCATTGACAGATAGTTGTATTCCCTGCAGTCTTACCATGTAGCATGCTCACAGACAAGTCGACGCAGACATCCACTGAGAGCCTTCCCTTTATTACATCTGAAACTTGGCTCTCGCACAGTCTCAGACGTGCAACACCTACGTAATTCTTCGAAGCAGACGCTTAATCAATTTCAGATTTACTGTTATAAGAGCTTCAGTTGAGTCATAGTTCAGTTCAGGAACTAGATAAATATCCAAAAAAGCAACGTGTATAGTGTAGACTAAAGACTGAAAGAAAGCAATAGAAATACTGTAAGTTAAAGATGCCAAACACATTTCCAAAATAGTTTGTAAGCGGCGTTGTTTGGTTGAATACAAGGTTTACAATGTATTTTGTTACACAGGAAAGAACAACTGACAGTTACGGACAAACAACAATGGACATACTGATATATTACTAGTGAAACTTTGCCTTTGCAGTAAATTAATACATTGTTTGTCTTATTCTGCAGGATTGGGTTGTTTTTACCATACAAATATTTAAACACCCTGAAGTAGTGGTGTTAGACTTCAATCCTCAACTTTTGCACATGTCCCCAACTTAAACTCCTCCTTTAAACTCCTGCATTGAGTTTTACAAATACAATGGTTTACCTTATTTGCTTCCTGGGCTTCTGCTTTACAAGAAAATGTTCCTGGGAGGTTGAAAATTATGATAAATAATGAGAGCAATCTTTTTCTTTTTAGAGTTGCAGATCACAACCATACTCTGCTTCTCAACAAGTTTTGTCCTAGCCCTCAAGGAGGAGTCTTAAATATGACTCTCGTTAATGCTTGCTGCTTCTAGGAAGATCAATGTTTCTTCCAATCAGACTATTTCTTTCTGGCTTTATCTGTCATGGGAGTTGTCCATGGTTCTTAAAATATAAAAATTTTGCGCTGTCCAGGGCAATCTGCATACATCTGTTTCCTTCATGGATCTGTGGGCATGCCTGTAGAGAGGAGGATATATGGTTTCTTTTTGCTTTTTGCTCTGACCCTCAAGCCATACAGGGATAAGATTCCGCTCTTTAAAAATCAGGACCATGTATTTAACCAAAAAATCCGGAATCATCCCAACAGGTCAGAGGTCAGATTCTGTCTGAGTTCATGTTCATCTTAATGTGTTGTCCACTAATGGGGATAATGGAGTGATAGATAACTGGACTGTGGTGGGGTGTTATGAAGAGAAAACTATTTTACATTGAAACTTCCGACACTGCCTCTTGTTTTCCTTACTTTGTGAAAAATGTTTAAAAGCAATATGGAGAATATTGCGTTGCTATAACCTGTAGAAATGAAGATTTACTAAACTTTAAAAGTTGTTATAATATGTTTATAAACAAAACAAACTTGAGATCATTCATGTCTGGTCATTTTTTATGTGCTTAGAAGCTTGAGCTTAAATGACTGATTTTTACCATTACCCAAATGCCATTGGAGATCAACAGAGAAGGGTTTGCTTTTGGGAATTTTTGTTAATACAGAATTAAATTAATTAAGCTGATCGCACATTTACAAGAGGCTAAATGGTTCAGCGTATGGTTAAAAAGTATAAAACTACTAATTTCGTATACGCAGCATTGTATAGCTGTTTGTAAGATAGATTTACTGGGTGCCCATCACCCAACATGCTTCTACCCAATATTGGTTGGTTTTACACTTTGGCTTCATTCTTGAAACACAAAGAAAATGAAGGCATAAAAAAAGTATCTCTGTTTTAAATATAAAACCTTCCAAATCAATTTTATGTATACAGGATTAAAAAAAAAATATTTTAACCAAAAGGCTATAATGTTACTAAAACAGGGTAACAACAGACTAAAATTAGCAGAAACATCAATAGCCCAACTTGTACTAAGTCAAAAGTCAATAAAGTTAATATTGATCTCTTAGTCTCAGTGTAATTTTAGGTACAGTCAAATACAGAACCAGGTCTAAGGGACTGTGGCGAAACATAAGGCAAAGCAGGTCAGACAGACTTGGGCTACCAGGGCCATTAATGCGTTTAAAACCAAACAGAAAGGTTATTACAGTTAATTCTCTGGTACACGGGGAGCCAGTGAAAATGGAACAGAACAGATGAGAATAGTTGTATTTACAGATTGAAAGACTATAAACAGCATTCTGAAAGAGCTGAAGGTGGGAAGGAGTCCTGAAAGAGCCCAGGATGAACTGCATTTTAATAATCTATTTAGGTTTGGACAAAGGAATGAAATATTATCTCCAGAGATTTCTTTTGACAAGTCTGGTTGTTGGCAGCCTGGTTTAACTGAAAGAAACTTTTTTGGACTTTTTTCGACAGCCCAGGTTTGGTTACTATGGAGAGAAGAACACTAAGAGAAAACAAAAGGTTAACAAGGTTGAAATAACGGTTATTAGGTAGATTGGACAAAGGAAGAAAGTAGCAGAGAGAGAAGTGCTCAGATTGTCCTCCAGCAGTCTAAGCCTGTAGCAGCATAACTATAGAAAAACTTAAATAACTTAACCCTATGGAGTGAGACATGAAGAAGGTAGAGCGAAGGAGAACCGTCTGTCAAGACTGAGTTCCTCCCCAACCAGATTAGGCAGTCTTCTCTACCTCTTCCTAACTATAAACTTTACCAAACAGGAAAGTTTTAAGCCTAGATTTGAAACTAGACTGGGTGTTTGCCTCACGGACTAAAGCTGGAAGCTGGTTCCACAAGAGAAGAGCCTGATAACTAATAGATCTGCCTCCCATTGTGCTTTTAGAGATTCTAGGAACCACCAGTAAACCTGCAGTCTGAGAGCGAAGTGCTCTGTTAGGGACATAAGGAGTAATCAGATCTCTAATATACGATGGAGCTTTATTAGTGAGGGCTTTATATGTCAAAAGAAGAATCTTAAAATCTATTCTAAGTTTGACAGGGAGCCATTGAAGGGAAGCTAAAATAGGGGAGATATGATCTCTCTTTTTAAGTTTCATCAGAACTCTTGCTGCAGCATTTTGAACCAACTGTAGATTTTTAATTGCATTTTGTGAACTTCCTGCTAATAAAGAGTTACAATAGTCCAGCCTTGAAGTAACAAATGCATGGACTAGCTTTTCAGATTCTACCCTGGAGAGAATATTTCTATTTTTTGCTATATTCCTAAGATGAAAGAAGGAAATCTTACAGACCTGTTTTATATGAGACTTGAAAGACATTTCCTGATCAAAAATAACAGCAAGGTTCTTTACATTGTCACCAGATGCCAATCTGATTCTATCCAGTTCGAGTGGCTGACTAAGCAATTTCTTTTTTAGAGGTTCTTGTCCAAAGATAACAACTTCTGTCTTTTCAGAGTTCAAGAGCAGAAAGTTTAAAGTCATCCACATTTTTATGTCATCTAGACATACCTGTAATCTACCGAACCTGGATTCATCAGGATTTATAGATAAATACAGTTGTGTATAATCAGCATAACGGTGGAAATTACACAAATTAACAATGCGGAGAAGATTTGTCATTTAGATGAAGAAACTGGGATCTATCACACAAATACGATTTAAACCAGCCTAGTGCTGTTCCCTTAATTCCCACAGTGTGTTCGAGCCTTTCAATTTCAATTTGGACATTGTGATGGACTGTGTCAAAAGCAGCACTGAGATCGAACAGAACTAGAATAGACACGAGCCCATTGTCTGATGCCATGAGAATATCATTTGTAACTTTAAGCAGAGCTGTCTCAGTGCTATGATGAGCTCTGAAACCTGACTGAAATTCTTCAAATAGGTCATTACTCCTCAAATGCTCTCTCAGTTGATTAGCAACAATTTTTTCAAGGATTTTAGATAAAAAGGAAGATTAGATATGGGTCTGTAATTTATTAAGTCTTCTTGATCAAGAGAAGGTTTCTTAAGTAGGGGTTTTATTACAGCTACCTTAAGAGCCTCTGGTACATAACCATTCACTAATGAAAAATTAATCATATCCAAAATGGGGGTAATAATAATAGGAAATACTTCTTTAAACAATTTTGTCGGGATTGGATCCAACATACAAGTTGAAGGCTTAGATGAAGAAAATATTTTTGAAAGCTCAGAAGGCTCAACTGGAACAAAACACTTCAAAAGGAGATCAGGCTCCAGAGCCACATTCAGTAGCTCATTGCTTACTGAGGTAGTAGTTATGTTTGGTAGGATGCCATCAATTTTAGTTTAATAGATTCAATTTTATCAATAAAGAATTCCATAAAGTCATTACAGCTAAGAGTTGGAGGAATGGATGATATAATACAGTTTTCATTTCTCGTAGGTTTAGCAACTGTATTAAAAAGAAACCAAGGATTGTTCTTATTCTCCTCTATTTGTAAAGTAAAATATGCAGATCTAGCTTGGCGCAGGGTCCTCTCGATACAGAAGCACGCTGTTTTTCCAGAATAAATAGGACTCCTCTAAAAGCGAAAACCGCGATTTCTTCTCCAATTTCCTGTTTTTTCCCTTCAAGTTACGAAGTTCTGAATTAAACCAGGGGGCCAACCTCCTATGAGTATTCACTTTCCTTTTTATGGGGGCTACGTTGTCTAATGTTGTACGCAATGAGGACGTAATACTATGAACAACAGCATCAATCTGTGTAGGGCATGAAATTAATTTGTTGCCCTCCACTGCATTTCTCTGAAATACTGAAGAAATTTGAGGTGGAATGGATACTTTGAAGGCTGTAACAGCATACGTACCACCGTCAGCCCTCCATCATCGATCGGAAGAATGGTGAATTCTTGCCTCAGGGGACTCATTTTGTCTGAAATCACCTGTAGGAAAATTAGCTCCAAAGACTCCCAAGAGTATTATTAGACTTCTTTAGGAATTCTCATGTAATATAAAACAACTTAAATACTGTCATGAAAAAGGTGTGTTGACATGTCGGTGCGTCTGTGTTTTTGTCTTATGTCCCATGTTGTGTTATGGTTTGCATATTTTCACATGGAAACTGAGTAACAAAGTTTTATATTCTCCCGGCTCTGGATCGGACCTGCTGTTGTTTTGTTCAAACCTTCTTAGTGTGGTATTTTACAGTCTGATACATGAGGACAAAGTCTCACTCTCTCAAACCTGTTTTTCCCTTTTTTGCTCCCTGTCCCTTCCATCTTCTTTCCTTTTTGTCTCTCTCTCGCCCCCTCTTAGCAACAACCCAACTACTGGAGCTTCAAGGTCAGTGCCAACATTGTGTTTGTGTTGCGGCATAAATCTGTGCCTCTGTGTGTATTTGTCTCTTAATAGGATAACTCCATTGTGCCTTTGCATGCCCGCTTGCTTTTTGTCCATTGCATGGTCACATTGTTGGCACACACTTTTTTGATATCTGCTTAACTCTTGCTTTACATGCAGCTACAATTTTATGTTAGCTTTTGAAATATTCCACTAGTCTCGTTAGTAGGTTCATCAGCTTTTATTCAAAGAAAGCCACAGAATATCCTTACATCAAACTCAGTATTTTCTGCTTTTGTCAATAGGACAGTGTTTAGGAGCCGTATTGAATATAATTAATGTGTTATAAACCAAATATACGTCTGTCCGTCTGGCCTAGGGAAGCTGTGGCTACAGTTTATTTACATTTTCCTTTCAATTAAGTATTGGATTTGTTCAACTGTGACTCAGGTCAATTCTACAACAGATGAGTAAGTAACACAGATATTTTTTTAACACTTGGGTAAAGTTTGGCATTTCATAGTATTTTTATTCCATGGTTTTAACCAGCTCCTACACTTGCATTAAGATACAGTACATAACAGATGAAACACTATTTTGTCAGAGCTTGTTGCATGGAGTACATGCAGAAAAATCGATATTTAGATGGAGAGGATACTGAAAAAAATTATCTAAAGGGGTGCTATTAACTTTCAAAATTATTTTTTATGTATTCTTTAGTTATTTAAAGGAATATCATGTGGGTCCGACCCCTGCTTTGTAGCAGACAGTATTTGGAGGTGCTCTTTTTGTGGCCTAATAAGCCGGTGCTTGTATTTACACTTAATGTGCTGAGTTTTGGAGAGATCTCATAAAAAATCTCTGAAGTAGCCCAGCTGTCATTTGCTAAAAAATAACCTGGCTGGTTCATTATTTACAGACAGACAAAATGAGACGGGCAGAAAGTGTAAAGACGAAACTCCACTTAATCAATTTAAAAAGAAAACGTGTCCACACAGGCTTGGTTGCATTTGATTTGAATCCATTAATATAAAGTACTGTGGAAAGGTCCCGGGTTTTCACTCCTTCATTTATTTACATTTTATCAGTAGTTCTCCAGGCTTTTCGGAGGCTTTTTAAGTTTTATCACTTTGCAAGCTTTTTACCCGACCAAGGCAAATTTCTTTCTTTAAGCAACATGTTTGAAATGGAGGCAAAATAGAAAATCTGGTGCTATACCACTTCTGCAACTTTAACAAACATGATGCTGTTAAGTAAAAAAATATGGAAATTCATTTTCTATAGATAGTTTAATTAACACAGCTGATTAGATTAATTTAAGGAAATGGTGTCAGGGGCAGCCCTAACTTGATGTATCCTAAATAATTTCACCTGACTTTTCAACAAGCTCAATTATATATTAATGCGTTGCGATGCTGTCTCCGTCTGCTATCTAGCACATTTTAGCCCATTTAAAGGTGTGAAGTTGCATTAAATGTGTCTCGGTTGCCAGTATGAAGGAGTTCAGCCCCAGGGGCAATTACACTTGGGGTTTGATTAAGCTTTGTGCTGCACCAAGTGCAGAAACGGAGACAGCTGTGAATACCAGCCAACGGGAAGAGGTTATTCATGCGCTCTTCTTTTCATTGCTAATTTTAATGCCATCTTGACTCAGTTACACAGTTTTGTCATTGACAGAAAATGTGAGAGACGGGATGGGTTGAGTTGAGTCGAAGCCAATTTTACACCCACACTGCTACCAAAACATGGTCTACATCCAGGATCTTTGAATCACTTTGATGCTTCTTAGAGTGAGATCCCTTGAATTCCACTATTGAACTGGGCAGCAAATTATAGCAATAACGGGTACGATTCAGACCGAAAAACTGTAAAATGTGATGAGTGCTTGCAAAACATTCAAGTTGAATCCATTTCTCAAGTTTATATTTTTGTGATACACAAAAACCTGGTTTTAGCGTAAAACACACACACTTAAAATTTTATTTCTTTATTCAAATCAGATTAAATCAAATCTGAGATGTTATACGTCAAAGGTATGATCGGTGCATCTAACAGTACAGTAAAGCCATTCAAATATTTCTGGTTGATATAGGATCAAGTTAAAAGCAGCTCCTTTGGCTTAAAGATTACAATCAAAGTTTAAAAGAGTTTGAAATAAAGATTTTTTAGATGGTTTTTCCCCTTTAGAGCAAGCAAACAGCATGTTTGCCAAGAAAGGACAAAAATCTATAATTCATAAGTTGCCCCACCTTCACCTTCAATAAATAATTTTGCTCTGACCAATGTTGGTATGCTCCGACTGATATAGAACTATCATGAGCTGTCACTTCAGCACGCAGCATCTTAACAGTAAAATAACTTGATACCTAAATGCTTTTCGCAGAGCTTCTGCTGACACGGCGGATATTAACTCCGCTGAAGGATGTTATGTGATGGAACAAAAAAGGGAAAAAAGTGCTGCTTTGGGATTAAATGGAATGTAAAATGTTTGCTGGAACTGGCATTAAAATGTCAAAGGATAAAGCAATGAGAATAAATCCTGAGCCAATGGTGAGTTAATTAAACTACCACCCTATGTGGTCGTGTTGTAACCCCTTATTTCTGCCCTTTAGCTCTGAAAGATAAACTTTTTTAAAGTTTATACAAGTGGATGAAATAAGCCTCTTTCTTTAGGTTTCTCGGCTCATCTCAAGAGACAGTGGAACACTTCTCGGGAAGCTGAGTAGAGCTCTTTTCTGGAATAAAAGGAGCCAGTAGAGGTAGTTCCCACATTTGATTCATTTGCCTTTATTTAGACTTGTATGAATACTAAATAAAATCTAGTGTGAAATTATACACTCTATTTTATAAGTAATAACCCCTCTACTTTGGTATCCCCAGTTTCTCTAGGATTCTGTTTTGTTTCCAAAGTTATAACTTCATACATACATTGGCTATGTTCAGTAAACGTAAACTTTTCTGCAAAGGCAGATTGTGAATGCTTGAGCTTGTTTTCTCTTTTTTTGTTTTGTTTTACAATTTTAGGATTCAATCATTTTTCAGCTTCTGACATTTCAGTTATTTCAGTCAATTTTATGCGGATAAACCTCCCCCCAAAAAATTGTGATCTTTTTAAACTTTTCCCTTATCTTATAGTTTAATGTCTAGAGTTTTGGCTGCTCTTTGCACAGCTTTACTAATGATTAACAGCTGTTTGAGAACAGCACTGATAGCACAACATAATGGAGGTTTTAGCTGCGAATGCAGTCTCTTCAATTGTAACCATTAATGTAAAAGTTACTGTTATTATAAGAGAAAACTCTGGTTTCTTTGATCAGAATAAATTGCCTAGGTTTCAGTTTTGCTAGATGTGTACAAAAAAAGGGGTGTAAAGCCTGCTGAAGCTACCCTAAAATCCCAGTAGATAAATATTAGTTTGGGAGAAAAGTTTCTAATATTGTCTGTTAAGAGAAGCCATGCTTCTAATAATGTGCATTATGAACTAATGTGCTACATAAGGTTGATGGAAGTGGCCCCCATCAGCAGTTTCCAGATGTGAGTTAGATAATATATAATTTGTATAATTTCAAATTAGTCATGGATAGTGATGCCTTAGGTTTTGTTTAGTGTACTGATTTTATACCTGGGATATACAGATTTAAGAAGGCCCAGATGTTTCAAACCTAGTTTTTACAACATCTTCTAGAAGCCATATTTTCTCCCAACATTGTTCACAATGACAGATGAAGCCTCTTACGCTGTGTTAGATAAAGCGCCTGATTAGGATGATGTATAGCTCACCGTTGGAGGTTTATCTAAAGGTTCCTTCTCTGTATTGGTGGGCAGATAGATGAGCTGAGATTATCAGTGTGTTATCTTCGAAAATGAACTCAGATATTTCCAAAAACACGATCTCGACTTTTTCTTAGTTTGTTTCTGTTAAAATGCTACTGTAATGCAATACCTTTGATTTCTCAGTTTAACAGTTTGGAAAACTGTTGCAAAATATCCACATTAGAAAATGATCCAGGTCAAAATTAGTAATTTGGGTGTAATAATGGTGAAAAAGAAACTATGTCAGATTTATCACCATTCATCTAAAATTTAAGCACTCCAACACAAGCAACAAATACCAGCGATTACTCCTTGCTACCATTGCAAACCTTGTCATTTATTGTATTTAATTATAGAACCTTCTTTCTTTGAAGGAAGTTTAATGCTTATGTAACCCATTGATTAATAATAAATGGATCAGCTTTTCTCTTAACTACCGTTGTTGCCCATTATCCTTTATCACTTAATCAAGTCTTTTCTTACACCCCACAATATAAAAATCATAAGTCAGTATGATTCTCGATGATATCGTGTTGATATGGAGTCTATGTCTGTATCACGGAGTACAGAAGACTAAAATATCGGTTTTGTAACTGAAGTAAAAAAGTTGTATCAGAACACCCATCGTAAAAATAAACCTGGCCACAAGTATACATAAATTGCAAGGGGTAAACCCTGTGGAAAAGATAACTGGTCCTATACAGTGAAATTTATTGCAAAGTTAGCATGCATATATAAATTTGATATTTAGCATAAATATATTGAAAGACCAAATAACTCGGCAGGTTTTCAATGTGGAAAATACTTTTTTTTTTTTTCACTCTGCCCATAATTATGGAAATATATGTCGATTACAGCCAAGGCCAAAACTGATTCTGGAATACAAGGTTTATTTCCAACATGGTGTTAGAGGAGGTGTAAAAAAAAACTAATAAACAAACAAAAAAACGCAAACCGCTGCAATTCTGACTTTATGAGAAGAAAGCAAAAATTATTTATCTTATTTTCAAGTGAGTTGTCTTAACATTGTTGGTAAAGATTCCTGTTGTGTAGGAATAAGCTAAGAAAACTCTGCAGAAATTTAGAGCATTGTTGAATATATTTGTTCTGATTGATTTTGTATTTTTTACATGTCTCCAGTTTTTTGCTTAATAAGACTGATTTCATAATTGCTACTGGAAAACTCCCAACACATCACGTTTTTCAATTTTTTTGATTTGTAGAATATGCCGGTAATAAAATCTAACTATTATATGATCCTTTTTTTAACAGAAATGTCTGACAAAGTCTACAAATTATGAATAACATCTTCCATTTGAAAATAACTCCTGCTGAATAAAGAGAGATTTTCTTGTCTCTTTTCTTGACACTGCGAAACGTAAAGGAATATCAAAAATTCGACGTATTGATGGCTTGTATCTAATGGGAAATGAAGTCAAACGGAGCTCTTATTGATGTCATTAGAGCTATTTGCTTTGTGAAACAGCCACTGAAAGAAACAGTAGATCGTAAGACACTGTATTTAGATCAGCAAAAATATTGTTATTGTTATTTGAATATGCACAAATTAATTATTGGAGTTCTTTACTTACCCTTCTGATAGGTATAGTAGCATCTATCTGCATTTCTCTTCTATTCAGGTTGTCGCTTTTGCTGCTGTTCTTCCATTCTCCCTGTTCTAGGTTGCTAGTCTGCAGTTCACTTAGGGTTGGTTATCTATTGCCTTCCTCTTTGGGAGTCGGGAAGTCTTTCCTTCTTACTGATGCAATAGAAACCCCTGAAGCAGAGCACTGCTGAGCTCATGTGGGTGAGGGTGTGTGTCTGTTTAATAAATAGTCCCCGGTTATTTTCCTTTTGATGTTACCCTTCCTTTCTGCCTCACTAAATCCACACAAACTGTGATGGTGCTTCTTCTGCAGAAACACATATGCTATCAAACAGTTACGCTATAAAGAAGTGTTCACAAATGTTAATGCATACATGGACCTGCAGTGGCCATGGAAACGGAGCATGGATGGATTATGCAAATATTGCAAGCATGTTTTAAGACTTGCACTCACGTGTTCTCTTGCATCCTGAGGGAGCGGTGGGGATTGTCAGCTTGTCCACAGGGGTGAACAGATTCAAACAGGCGCTTGTAACTGCTGCTGATGCCGTCAAAGACACAATAGAGCAAAGTGCTGCATAATTCTCGTCCTTTCTTCTCTCCCAGCCGCACTTGGGAAAAACATTAGTGCTCCATTTTAACATCTCTATTCTTTCTATTTGGAGTGGCTGAAGTAATCACAGCCTATTGTCTTATGTCTAATGCATATTAAATTCAGAAGACTTTACAACACTGGGAGTTTAGATAAGGGTAGCAGTATTCACCAGTCATCTTTTGATTAGAGTAAACCCTTAAGTAGCAGACTGTTTGATTTGAATCCTGCTTGTTCAAAAAATAATAATTGTTGTAGTAAAAACTAAACAACAAAAAAATAATAATAATCAAGTCCTGGACTTCTATGGGTGCATTAACTGTTAGTCACATCCTGAAGCTTTGTATTAACTAGCTGACAGCCTTCCGGTAATCCTCTTATTCCGTTGGGTATAAAATCATGATGTGCTGTGACACTAAGCACTCAAGACATGATTGAGAGATCCGACCAAACACAACTTCTACTTTTCAGAAGAACCCCAACAACTACTATCTGCTCTTGCTTTCTAAAAAAACAAACCAAACAAACAAACAAACAAACAAAAAAACATTAATGACAAAAGCTCAAGTATCTAAAAATGGTACAAATTGGTTGATTAGGAGTCCCTAAGTCATCAGAGCACTTAAAGGTAAATCTTTACTATAAACTAAATGCAATTTTTGAAAATGTGTACCACAAATCAATTTAGAGCATGGTTTCTTTTGGAGAAAATCAAGCAATGAGTGTATTCTTAAACACTAAAGCTTCTCACTCTTACGGTTTTAATTTTACTTAAAGTATTTCACTTTATTTGCTTTATAGCCGACTAAAGGCATTTAGTACTTGTGAGCGGAATTTAACAAAATAAAATTTCTATTTTAAAAAACAGCTTTACAGTTGTTAAGCTTGAGAAAAAGTGAATCTTTAACAGGGGATCTAAAGCCATTTGTTCAGCTCCATTATGGTTTTGTGGCGTGTTGGTGTTCCTCCCTGACAAGAACATGCAGAAGGAACAGTGTTTGTCACAGTGATGTCTGGTTAGATGGATGTGTTTTTCAGACCCCCAGTTTGTTCACACTGAAATGTCTACTCACTGGCGCCTTTGCTGCAGCTGCTAGCATTCACATGGACACACAAAAACAGAAAGCAGCCTTATTTTTTGTGTGTTTTCATTTAAAAGATGTAACAATTAGTACAAATTAGGGTTAAAAAATCAATAACCTGCTGAAAACCTGATAAATATTAAGAGGATGTGCATCTCACTTTTTCTTTAAACTGTTAAGAAGTATTGCTCAATAGCTGACCTTGTCATTCAATATTGAAACTACATTCTTTGAAGCTTTGTGTTTTTGTGTAGGTTGAAGCAGTTATGCAAGACAAACTATTTGTTATAGATTTAAATTTAAATTACACTTCATCCTAAACTTTAGATGTATGAAGCTGGTAGTTTCGCATTGACTAAGAGCCACAGCCATATCTGATAAAGATGGTCCTAAAAGGTATTGAGTTGGAGAGAGGTGAATTGAAACTCTCTACATATCATATTTTTATTTGAAAAATACTTTTAACATCATAATTATGCTCTACATTACATTGGTACGTCTCAGAAGATCCAAATAAAAAGACTGCCCGCATAGTTTCCATTAGGAATATCTGAAAATAAATCTGAACAAAAACATTCAAATATCAGTAACAAGTGCTCTTGTGCAGGTCAGGTTAAACTGAAGTTGCACCTCAATAACTGGAGGATCTCTTACCGAAATCATGAAGCTTGTATGTGGACATTTCACTTTTTCTGTGCAGCTCCTACACCTGCCTTCCCTCCCTCGGGCTGTTGTAAAAATGCTTAACATTTCCACTCGCATCATGCAGCAAACGTCTCATTACAAATGTCTCTTCATATGACGTGACACAGAAGTCCATGGCGGAACATCCTTGTTGACGGTCAGAGCCTCAGATGCTTTCAGTGATTAGTGTGACTGGAAAGGAATGCCACTGTAAGTGGAGCTAATCTCCATGACAACTCAATCAGGGGGCGTGGCCCGTGGGTGGAGGTTGGCACGTTGCAGCTGTGCACAGCTGTTTCCATCGATCAGGACTTTGTTTAAGCTGGCGAGAATCCTTCATCTAAATAGTTGCCTGAACGTTTTCAGAAAGATGTGTTAATATAGTTACAAACGGCTGACGATGACGCTGGAATGAGAGGTAAGGATCAGCATAACTCATTGCTTTGCACATATTTTAATTCACAACTTGTCTAATAATACTATTTTAAATTCTGTAAAACAAATGGGCAACAAGTTACAAAGGGCTTAAAGATCCTTTTTAAAACTTGTTTCTTTGCTTGGTTGTCAGGTGTTGATGCCTTCCTAACTGGTCCAGCAATTGAATGAGGCAAATCAGCTAGTTGGACTGAAAACCTAAAAAGGTGCTTTAAAAATCTGTCGAAAACCAGAAAAATGGTGGTTTTGGATTATTTTAATGATAATCTGGCTGCATGGATCTAACATTTATTTTGAGTTGGATGCTTCAACAAAATCGCTTGTATGTATAAAACTGGAAGATGAAGCGTGCTTATCATATTTATTATAACTTTAAATTAGTTTAGTAAATTAATTTAGGATTAATAAATGTCCAAGTATTGAAGCTTTTTTTTTTTTTTAAGTAACACAGCTGCCTGATCTCATCAAACATTGAGTTCCTCGCCTGCTGTCTAAGTTGATGAGTTTGTATCAACTTAAGAGAAAAACAATTTTGAAGGTTAAGAGGTTAAATATCCGTAAGGTCAAACTGTTGCACATTTAATGACAACCTGTGTTAAAACCTTAGAGCAAGAAGCTCTGCACTGAGCTCTTTATAATTCTGTGTGGTACAGCAGTTGCAGTGAGACTGAACCAACAATGTCACCCTAGGAGGCTGATGGAGAAGTTTATTTACCCAACTGATTATTATCTGGCAACCTTTAAAGTCGGAGAAAATGTTTCTCAGCTTCCAAGATCTGTTTGGTTTCAAACTATGTGCGCTGTTGAAGAACTTCCAAGATACAGATGACAGACTCCAGTCCTTGGGAGGCAGATGTCCTACAACTTTACTTTTGTTTACCTGCTTCAGCACACATTAATTAGATAATTGGGGTCTCAGAAGGATTTTAATAAACCTTAACAGAGATCAAGATTGATGTTAAACTTGAAATGAATGGATATTTTGAATATCGCCTTAGATATGCAGTGAGAAAGGTGGAGGATCTGTAATGCTGCTCTTGTTTCTCTTCTGAAAGGCTCCCAAAAGTATTTGATAGCCTGTCATAAACTGAGAAAATGTTCTTTGAGATGTGTTAATTCTACCCAAATACTGCTGCACAGGATGTTTGTGCAGACGAAAATTCAAGATTCCACGGCAATATTAGTCCCCACACCTTGGCCCTTTAGAAAAAAACTGCAGAAGATTGATCACTCTCTCCAACCTTGTGTTCCATCAAGAACTAAGTGTTTTTCTGGCTATAAACCTGTTTTTTATTAAAAATAAATAGGAAGGGTACCAATAATTGTGCTAGCAGTGATTACTAAAATAAAATTGAAAGGACACATTTCTGAAGGTGGAATGTTTTTCTGACATAGAATTATTAAATTAAAGTTTTGTTCCACTTTTCTTTACAATTATTTATCCATACCTGTATGTATCTGCTATCAGAGTAATAATATTTGCTTCCATAGCTCTTATAAATCCTGTTTTGTTTTCTTAAAACGTTACATAAAAATTGTTTAATTTATAAGTCTAGAGAAAATGTGTCTTTTTAATCTATACAGGAAACTGTATGAAAATATTTGAGCATTCTTTATGCAGCAAAATTTAACGAGGCTGGGCTATGTTGCAGTCATTGGATTGCCATTAACATATAAAGTGTAAAACAAACAAAACATTTGTAGAAACAAATGTTCAAACAATCCTTTTTTATTAGTTGTGTATGAATTGCTGCCACATGATTAATGTTACAGCAATGCTCCAACTCTCAATAATCTTAAATTTAAAGAGCGATGAAAATAAAAAGGAAAGAATTACATCACTGATGAAAAGCTGGAGGGCAGTTCTTCATAAGTTTTTATCATTTCATTCTGCTGTTTATTCCGTTTTTTTCTTATTCCTCTTCTACTCCTTACAGTATGCAGCTGGGTGTGGCTTGTGTCAGGCTTTAATTCTGTTTCTCCTGTATTTTACAGTTGAATAAACAGAAACTTTGTAGATGTGAGGCTCCTTTCCCTTCAGTTGCTTGGTTCCTGTGTGGCTGAAAGCAGCAGGTGTGGATATGGCTGCCAAAAGCGTTCTAAAACCGTAAATCTCTAAACATGAAAGGCATTGTATGTGGATTTCAGCGAGGCTGTCCTCACATTTAACAGATGTGTAGGAATAATCTCTATTTAACTGGTGAATCACAGCGATATTTAATAGCGCGATGTGAATATCTGAGTTATGTTTTTATCGCATGATTATTGATGTATGCATGTCTGAATGTTAAGGTCAGGAATGTCTGCCTTAACTCAGCAGAGTTCAACACCATCCAAATACAGTATGGGAAAATGAATCTCGGATGCCAGCTAGACGGTCTGCTGCTTGAGGCTCTCTGGGAGCTCATTACTGGACTCTTCGGGCTGGAAAATGTCCGTCAGTAAGGATTCATTAAAAGCAAGCAGAAGCGTCTGCTTTGCTGTTCTTCAGTATTGGGTTCTCCCAAGGGTTCAGATTTGACAGGTGAAATATCACTGGGAATCTGGATTACCAGTTTAGGTCATTAACTTCACTCCGCTGATGTTTGCTGACTCAGTAACTGAACACTTTGTGGCACATTTTACTGGTCTGCTCGAATCCAGGTGCAGAAATCCATTCAGATCTATTTATTTTCTTGCAGATGAAATATTTTACTGTAACACAGCTGCTGCTGTTTATTCCTTAATTCTTTTTCTGACCCTGCTTTCTTTGTTCTATTTAAAAAAAAAATTCAAACAGATTCTCTTCTTGTTTAAAATGTGTAATTTTTCATTTTTTTTCATTTTAAACAGCTTTATAAGGTTGTTTACTTGAATTCCTCTGCTTGGCATGTTAAATGTTCAAGGTATATGTAGGCCTAAGGCTGAAAGCATTAATAAGCATATTCCCTCTTTCTGCACACTCTGATTGTTCTCGTTTGTCCTTTTGTTTTAGAGCCGTACGCCCCGCGTGACCCGACTCAGTCCAACACAGCCGGCGCTCGCAGACCAAGCCAGCAGGGTTTCTTTTGCCTCAGCTGAAAATCTGGAGACCATGTCCGAACCAGACATCCCTATCGGTTTTAACCGGATGAACCAGCTTCGTCAGAGTCTTCCGTTGGCCCGTTCATCCAGCCAAGCCAAACTGCGGGCGCCAGGTCAGGCCACTGTCCATCCGTAAATTCAAACCAGCTTGTAAATGTACCCATATTCATGGATTCAAGGATTCTTTATTGTCATCACATCATACGTGGTACATGAGGTGGGACGAAATTTTATTCCCACGGTTTACTTTACACCCTAAGAGCAATTGTACATAGCTAAAAAAAAAGAAGAATATAATACAAAAAATAAGAAATATAAATTAATAAGATTGGTAAACACAAAATATACAAAATAAAAAATTTAGGAAGTCGGACATAGCAGCAATGAAAATCCGGAGTGCAAATTTGCTGTAGCAGCATGGATGGTTCAGTGAAGTGACATATTAAAGTGAGATATTAAAGTGATCAGTGCCGGTTAAATAAAAAAGGGTTTTCAATTTGTAATTGTCCTTGCGGTGTGCTTGAGAGTCTTACAGCTTCTGGAACGAAGCTGTTTCTCAGTCTGGTGGTTTTGCACTTGATGCTCCACAGCCTCCTGCCTGAGGGGAGCGGGACAAAATGTGAGTGTGCTTGGTGGGTGGGATCCTTCATGATGCCGGAGGCCCTCTTCCTGCATCTGGAGGTGTAAATGTCCGTGGTGCTGGGGAGGATGACTCCAACAATCCTCTGTGCAGCCTTCACCACTCTCTGCAGGGCTTTCCTGTCTGCAGCAGAGCAGCTTCCATGCCACACGTTGATGCTGGAGCACAGTACGCTCTCCACCACACATCTGTAGAAGAAGGTGAGGACTGGGCTCCCGAGTCCAGCTCTTCTCAACCTCCTGAGGAAGTAGAGCCGCTGGTGTGCCTTCCTGACCAGAGTTGAAGTGTTGCTCCAGGTGAAGTTGTTACTCACATATACACCCAAGTACCTGTAGCTGCTGACCACTTCCACCGCAGATCCTCCAATGTGCACCGGGAGGTGGGCGTACTTGCCCCTTCTGAAGTCCACGATCCTCTCCTTGGTCTTCTTTATTTTAATGCAGAGGTTGTTCTCTATGCACCAACCCTCCAGGTGTTCCACCTCCTGTCTGTAGCTGGACTCATCATTGTTTGTGACGCATCCAACCACTTCTGTGTCGTCTGCAAACTTCACAATATGACAGCCTGGATGGATTGGCGAGCAGTCATATGTGAGCAATGTAAATAGGAGGGGGCTCAAAACACAGCCCTGAGGGGAGCCAGTGCTGAGGGTAATGGTTGGGGAGGAGATCTAGTGAATCCTCACAGACTGCGGACTGTTGGTCAGGAAGTCCAGGACCCAATTGCAGAGGGAAGAGCTCAGTCCAAGTGAGGAGAGTTTGTTTATCAGGGTCTGAGGAATCATGGTGTTGAACGAAGTCCACAAAGAGCACACGGATGTAGGAATCCTTCTGCTTCAGGTGGGTGAGGGTAGTGTGGACCACTGAGGAAATGGCGTCCTCTTTGGATATATTTTTTCTCTATGCGTACTGGTGTGGATCCACAGTGACATTGATGGTGGCTTTGATGTGGGTCTGAACCAGTCTTTCAAGGCACTTTGTGACTATCGGTGTGAGGGCTACTGCCGATAGTCATTCAGACCTGTCGCTGCGGAGCTCTTGGGGACCGGGATGATGGTGGTGGTCTTCATGCAGGTGGGGACAGCTGCCTGGATGAGGGAGGCTTTGAAGATGTCCGCCAGCACTTCTGAGAGCTGATCGGCGCAATCCCTCAGCACCCGTCCGGGGATGTTGTCTGGGCCAGCAGACAGCTATATCTAGTGGTCATTGGGCAGGAGGTGGGGTGCACCTGGACAGGTCGCCAAGCCAACACAGACAGAAATAGCAAATAACCATGCACCACAGATTCACCCCTAAGGATAATAAACAAGAAAGAAGATGCAAAATGTTATGTAGGAAGCCCCCAGGACCTGCTTGACGCAGAGAAGCTGTGCTACCAACAGCACCAGTGTACAGCTCATGTTATAAAAAATCAAATAATGATGTAATGACATCTTGTGATCCTCTAGCCAGAGGGTTTCCATTTCGAAACCCATACTTCATTGGTCTCAGTTGTTGTGTCCTTCAAAGTCAGCAATTTAAATCACTTAAACGTTTCCATTATCCACAAATAATTTGTGATTGGGGCGATTTAAATGGCTTGAAATGTTTATGGCCATCAGATGATATGTTGACCAATCATCTACAACACATACTCGCCCTGACTGTGAATTAAGGATTTTTAAGGATGGCTTAGTTCTGTTTTGCAATGCAAACCAGTCTGTTTCCAAATGATCCTGTCAGACCGTGTGTCATGTCTGATTAATGGCTTGTCAGAAAGAAAATTTATCTCTTGAACAGCTCCCCTTCAGCAACTGAGGAGGAGGACGGTGAAGGATTTTGTAGACATAAAGAGTGCAGTCATTGTGAGTTTTGCAAGCATGTATGTCAAGACAATTTCAATAGAAGTTTCTGACGCACAGGTATGATATTTTAACTAAATAATTCTCAGTTCTACAAGCCGAATGCCTGTTTTTGTCATAAAGCTTTTAGTGTCCTAACTATTCTAAATCAACCCAGAGGAAATGATTTCCCTCCCCTAACTCAACATGGAATTTTATTTTGTGACTGTTAAATACATAAAATAATAATTTACGTATATATTTTTTGTTTCTTCTTTGTTCCTTGAGTCTTCCTCACTGCTCCTCCTCGTCCATCTTTGCAGGGATCCTGTTCCTCCAGCTTGGGGAGGAGATTCGCAGGGTGCACCTCACCCATGAGCTGACCAGCCTGGACACCTTGAGGGCCCTCATTGTGCACATGTTCCCCCAGAGGCTCACCATGGCCATGCTCAGGTAGGCATGGATGACTCACAGATATGAGTACGTTTATTACCACATTGAGATGTTTATCGACCTGTTTTAAATGTAGCGCTGCCCCTGCAGCGCTACATTTTTACACTTCATTTGGTGCTAACATTTTAAATCAATCTCAGATCAGGAGCCTTACAAATATGAAAGCAGCTATGAATAAAATGGTTATTCAGCTTTTTTCTCTCCATAGGTTTTTATTTTGTTTTATATTTCTACAAAAAGAAAACCATGTGCAGCTTTTGTAAAGGACAATCAGTTAGGTAGATAGGTATGCAAAGTCATCTTTTCCTTTCAATTGATATTTATGTGCTACTTTGTGTCGAACTGTCTCATAAAATCCCATTAAAAGTGTTGAAATGTCTGGTTGAAAAATGACTCAAACAGATTCAAGAGCACAACTTCTCTACTTTTGTTATCCGCAAATTGCATTTCGAAAACAAAGTGTTTCAGTTCAGTTGCAGCGTTAGTTCCCTTGCAAAGGTTTTTGCATGTGGCAGCTTGCACTTTTGGATATCAATTTGTAAAAATGAATTAATAAGATATGTGAAGGGAGTGAAGTATTCTATTGTGTAGGTGTTGAAACCTAAGCTTTGGAAGGAGAATTAATGTTTGATTTAGAATAATAAATGTAATATTTTTTTGTGGTTCACAAATGTGTCGGTACTGAAGTTTTCCTGAAACCCATCTTTTGCTAAAAACTAAACTATCCTATGTTTCCTTTTTTCTTATTTGTTTTCCTTTTTGGATACTTGCTTCTGTAAGTGAAGCCCCAGCTGGTTTAAAATGACAAAATTTTCAATGATGAAAAAATCTGGTAATAAAATAATAAAATAAAAACATTTTATATTGAGATGCAAATTGTACTGATGTAATCTGTTGACATTTACCCCATACAGACTCACTATTACATTTCCGATGCCAGAAGGTAGTTGTTAGTTGTTTATTCATTTATTTATTTATTTTATTTTTTTGTGACTCAAGCAGGTAATTACATAATCTTTCAGTTGCCTGTGAATTGTATTTCCATCCCTCCTCATTAGCAGCTAACTGGTGCTCAAATTGTCTTTCCAGACACTGTTTATCATTCTTTTTTTTTCCATGATCATTGATCTGCAGGTCCCCTACCACAGCTCTGCTAATCAAGGATGAAACCCGTAATGTCTTCTTTGAGCTGGAGGACCCTCGGGATGTTCAGGACCGCTGTGTAATTAAGATTTACTGCAAAGAGCCCATCTACGGCACTTACCCCGGACACCACAACCCCCACATCTCTAACGGAGACTTAAGAGTAAGTGTTCAGTTAAACAAGCAAAACATTTTTCGATTTACAACACATTTGAATCCACATAACTTACCCTCAGCTATCAGAATAATTACTGAGCAGAAGCCATCCAGACTCAATTACCATCCAGATCCCCAACCCCAAACCCAAACCCCATTCACTGCATCCCTGTTTACAAACATTGGAGTTACATAATGCGTCATAGGGCTACAATTGTCCCCTCCGCCGTGAATCATGCGGCCTTTTTCTTGGACTGGTTCTAGGCTGTCACATCTTCAGTGCTGACTCTGCTGGACGGCAGCAAGACTGTACAGCAGACAACATAGTTCCACGCTGACACAAAAGCAGACATGCTTATCTGACCTCAAGTGTCAAGACATTTGTATTTACGCACCTGAAATTGGGTCATAATAAATACTATATGTTTTCCTAGATTTTTGTGGCTATAGTGGTCTTTTTTTTAATACTAGCTGGACATGAAGAAGAGGCAATACTGCAAGTGGTTCTGGGCCAGGAATTAATCTGCATGTGGTGCACCTGCTCTATAACATTAGCCTGATTATCATAATTACTGCACTTTTAAATCCTGAATACCACCCCCCTTTTTGACAAACAAAGTAGGGATCTCCATAATTTTCACCGTCGCTGCTCCGCAACTGTCAAGAGAACTTCCAAAACACAATACAGATAAAATTATTACAATAAAATATTCCAGAGGACTCAATCTTATTTGCACTTGGGCTCCAAGCAACATCAAACATCATTGAGTGTCAACGATCATAAAACAGGGTGAGGGACCAATGGGAGGACCTGGTTAAGTTACCTGAGGAGAGCAGGGGTTAGATTTAGTGACACACTCTGCAGTCATTGATTAAAATTCTTTAGCATGAGGAAGGTGCCTCTGCTCCAGCCACAAATGTCTGAAGTTGTCGTATGAGGTTTCCCAGTGACCATCTTGATGACCCAGAGGAGGGATGAGATAAAGTTTTCTTGTACGATAAGACCAAAAGACAACGTGTTGGAGCAAACTCCACTCACCCTGTGTGGAGGAAGGAGGAAGATGGATGCAGCAGCAAGAAAGGCATCCTAATTCTAATGCATGTGGGTGGAAAGATCAGATCTGGGGGGCTTTTCTGCAAAGGGGCCAGGTTTACTGAGGTTAAAATAGATTGGGCCATGTCTCGTTACAACGTTGTTCCTTCAGTAACAACATTAGAGGCGGGTTTGGCTGACTCTGCTGGCATGACAACGACCTTAAAACACACAGCCATGGTAGCTGAGCAGTGGCTCCATATGAAACCTTTCCACGTCCTGGAGTGGCTTAGCAGGTTTTCACAACTGAACTCACAAGGGAACACTGAACTGAAACACCATTCGGCCCAGCTATAGTCCAAACCTGAAATATATGGAGATCTGTGTGGGTAGGTGTTGGCCAAAACCCCTGCTGCAGTCTGTGCAAAGCTAGTGAAGAGCTACTTATTTTCGAGGTATCTATACAAAATAGTCGTTAAATTTTTATTTAAAATTTTGGTTGTGATGTATCAAAATATTATAAGATGCAATAAAATAAATTTGACATATGACAATATGATTTTTCGCAGTTGAGGTGTACCTATGATAAAAAAAAAGACTTACATCTCTATTCTTTGCAGACATTCATCAGTCAATTTTGGATCATTCTTCACCCACCTTCTCTCACTCTCTCTTCTTTATAAAAACAAAACAAAACAATTAACACATGTATAAAAATCAATCATGTTTTGTGCATTCTTGAACCTGAAAAACCCAACATCTTTACATGCGGGTCACCAGTCAATCTGCTTGGGTTGAAAATGGATTAAAACAAGCATAATTAGTCATTTAATAGCCTCTGCTTGTGTTAAACTTATTTTTAGTTTTCCGTAAACATTCACTCCAACTCCTGGCTGATCCTGTTCTAGGCAGATAAATGGCATGGCATAGAAGAAGACATATGCCGTGCTCACTCAGTGTAAAGTAAATCTGCATGTTAAACAGCTGAAATGATTTAGGAGCTGCAGGGAGAGACTATTTGCTGATTCCTTTGCAGCCGAACAGCTCCAAGGCTTTTTGTTTACATGCCTGTGTGTCTGATTGGGTTTCTGCCTGCCGCTGAGCTGCAGCTGCCTGCTAATGTTCTGGGGGTCAGCTGTTCCCGCGGGATCCGCCGCTGCCTTCAGCTCTGCTTTAAAATCTTCAGAGCATTTTACAGCCTTATCGAACAGGCAGGCTTACCTTGAGTTTTATTTGTGTAAAGTACATTGGCTGCTGCTTCTGTTGTCAAGGTGAGGACTTAGATGTGTGTGTGAGGGGGGCTTTATTGAACTCCTGACTGTACAGCTCAGATTATTCCATGATTGCAGAGTACAAAAGCATGACCAGGACTGCTGAGGCCAATCCAAGCCTTGAATCTGGAGGGCAAAAGATGGTTGCGGAGGAGATTTATTGGCACATTTTCCTCTGAGGGAAAATGGCCAGCTTTAAAACGACACCAAGGTACAAACTTTAGGCATTGCAGACTATAGGGCGGTAATAAGATGTCTGTATGTCCTCAGTATAGTTAAAGAGAGGAGCTGTTGCTAAGATACAAGATAGAAGATTATGTCTACGGTGATACCATCCTCTGGGTGTTGTTGCAGGAGTCCTAAGGGTTATTATAGGGAAATATTGGCATTTCAATTTGCATCGTCTCCTGGAGATAGCTTTGTGCGTCATGGGCAATTACAGCGTTGTCGTCTTTTGTGTTTTCTTTGCTCGACCATTACTCTTGTCTGCTAAACCTCCCCTGATTTCACACCTGCTCAGCTTTGTTTCCCTTTGTTGTTAGATTGATGCCTAAAGATTTTCCTTGTATCCTCAATAAGGCATCTGATGAAAGAGGCATTTTGGTCTTTCCTGACGATCACAAAGCAGCATCCTAGAAAGTTGTGAACATAGACTCAACCTATGAGGGTTTTAGCATCAACTCTTGTGATTGCTTATTTTCACCACAATCTTATGGAATGCTTATGTAGAAATCGAAAGTTGCTGATTCTGAAACTTTTGTGGCTTTTCGTAGCACTCTTAATTGTATAACTGTCATTTCTGTATTTAATTATTGCCCCTACAGGATGTTATAAATCTTCCTCAAGTCTTTGAATAATGCACAATACATCTAAAACACTCTACCAATCATGTTTAAGTTAAACCCAGGTTGGACTTTTGGTGTTCATGCTAAAATATGTTGAGTAATAAGTGATTATTAAATGGCCGCATTACATTTCTATTGAATTTATTATAGTAATTCAGTTAAATTATAAATCAATTAATATTTGTATTTGACGGCTTTATTGGAATTTTTTCTAACATTTTGTATTTTTATTATTTTGACTTTTTACCTGCTTAATATGTTTTTATTATTATTTATATAGTTAATACTTGATCAGTAGTCCTTCAAAATGCGTTATTGCATCAGTAGACAATGCTTGTTGCTGCTGCACCTTTTCCTACAACACTTTTTTCTTCAACCAGATTTTCTTTGAGTTTGCCTGCATTCAACACACTATGAAATTACAGCTTCTTGAGCAATTACGTTTTCTGGCTTACCTTTTGTCTTGATGGTCTCAGTAGCTTCTGGGTCTGATTTAAGAACTCTGCTTTTTTTTTTTTTCCTTGGGAAAATAGATTCTGGTGTTATTTTTCATTCGGCAGTTGCTTAACCCATAAAATGTGACAGATTTAGAAAACGTCCTGCACATGTGTGAGCGGGATTGTTTAAACACGGCCTCAGTCGAACACCTTGTAAATTTCTCCCAAACTTTTCAAAAGGTTGTTCCAGGTTGTTTTGTACGCTTTTCTCTTTCAATTTTTCCTTCCACTCAAATTTGCATCAATGTGCTTGGATAAAGAACTGTGTTGAACAATCAGTTAATTTAGCAATTCTCTTAGAGGATGGCGGGGACTGACAACTGAACAACAGCAATCTTAACAGAACAATCGCATTACAAATTATTGCTCTTATCTAGAAATTTTGTAAAAAGCATGTTTTCAGTTAATTATTGTGTTAGTAGAGGCCATTATCAAATACAATAGAGTTGAACAACAGAAATAAATAGCTTTCTGCTCTGAGTCAGAGTTTCAGATTTTGAATATAATTGAAATAAATTGAGATTTTCTTGTTTATGTTTGCCTAATGATAATAATTAGCATTTGTGTCTAGTTTATAAGGATATGTACTGTTTATCTTTATCATTGTTTTTATGTTTTCTCAGAGGGAGATGGTTCACGCACCCCAAGACTCGCCATCAAACCGTCGCCTCGGTAATCCCGCCATGTCCTCTCAGCATTCATTGTCCTCTGCTTCACCGCCTCAAGGCTCGCCGTCCCGTGCTCGCCTGCTCTACAGCTCCGGGAGGCCTTCTTCCTATGCAGGGCCGCCCCACCACACCCACTCCTTACCCCACCCGCACTCCCAGTCCCATCACTCCTCCCCCCTCCAGCAACCCCAGCTCCACCAACCGCACCACACCCAGCCGTCCTACTGTACCTCCTCCAGCGCCATCCTGGAGCGCAGGGATGTGAAACCTGACGATGAGGTGGGCGTATCCAGGAGCATGGTGCTGCTGCGAGGAGATGGAGGTGGGATCTACGCAGACCCGTATGCTCTGGGTCCAGACACGGGTCGGCTGAGCCTCGCAGGAGGTCCTCATTCCCCTCTTCCAGCCCGAGCCGACCCTTATACCACCTTATACCGCCGGGGGGGAGGACCAGGTCCTGGATCGGTTCGGTCACTTACTTCCTACTCTGCTGCAGCATTACAGGGAGAGTTGATGGAGAGTGGTGTTCTCTACAGGCCTGGTGGGCCGCTGTACAATGACGCATACACTGCTTCAATGTTGGCTATGGGTCTAAGGGTGCCTCCACCCTCCTCCCCTCAGAAGATGCCTGATATGAGGGACCCATACGGTGGAACTATGTCCACTCGGGGTTCTCCAGGGAGGCAAAGTTTGAGAAGAGACTCTGTTATTTCCTCTGTGTTTGGGGACAGCCCCAAAGCCAGGGTCCAGGGCCCAGGATTGGGTCTGACAGCAGAGCAGCTCTGCCTGATTGGTGGAGGAGATGGAGGAGGAAGTGCTGGAGGCTTTGGTGCACCGCTGATGGGAAATGAGACGGAGACCAGGTAGGATCTCTAATATTGAGCCTTTTCAGATTAAAGTGACAAAAAAAAAGTAGACGAAATTAAATGCATTCTCTAATGAAAGTTGCCATGCGTTTTTTGAAGGCTGTTCTTTCAATTGCTGATCCTTAATCATTGATGACAGATGTTTAGGTGCTTGTCTCATACGTGCTGGTCGTACTCCATAAACTGTTTTATTTAGTTAATTTTGTTTTTGGCATTCCATTTTTAGGCTGTTTTAACTGGATCTGTGTGATTTAAGATTTTTTTTTTTTATTGGTTATATTTTGTTTTTACGGTTGTGTTTTCCAGTCTAATGTACAGTTGTTGTTTTTTTTATTTTTGTTCATATAAGCAGCCGGAAGAATATTGATTTGTTTTGGTATCAAACTTGTTGAATGTCAGATTGCTGCTAGATTAAATGGAAACTAACTTCTGTTGAAAGAAAACATGGTTAGTGGTGCAGCTGCATTAGAAATTATATTGATGAAGAACAGAGTTAGGTTTTCTCAATTTATAATGTGTATCAGTATTTCTCCAACCTTGATTCAAAAGTATTATGAAGCTTGGGCCATATCAACCATGTCTACTGGTCTCAGTGAAGCTGACCAGGTGTGTTGTCCTGTTGTCCCATACTTGGCTCCTATTTAAAAAAGGATTTTAGCAAAACATCTGCTCAAATCGGTTTATAGTTATTTTATTAAAAGGATGCAGCACCTGTCTCATCCAGCTTAGGTGTTCTTGATGTGTTTTTTTTACAGGTTTCTTGCTTGAATTTCGATTCCAGATTGTCATCATTAAATGGAATATCCTGCTTAAACTTAGACAAAGCTTTTAATATGATTAAAGTATCAAATAAGCTACAGAGACAGCTTCTGTTTTGGTGTTGCCTTTACAGCAATCCCTCATACTGAGCATGCATGCAGTCAGAGAGCTCTGGTTTCAAGGATTCAATGAGATTTTATTGTCATTTCATCACATGTAATACATGAGATGGAACGAAATTACACTCTCTCAGTCCAGTGTCACCCAAAAAATATCAAAATACCAAAATACAATGATATATAAAACAGAGCAAAAAAAAAGATAAATACACAAGATAAATATGTAGGAAAGCGTGGAACTAGCAACAACATAAAGTGATTCGGTGCAGTAAAGTGACTGTAGTATGTTTGTCCATCTAGGTGTTGGTGCAGTGGTTTTCTAGGTTGCGTTTGAAAGTCTTACAGGTTCTGGAATCAAGCTGTTTCTTAGTCTGGTTTTCTTACACATTATGCTCCGCAGCCACCTGCCTGTAGGGGAGAGGGACAAAAAGTGAGTGTGCTGGGTGGGTGGGATCCTTCCTGATGCAGGTAGCCCCTTTTCTCCATCTGGAGGTGTAAATGTCTGTGGTGGTGAGGAGGCTGACTCCAAAAGCTGGAGCAGGGCAGCTACCATGCCACACATTGAGGGCAGCTACCATGCCACACATTGATAGTGGAGCACAAGGTGCTCTCCACCACACAGCTGTGGAAGGAGGTGAGAACTGAGCTCCCGAACCCAGGTCGTTTCAGCCTCCTGAGGAAGTAGAGCCGCTGGTGTGCCTTCCTGACCAGAGTGGAAGTGTTGTTGTTCAAGGTGAGGTTGTTGCTCCGGTGTACACCCAAGCACCTGTAGCTGCTGACCACTTCCGCCATGGCTCCTCCGATGTGCAGGGGGGGGTGGGAATGCTGACCCCATCTGAAGTCCACAATCCTCTCCTTGTGCTTTTTTCTTTAAAGAACATATGGATTAATCAGATGTCTGGAACTTGATTAGTGAGCGTTTTGTATGTTAGAAAGAGACTCCTAATATCTATCCGGAAACTACCAAGTTCATTAGTTATAATATACGTAAATACTAGTGATGCAGCGATACCACTTTTTTCCAAAATGAGTAGTGTACGATAAATTGCATTTGAGTACTCACCGATACCGATACCGAGCACTTACGGCATTACACATATAGTTACTTTGGATTTTTTTTACTTTTTCCACAGATAACGTTATTTGAACAACATTCCCCTATTATTTGCAAACATACAGTACAAACACAAATTTAACAAAATTCTGAAATACTGAAATACTTTTTTGCGGTACTGAGGACTGGTTTTTGTGCCGCCAGGTTTGTGGGCGTGCAGCTGTCTGGGGGACCAATGGTTGTGGGCGTGTGTGTGTGAATCTAAGGCGCGCTCGCTCATGGGTTCCTCAGGCTCGCGCTCAACTCTGACCAACTGCTTGCTCGCCCGCTCACCTCTGTGTCTGCACTCGCGGCCCTGCTGAAATGTTAGTGAGTTTGAGAGTATGAATCAACTTTGTGTATTTGGAAGGAATTATTGGATGAAAAAGGCCAGTCTTTGATCAGTTGGGAGCGCGGCTCATTTGTATATAATGTAGAGTTGCGGACACGGAGTGAGCTGCGTGAGCGGGCGGTTTGTCGGAGTTAAGCGCATGTCCGAGTACCCTTGAGCGAGCGCGCTTACCTGCTATTCGTGTGCACACGCTTGAGGTTGTTGCTTCTTCAAGTGGCTCTGTGCCGGCGGACCTGGTGGCACAGAGATCACGCAATAAGTTCCACCCAGGCCCAATAGTTGTACCGCTGGTGGTATCGGTGTCGTAGTATCGGTGGCAATTTTATGAGCACGAGTAGAGTACTTGAAGCCTGGTATCGGGCCGATACCCGATACCAGATAGGTTCCAATGTAATGACAGAAATAGATCTGCAATAATACTTATAAATTGTTGCTTTACCTATCTGGAGCAAGCTCTCCCATTAAAGGTCCGTGGTTATTAACATAAAAACACAAAGGCAGGTGCAAGTCTATGCTTAATCGTGAATTAACTAACATAATAAAGTAATTCACTTTTAGTGCTTTTACATGTATTTAGAATGTTGGGAATGCTTTTCTGATTATTGGGATCAATGGTCATAAATATCACGCAAACTTTGGATAAAAGGGGATTTTTAGTGCAGTCTCAAGTCTTTTTCTTTGGTCTCTTTGTGAAATATGGGGGAAAGGTCTGATTGCAACTATTTGGTCACGGCAGTTTGTCTTTTTACAGTATTAACTGAACTATTATTGGTGAATAACCAGCTACCAACCTATCTTAGCCATGAACTCTTGTCTTTTTTTTTAAGTGCCACTTGCAACCCTGCAAGGCTGTTTTTACCTGGATACATTACCTTGTTTAATGTTACTTCTTTTTAATGAATATATACTACTTTCAAAAAGTTAGGGATATTTGGCTGTCGGGTTGAATTTCAGCCCAAAATGCATTCAAACCTTATCAGGTGAACTTAATTTGATCTTCTCTAAGCTTTTGAATGCACCTGTCCAACTGTTAAATGTTTCAGTAATTTTTGCACATGTTGCTGTTGTCTAACAAGGAGCTTAACTGCAAAAGTCACAACAGGTGTTTGATCTTCGAATCAACCAATAAATGTCCTGGTTCAATTACAGCAGGTGTTTAAACAGTCGTCCTCATCAGGCTGTTCACATTGTGACATCATGAGACCAAGACGACACCTAACAATGGATCAACAGTACGTTGCCATTGCAATGCTTCAAACAGGACGTTCTCAGACGGACGTGGCCACTGAGATCAGAGTGTCATCAGCAGGTTGCAACAGAGATACCAAGAGACTGGAAGAGTTAAAGAAAGGCGTAGTAGTGGACATCCTTTGGCCATCCCATGCTGATGACCGCTACATTGTGAACAATGCCCTGAGAAACCGGATGATGAATGCCACTCAACTCCAGGCACGTTTAAGGGAGGTGAGAGGCACCCAAGTGTCACGTCAGACCATTTGAAACCGTTTACATCAGCGTGGGCTGCGTGCTAGACGACCTGCAAGGGTACCAGACCACACCAGCAGGCACAGGCGTCATCGTCTTGCATGGGCCAGGGAGCATTTACGCTGGACGAGGGACCAGTGGGCCTTTGTGCTGTTCTCTGATGAAAGTCGATTCACGCTGAGCAGAAATGATGGCCGCCAACGATGTTGGAGACATCAAGGAGAGCGCTATGCGTCAGCCACTGTTGTCACCAGACAAGCTTTTGGTGGTGGCGGTGTCACAGTGTGGGCAGGCGTGTCCAGACTGTATAGCACTGCCCTACACTTTGTGAATGGTACAGTGACAAGCCCATACTACCTGAATAACATCATTAATCCAGTGATTGTGCCCCTACATGAACAACACAGGCCTAATTTCATCTTCATTGACGAAAATGCTCCAGCTCATCGGGGTCGCATCATCAGGGAACGGCTGTTGGAAACTGGTGTACCTCAAATTGAGTGGCCTGCGCTTTCTCCAGACCTGAATCCCATTGAAGACCTGTGGGATCAACTCAGTCACCGTGTAGAGGCTCGAAACTCTGCACCCCAAAACCTGAGGGCTGCCCTTCAAGAACAGTGGGATGCCCTGCCTCAGCAGACAATAAGTCTACTTGTGAACAGCATGAGACGTCGCTGTCAAGCTGTAATTGATGCTCAAGGGCACATGACTAGTTATGGAGACGTTAAATTTTTTTGTTGTGGTGTTCACACCATTGTTGTTAACTTTTGTTTCAACAAATTGTTTGAGATGAGGAAATCACCAGTGCATCCTTCCATTTAAATGCCCTACTTTCGTGATATGATATCACTGTAGCGGGAACATTTTCCATTTTCCACAAATTTCACTCGTAAGCCAAATAATTTTTGTGAGTAGTGTATATTTCTTTCTTTGGGTCTTCCAGATGAATAAATGTTTGTTTTGTGATCTTCTAAGGCACTGCTTAGATTTTGTTTTGATTTAAGTGCTTTTGTTACATGTTGTCTATGGTTTTAAATGCTCAGGTTTTCATTGAGATTTCAACTGATTCGTTGTTTAAATTAGATCAAATCTTGGTTACAAACCTGCCAAATTAAAGCATCAGGACATTATGCAAAAGACTACAATGTGGTCAACAAACATTCTCACAGATTGCTTTTCTTATTGTTTTCTTATTGTTTTAAACTAGCTAAGTCTGACTGTTAACATGCAAATTAAGTAAACAACACAATGCCTGTGCAGAGTCAGGATAGATTTGAATTTAGGTGCTAAATAAATGCTGATTAATGTCCTGAAATCTTTTTTTTTTCCTTTGTTTGTAGACCTTGTTAACAGCAAAACCTTTGTGAATAATTCTTATCCAGCACATAAGTACTTTTTATAAAATATGTGTTGAAGAACTTTTAGTTACAGTATCTTCTTGATTTTTGATATGAATCCAGGGAGCGAATGGAGGCGATGGAGAAGCAGATCGCGAGCCTGACCGGGCTGCTGCAGAGAGTTTTGACCAGAGCCCCTGAAGCTGAAAGTCCGTAAGTTAAACAAGTATTAGCAAATAAAAGAAAATATCTGTGCCTGTTTTGGCCTACTACAGTGTGCCGGACATATTCAATTAAACTAAAACCTAGGAACCAGGGTTCTTTTGAGGACCAACGAATATCTTTAATAATAATCGAAAACAAATACAATTACACCGCTTATTGTTTAACTGTTTTTAGGTTGTGGTTAGTAATTATTTATGTAAAAATGTTGTAATATTACTTCCCTCTTTGGCTTTCAATGGTGATTGTACACAAGATGTAATTCGAAATAACACTCTTACATGATCTTCCTTAGTATCTTACACTACATAGTTTAACCACCATATAAATGGGACTGCCACAAATTATTTTTAACATGTTGTAATGTTTTTTTTTTTAATCCAGGTTGTTTAGTATAAAACCTAACAACAAAAATCCTGCTAAATTCATGATTCGCATCATAGTTTCAGACAACAATTCAGATTGGAGCCATGCTTACGAAATCAAAAACACATGATCCCGTTTATTCTCATTTTATTAACTCTATCTTCTTTGATATTCATTAGCAAAGACTTACAGCCCAACACATCCAGAAGGGCAGAAAACTGGAATAACCAAAAGAACAAACCTGAAGGGTTGTAATGAATCTATAAAAATTGGAGCCCTCATTGTTTTGGTTTGCCAGGAGCAAAGATAATTTTTTAAAATGATTTTAATGAAACGATTGCTACCGTTAAATAAAAAGACCACTAGCTTCATCTAAAGGTTAATAATTGGACATTTATATCTCACAGAGAGAAGCTTGAGTCCGCCAGCGACTGTTCAGGAAATGACCGTAAGTCGTCACTGCTTGCACCTTCATCAAACCTTCACTACTCATTACAGCTGCTGGCCACACAAATAAGCTTTTCTTTCTTTCAGAACAGCTGCTGTTTTCTTTTTTATCTGCTTAGATTTTATGTTGTTTATTTACTGGCCTTCTTCTTTGTTTATGTCGTACCTTACTGCTGGCTTTTGCTCTTGCTGCTTTGTAACTGCTACTCATTTTGTTTTAGCTGGACAAACTAAAAAAAAGAAAGGTAGCTACAGTTTGTGTTCCTGAAGTGCTTGAAACATGTCCTCTGTCTGCCCTTCCCTAAATCCCTCATTATCCTGTCGTTGCAGATCCATTCGCTTCCAAATGGTTTACATACTTTCCATGTGTAGTCTTAAAGGATCTGCTTCTATGATAATTTGTACTTCAATTTTTTGTTGAGTTGCATTATATTGTCTCCAAAAAAAAATCCGAGTTTTATGCCTTTTTGTTTTGATTCGCGTTATTATTGTTAGCTGATGATAGCTGTAGATATGGCAGTATCTAATTATGGTTGAATTGTTGCAGTGCAGTTAAAGCTGCATCTCGGTAAATTTTTCCATCTACTCTTTCCTACATACGTCAGTTCCTTGTCCATCCATCTACTCGTCCATCCATCCAGTAATTTTTGTCAACCGATCTCAGCCTTTTCATCCATTAATCTAGACTAATGCTAACTAAGAAAATTATTATTCATTTTTGCTGTAATATGTGGACTGTCTTCAGTCCCGTTTGAACAAAATCATTTAGTTCTGCATGTTTATCTACAAACCGGTTTCCAAAAATGTTGGGACGCTAAACAAATTGTGAATAAAAACTGAACGCAATGATGTGGAGATGGCAAATGTCAATATTTAATTCGTAATAGAAAATAGATGACAGATCAAAAGTTTAATCTGTGTAAATGTAACAATTTAAAAGGAAAAAATTTTTGATTCAAAATTTCACAGTTTCAACAAATCCCAAAAAAGTTGGGACAAGTAGCAATAAGTGGCTGGAAAAAGGAAATTGAGCATATAACGAACAGCTGGACGACCAATTAATACTAATTAGGTCAATTGACAACATGATAGGATATAAAAAGAGCTTCTCAGAGTGTCAGTGTCTCTCTGAAGCCAAGATGGTAAGAAGATCACCAATTCCACCATTGTTACGCAGAAAGATAGTGCAGCAATACCAGAATGGTGTCACCCAGCGTAAAATAGCAAAGACTTTTAAGTTATCATCATCAACCGTGCGTAACATCATCAAAAGATTCAGAGAATCTGGAACAATTGCTGTGCATAAGGGTCAAGGCCGTAAAACTCTACTGGATGCTCGTAATCTCCGGGCCCTTAAACGTCACTGCACCTCAAACAGGAATGCCACTGTCAAGGAAATAACAGAATGGACTCAGGAATACTTCCAGAAAGCATTGTAAGTGAACACAATCCACCGTGCCATCCGCCGTTGCCAGCTGAAACTCTACAGTGCAAAGAGGAAGCCATTTCTAAGCAAGCTCCACAAGCTCAGACGTTTGCACTTGGCCAGGGGTCTTTTAAAAGGGAGTGTGGCAAAATGGAAGACTGTTCTTTGGTCAGATGAGTCACGATTTGAAGTTCTTTATGAAATACTGGGATGCCATGTCATCCGGACCAGAGAGGACAAGCATAACCCAAGTTGTTATGAGCCAGACCACATTCTGCAGAAATCACAACATCATGGCTGTGTAGAAGAAGGATCCGGGTACTGAAATGGCCAGCCTGCAGTCCAGATCTTTCACCTATAGAGAACATTTGGCGCATCATAAAGAGGAAGATGCGACAAAGAAGGCCCAAGATGATGGAACAGTTAGAGGCCTCTGTTAGACATGAACGAGAGAGCATCCTATTTCTAAACTTGAGAAACTGGTCTCTTCTGTCCCCAGACGTATGTTGAGTGTTGTAAGCATTCAGTTTTTATTCACAATTTTTTTAGTGTCCCAACTTTTTTGGAATCAGGTTTGTAGACTACTGCAGCCCCGGACAGATATTTTATGTTTTCCTTTGGATGAGTTGCAGTGGATTCAGCTCTTGTTATAGCTTTTATTATAAGTCAGCTAAAATGCAACTCTGTTCAGAGCTCCTTTCCATGTTCCTGTTCTGCATGATTCATATAACCCAACACTGTGGGAGCTTAGCTGTCATTGCCATTTCAGAGGATTATCAGATTTGGAAGCCTTCATGCATTGTCTTGGGACGTTGTTATAATGAGACACTTTTCATTATTGACCAGTGTGTCCCTGAAGCCTACCCATGTTTATTGTGTAGTCTACTGTAGCATCCCCTTCTGACCTTCGGCACTGGTGGACTTTGTCCTGTTTAAAGATTTCTAACAACAATATTTTACTAATCTACCACAATTTCAACATTAAAACAATTAGTTGATTTCACATCAAAATTTTAATTGAAAAAAACAACAAAACTTTTCTTTGGGACAATTTTCATCACATCTGAACCCCCCTCCCCCCTCTCTCCCCCGAAAAATAATATAGATCAAAGGAGTGCTCACTGACTTTCATTTTTGTTTGTGCTGATCAGCTCTGACACCCTCTGCTCCCCTGGCCCTTATGCCGCCTCCATGTTTGGGGGCCAACCAACCTGTGCCCGTGTCCCGTATGCAGATGCAGCTCCACCTCCAAGGCTTGCAGCAGAACACCATTGCCCTGCGCAAGCAGCTGTCACAGCTGCGCAACATGCAGGTTTGTTGGTGGATTGAGAACGGATGTTAAAAGTTTGTAATGCCTTTTTGTTGCTTGTTCACAAAAAAATGACAAAATGAAATGAACAAATAAAAAAACCCATCTGAAATACACTTATGTAGTCAGTGGTAAATAAATAAATGTAGACATTTTTAGAGGAATGCATTTAACTTTCACTTTTTTCAATAAATCAGCAATAAATAAAAATATTCTAGATAAAGGAATGATCTTAGTCATCATTAAATTAGTTTTTGAGGGGAAAATCTTATATATAAAACTGGAGCAGTTTAAATAAAAGGTCAACTTTTTGTTGTAAACTTCATATATTTGCAGTTTCTATGCATTCTGCATCTATATTTTATTTTGAGTTTTACCTTCATCTCGCTGCAGAGTGCTATTTTAAGAAGAAGAAGGGGGAAAAAAACAGCCACAACAAACAGCTTCTTCCCTCAGGCTTTTTCCCTGGTTAACACAATCAACACTTTACTTTACAGCCTCAGTAGCCAGTTTTTCCACAACAACACAAAATAATGCATCCATGTTTGGCTACTAGAACCTGCATTTTTTATTTTATTTTTTTCCGGAATTTTATGAAGACATCATAAAAAATTACTTTTAAAAAGTTTTAGTTTAAATTAGACAAGCGTGCTGATTTATTAAAGAATTGATATGCTTTATCTATTATTTTTGTTTTATATTAAACAAAAACTTATATAAAACAAATTACATTTGGTTGTATCTCAGCTGGAGAACCAGGACTCCGTCCTCTCTCTACTGCGGCAGACTGAGTCAGAGCTTAGCCTCATGATGCTTGATGCAATGCGACCCCAGGAGGACCCACTCCAAAGACAGCGTCTCTTAGTGGAGGAGGAGAGGCTGAAGTACCTTAACCAGGAAGAGCTGCTCATCCAACAGTTGCAGTGAGTTCAGACCGCAGTTTGGATTCCAATTTGCAATTATTAAGAATGAAAACAGCAAATAAAGTGTAAATTCAGAAACACACGAATTCCAAAGTAAAGAACATTTTATTCAGAGTATTGGTTTGTCTCAACAGTATTTAGCATTTTACAGTGTTTGTGCATATGTAAGTTTTGAATTAGACCCCTGTATATTTCTGATCTTGTGTTATGCATCGCAAGTTTGATTTTATCAGTTGCAAACATATTCTTTTGTTCTTTTTTTGTTCTTTTCCCATGTCTCAATGATTATGAACACCCCAGAGAGTCAACGGTGGCTGTGGTGTCTAATTAGTTGTTTTTCTGTGTTCAGCCAGATGTGTATAGTTTTGCTGAACAGTGGTCTGTGAAAGAAGCCATTTTAGTCTGATTTGAACATCCGGTTGAAAATTTTCTGTTGTGGATTTAACATCTCAAAACCCCGTTCTTTTCCCAGTGACCTGGAGAAATCTGTTGAGGAGCTTCTGAGGAACTCTTCTGTCAACCATGGGCTGGTGACAGAGCAGGAGGTGGAGCAGAAAAGCAAAGAGCTGAGGATGTTAGGAGAGACTCTCACTGAACTCAAAAGTAGGTGCTGTTATGCTCTGGGTTCTTTTCATCTGCCCTTCTGGTGCAGAAACACATCTCCTTATAATGCCTGTTTTGCTGTGGGAATGGTGTGTCCAGGGTGATGTACAGTATAGGATTTCTACACTACTCAGCATTTCAAATATAGGTCAGATTGCTCAATTTTAAATTTTAACTTACAACAGCCCCTTTCTCCACAGATGTGTTGCCTTCTCTGCTTCAGTTTTGCCAAAGGAGACTTTGTATGGCTTTATTGTCACCTTTCCATAAAGACCAGAATATTGTACTAATTGCCCTGCCAACATATTCTCCCGAATAAGCTGAACATTTCCAATGTTTTCCCAGAGTCACCATGGTACTTGTAAGTTAGCATTATGCTTTAGATTTTTGGGTAATAATTAAATGTGTTTAAGATGATCAAGTTTATGTTTTCTTAAGGATTTAACCACCTAAAGCAATATAAACCTCACATCAATGTTACCCATAAACTATTGGCCGTGTTTCATGGTCTGTATGATGCTTCTTGTTCTCCTATGTTATCCAAACAAATCTCTAAGGACTTTACAAATAAGTTAGACTAAACTGAGATGAATTTACACACAGGTGGTCTTTTTTATTTTATATTTTTCATCAGATGATTTTTAAATAAGTGACTTATACTTGCTTTTATGAAGGGTTATGAAAGGGCCGTATACAAATAGATCCACGCCATGTTCTTTATTCATAAGTAAAAAATTCTATATCGTTTACTTTTCACCTAATATTTATACACCATTTTGTGGTTCTCTATCAATTAACATCACAAAAAAATACAACGCTACAGTTGTGGTCAGTAAATATATATAAAAAATGTACAAGTACATTAGCGTTGAAAGTTGTGCTTCAGGTGTGTGCAATGTTTAGCATGTATAAATATTCATGGATCTTCTTAGTCTTTAACTGCTGTTCATGAAGTTTCATTGTTGCCCTCTTGTCTTGCTGCCCTGACCTGTCTTAATACTCTTTGTTCACTGAATATTAATGAATTATTCTGAAGCCCTGTGGTGTTCATTATAATGTCTGAACACTTGTTATTGGTGTGTTCAACAGATCCTACAAATGTGAGGACTCTCCACCTTAAAAAGAGCGAAATATCCACAAATAATAGTTATTTGTTAGGGATGTCAGATTGACTAAAACTAGTTCAAAGTCTGTGTGTAAAGTAAGACATTTTACTTCAAAGCGAAGGTGAGTTTTGCTGTATTATAAGAATATGAATATTCATGACGCTCTGGTTGTGCTAGCAGAACTAAACAGCTTTAAAGACCTCATGCTTCAGCCATCAATCTTTTGAGTTCTGTTTAGTTATTTTTGAATATTTAATGTTTGTTTTATAGTTATTATCTCAGCTTTGCATTGATAGTTATTGTATTCCCTTGTTTTGCTTTTTTGTTTCCTGGTTTACCTTGTACTTTTATTACTATCACAGTGGAACAGTATTTCCATGTTTTTTTTCTGCAAACTTCTATATTCTATCAGAAATCAGTATCAGTTCTTTTTCTATTTTTCTGACGGAAAATACAATTTATTGTTAGGGTGTTGGGTTCTTCATTCAAAAATCCATAATAGGAAAAGAGTCAGTGTAAAGATTCCTTTGAGGTTGTTTGAGTGTCTGATTAATATATCCCCTGAACACCACTATTTAAAAGGTTTTACATTACTTCCCACTGGAAAAAGACCCAGGGGCAAGAAGAGGCTTTCTGTAGGCACTATATGTCCCTACCAGCATTGGAGTGCCTTGAGATCCCATCACAAGCTGGAAAATGTCGCTAGCTTTCATGAATATTAGAATTTCTTTTTGGCTTTGTGTCTCAATCCTGGATTAGCAGATGACAATAAAGGTACAGATGTTATGGGGTTTCAAGGTTTGTGGTTGGGCTGTTTTAAGGAACACATGTGAGGGAATAACTTTCACAAATTGAACAATTTTTTAACAGTATTCATTATTAAGAAGTCATGTTATCATTTTATTTAATTTTAAAGTAAGCTTACGTCTCTGGTAATTTAATAGAAGAAATAGAGCGCATCAAACCTGTACTATGTTTTTTTCACTGTTTAGCTGAAACAGTGATTCAAAGTTTTCATCTCTCCTCCCCCAACTTTCCTCTCTATTTTTCATGTATGTATGTGCAGACACATGATTTTCTCTCTTCAATTATCTCCCCCTTTTTTCTCTCTTCAACAGACCAGTTTCCCGGCCTGCAGAGCAAGATGCGAGTGGTTCTGAGGGTCGAGGTGGAGGCTGTAAAGTTCCTGAAAGAGGAACCTCAACGCCTCGAAGCTCTACTGAAACGCTGTAACACCATGACTGATGCTCTCTGCACTCTTCGCAGGTATTCAAATGCTCCTTTTTGTATCAGATATGTTTCTACTTTGATTTTAAACCAGTATACCGTAACACTGATGACAAAGATGCTCTTGTATGTAGCACAATATATAAAAAAAAAATAACCCAAAAGTACTACTAAAGTACGATGGTCCCCAAACTGTTTTCACATGAAATTATCTTGTGCTGTTCACCTGAAAAGCTATAACTGATCATCAACAACTTTAAGCACTACCTTAAAAATGTTTGTTCTTTTTTTGTGTTGATATAATTCCGACATTGCCAAAGCTGAGATGCTTGTTCATAATACAGAGGTCTGTGTTTGGGGAATCCTACAACAGTACGTCGATACAAAATTACATTTGTTTACAAAGGAGAAATGATAATATAAGCTTGATATTTATTTTTTTTATTTGTTTTTTTATTCATTTTTTTTGTACCACAGAACCTTTACAGCTTTTACTCATTGATATGATCATGAATGGCATTATGTAAAAACTATCTGTGGCATTAAAGCATACTGCAATTATATTTTGGCAAACCAAATGAAAACCGTAAATAATTTGTTTGTTTTCTTTTTTTTATTTTTATCTTGTCTGCCAACTTCTTTTTATGAAAAAATGTAAGAGTAATCTATGCTGAAATACACTCTACCTTGTTTGTAGTTTTTATGAATAATACATATGTTGCATGAATGTGGTAAACAGTACCCATCTCTCTGTATGTGCTGCACTAATGTCTGAATATTAACTGTGATCAGAGGAGTCCGGCTATAGCAGCGCTGCTGATAAAGCTACAGTAATGATGAGATATTCTGGTCAGTAATTACAACAGATGATTGTTTCATCAGAGCAAGCTGTGATCAAGACTTTACAGATGCAACCTCCACGTCAGCCTCTTTTTGGGTTGAAGTGTTTTATGATAGTATTCGACAAAGTTTTAAATTACAAATAGACTTTTTTTTTTTGTTAAATTCATCTATTAGTTGGCTAACTCAATCTGAACAAAGAATGTAAATTAAATCACTCCCTTTTTAAATATAGTTTTTTCATAGGGGATGTTAGATCCCACAACCATCCATTAGCAGACCTGGGGAAGCCAGTTGGTGTTGATGGGACGTTAGATGAAGCAGGATGAAGGTCAATAGTGAAAGATAACCTGTCTCCAAAATACTTAAGATTCAGACACTGACTCGCGAACAAACGGCTAGAGCTACAATAAAACTGTTTGGATAAAATCATAATTATTTATATGGATAGACCATTTAATTTCCAGGCCCAAATAAAAAATAGAATCTGGGACAAGGCCTGAAAATATATGTTTACTAACAGCACCAGACTGAAGAGCTTTAATTGTTTAGGAAATAAATATTTCCAAAACTGTATTTGGATGTACCAAGCTGAAGAAGACACACCTCAAAGGAATTAAATGCAGAGAAAGGTGGTTTTACACAAGATTGTCCTATGTAGAACAAATACAAATGAAGGCCACAGTTTTGATTTTTTGTGTTTTAAAATATTTGGAAAACCACAAATATAATTATTTTATTAGGTTGAACTTAAAAATAATGTAATTTTTTGGTTATCTTTCCTGTCTTTAGAATAAAAGGGACTCAAATTTGAATATAATCTCTAAATTTATTTAACTACTTCATAATTCATAACTCCTAACATCTTGAGATGCAATATTGTACATTGTGGGTTTTTTTTTGTATTCTATTTGTACAGCAAAGTCTCTGAAGGTGTGTGGAAAACTCCTGAGGACCTCCCTAGCCAATCCCAGAAGCGATCAGAGGACCTGAGTCGCAGCTACGGCCTTGACATCCTGAACAGTCCTCCTCTCAGCCTCAGTGACCTGAGAACCAGCACTGGTCTGGCCAACTGGATGCCCATATCCTCATCTGCCAGCGAAGCTGAAACCTCTGGTCCCGAACAGGAAATCCAGTCATCTATGACCTCCTTCAGAAACAGAGTCCTAGATGAGCTGCCAACTCGGCGTCCTGCAGACAAAGCTGTGTCTGCTGAAGTCAGACTGGTAAACCTCATTATAGACTATTTTTCTTCATCAGTCTGGTGTGAGCAGAAATGTATTTACAGCTCTGCCAGATGGCCTATATTCATTTACAGATGACATTATATCTGAAAGCTCTTAAATCTGTTACTGGGACCCTCGTCACACGCAAACAGATGATTTATTATTCCATTTGTTGGGACAGCATTAGAAAACCATATCCATCTTTCTTGCCAGTAGTGTCAGGCTGTTGTGTTTTATTTATCTGTGGCTGTATATCTGTTAGGCGGCTGAGCGGGACTGGGAGGAGAAACGTGCCAGTTTGACCCAGTTCAGTGCCCAGGACATCAATCGCCTGCTGGAGGAGACCCAGGCTGAATTGATGAAGGCCATTCCAGACCTGGACTTTGCTGCCAAGCACATAAACAAACCGGCAGTGCCCCCCAAACCCCAGATTACCCTCCCAATATCCTCCGCCTCGGCTACTTCTTCAGCTGCAGGGACCACTGGGACCACAGCCACCACCACATTCAGCGCTGACCAGCAGCCTGGCAAAGTGCAGCTGGCTGCTCAAAAGCTCAACAGCATGGAGGGTGGAGGTTCACATCGGGGGTCAGGTGAGGAGTCCAGATTTTACCACCATTTGTGCAATGAAAGATTATATAATAAAAGTAAACACAACATTTTCTCTGTATGTGCAGTCGACCTCAGCGTAGCCAGATGCAAAACAGAAAAACCCTCCAAGTCTCCACCCCCGCCCCCCCCTCGCCGAAGCTTCCCGTCGGCTCACGGCCTCACCACAAACCGCACTGGAGAAGTGATTCTCACAAACAAGAACCAGAAGGTGAGACTCAGGGGTTTTGTCTGGCATTGTAAATGTAACTAAACAAAGTCATCTGAATTGAAACCACATAATAAACTATGGAGTAAGATCCCTGTCAAAAAAGTGTATGCACAACTTTAACATTCGCATTCGTATTTATTTGCCGATAAAGTTCTTGTACCCAAAATTCTGCTGAAATACTTGTCTCTAAATTTAAAGATGACAGAAGATAGTGTGCAGGTTGGAGCAACAGCCTCAGGTGAAGCGTCACGGATAAGATCAATAGGTTTCTCTATACGAACAAGTGGTTGCTTCACCCTGTCCACTGTCTTCCGCCATCTTTAAATTTGGACGGGTTGTGTTTGATGAGATCGTGGATCGATTACTCCGCCCTTTGACGTCATCGCAACAAGTTTTTACTCGTACCCACAAAGTTTAATTCGTATCCACAGAGAAAGGAAGAGTTCGTAGTTGTAAAACTTAAGAGTTGTATTCATAAGACTTTTGCATTCACACCTCTTAGATTTATACTCTCAAATATTTTAGCAGCATTTTGGGTATAAGAACTTTATTGACATAAATATGAATACGACTGTTAGAGTTGTGCATAGACCTTTTTGACAGCAATCTTACTCCATAATAACCAGCATAAACAGTTTCAGCTCATTTTAAGTTAGTTATACAGCTCTATTCTCAATTTAGGGCACTTTACCACAAAAAGCCTGTTTAATCATCAAGCAATGCAGTCAAGTTTAGTCTATTTTTTCAAATTGATATGTTTCTGGACGAGGAGTCACATTTATATCTCAGTACATACAATACGAGTCGAGTTAATAGATTGAGGCCCACAGAAAACAGCAGCAGCGACAATAACCATTACAAGTAAAACCTACCTAATTTTGTGATAGTTCTTCATTTGCAGATGACACAATTCTGAAAACTTTGGGCACATTATGATGATGACGGAAAGGAATTTATCGTCTTTGATTAAAGTTACCATTAAAATGTTATTTTGGCTGTAATACTTTGGTAGAGAGAATGTAGATTCTTATGACAAAAATAGTACTTCTACTCATAACCGAGTCATTTTTTTGAAAATTATGTTTTCAAAAAACTGTTCAGCTGTTTTAGTTTCAGTTTATCTAGAGATTTGGTTCGTAAGCTTTTGATCAGCTGATTAAGAGCCTTTTTCAGTTTAATAATTGTTTGCAATAAAATGCTCAGTCAGATATTTTGTTTTACTTCTTTTTCCTCTTTTTCTACTTAGAAATTTCTTCAATTCCATTTCTGCTAGGTATACATTTTTGTCATTTGTCAACTGGTCTTAAAATTATGAACTGCAATGTTTAACATCATTCAGCAGCCATGTTTTGACCGATTGGTTACAAACCAGCCAGTTGTTTTTGAGTATTTCTCAACTTAACAACTAAACATGCCAGAGACATGACATGCTGTCCCTGCAGTTGGACGTCTTTACAAATCTTAACTCTGCAACTCACTGGCCCATGGTTAGTTACACACAGCTGAGGTTTTACTGTTTTGTCTTTCTAGATTGAAGAAGATGGTGACGTGCCGAAAACTTTAGTAAAGCTGAGACGGACCCCCTCCGACACGCCCCGTCCGGCCTCTACTCCACCTGTGATCGCTGCTTCAGCCATTCAGGATGAAGATGATGAAGAGAAGATCCTCGCCGAGCTAGAGGTAGGACAGTTCTTACCAAAACTGCTGATTTTTGTTCATTTATTACATTATATTCTAACATGTTCTCACCACATTATTTAATAAATACTAAGATATTTCAGAGAACACCTATAAAAGCTTCACCATGTAGTAAACAGAGCAGCAGCCGACAAAAGGCCACACCTCCATGCACCTTTGGGTCGTTTGGCAGAAAGGTAAAACCTCAAGCTGTCGCCTGCTGCTGCCGCCACATTTCTAGACCTGTCTGTAATGTCTTTTCCGTCTTTATTGACTACTATGTATTTCCCACTTTACTTAACCTTCCATGCAGACTGGATATAAATTCATTAAAAGTTATTCTTTGCATAACTAAGATTATGCCTTTTTGCTGCCTTTTGCCTTAAGATCTGTGTAGAATTCTTGTTTTTCAGAGAAAGCTAATTTATCCAGACCCTCAGCCTATGAAGCAGAAAAATACTGCAGGAAATTGACTATTAGTTTGTCTTTTAGAAGAAAGTCAGAGCAAATCCAGTGTAAACACAAGCTTGCTTCATTTCCCCAGAATTTGCTGGGCTGAATACATTTATTTACCCGAAAACGTCGTGCAAGCTGAGGGGGACCAATATCTACCCAATATTGAGCATCAAACGTTTAAAAACTGTGTTTAAAGAAATTTAAGACTGAAATTGTCAAGAAAGGCTCCAAACAACCTGCTTAGAGTTTTATTATTATTGGCATACAATACATTACATAAAGTTAGGATTCACAAAATTCAATCTCAACCTAAAGTATCACAAATTCTTATTTCCTGATTGATATATAAGGAAGATTTTAAGAAGGAATACCCAGAATTCCAACAACAAAGGGTTCTGTGTGAAAATCTTTTTCACAAAGATCAAAACAAGATCCTCGACCCAGCTATGCCGCAATGTTATGATATCATGCGCTGTAGCAGACGATGCGTTAGCTATTCCAACATCTTCAGCCGAATGAAGAGGTTTTGATTTTGCCGCAATTATCAGCAGATTCCACGTGGCAGGTTGCTGTCAAGATAGGATGTGGTGGATTTTAGCTTGGAGAAGTACTTTTTTTTCTTTTTTTACATGTGTGTATTTAGGATTCACACCCTGTTTTTAAACCTGTGTTTACCTGATTGTCAGCTAAGATGACAACCGCTAAATTATCTTAAGGAGTTTTTATTCCCAAGGCACATGCAGACAGCTAAGATAAGGAGTTTTATAGGAGAGAATGGTTTCTACACAGCTCCAGAATATTTGTGAGAGTTTTAAATGTAGGAATGTTTATCAGTTTTTTCTGTGGAACACATTTGCTTTCTCTAATGCATTTTGATGTAACAGTCTATCAAATCTGTTTTCAGGTTTAGCCTTCTGTCTATCCATCGTTTTGCCTTTTCCTTCATTTGTGCATCTTTTTGTCCATTTGTTCGTCTGTTTGTCTGCTAATGAATTATTCTATAAAACAAAGATATTGTGATAGGACCTCAAAGAGAACAATTGTGCTCAAAAACCATCCAGTTTGGTTAAATAAAAAAATATTTTAAAAAAACAGTTGGGAGTCAGATACAACTTCTCTAGAGAGATACCAGTTAAAAGATTACGGTCAGGAAATACTTTTTATTTTTCTTTCAATTGATTCATTTAACAAATGTGTTTTGTATTAACTCAGGTTTCATTTAACAACTAGTTTAACATAGACAGGCAAATAAATCAAATTGTATAAACTGTGTGATTATTTGAATTGGCATACTGTAGGGAAAAAGCTATTGAGGTGGAGAAAGGCATAGAGAGTCATGAAACCAGCTAAAATCTATCAGTAATTAAAAACTAATCAGCTGGTTGGTGCAAAGTAATAGCTGGTATACTAATTAGCTCTGAAAAACTCACTTTAGCCAAACAAGAAGATATATTCCCATTCACATCACATGAGAGTACAAGACCTCTAACAAAATGCAATTATACATGAACTGATGCTCGGTGCTAGATTTAAGCAAGTGAAAAGAGTTGTCAGGGGAGTTGTCCAAGGAACACTTGTAAATGGCATTAAAAAAACCTGAAAATAGCAAGTAGAATTATTTTAAAGAAAGTAAAAATGTAATATACACAACCACTACGGCCTGTATGTGCAATTACCAGGAAATCCTCCAGAGTTGGGTTGTTTGGCTGCCATAGCGTTAATGTTTTGGGTGAAAGCACTGTGTCCATCACTACAAAAACACAATTTAAACATGTTAGATTTGAGGTGGGAAGTTCTCTGTGTTGCAGACCAGAGTACATGTAAATAAAGGAAGGATTAAGTGACAAAACTTATAAGACGTTTTTTTTATCAAAATCTCCTGCCATCTACCAGGATAGAACTAAAGAAATTATAGGAAGGAACTAAAGCCCAGATTTTGTTGAATGCAACCAGAAAACCTTCAGGATCAGACTATTGTTGTTGTTGTTGAACCCAACTCACACCTGAACAGAGTAGTCTTGAACAGGAATCCTGAAGGGGACTTTTGTAAGAATACATTTAAACATTCTTAACACTTTTCCCAACACTTTCATTACACCTAGTTGGATTTATGGACCTCTATGATTTGACATCTTTGTATGTTTAGACTAGATTGGTTGTTGCTGATATCGGATCAAACCTTTGTTAGTTGCACTGTTAAAGATACATTTACATCGATATGTTTATTTTACCTACCTGCCAAGGAATTTTTATTTTTTTCGTAGTCCTATTTTAATTTAGCCTGAAAATGATTCCCATGTCATTGTAATTTTAAATGTAAGTTTCATATGATTAGCAGAGGTTTTCATTTCATTGAATTTGTCAAAATCTGGGTTTTAAGACTAGCCTAATAAACAACTTGCTCTAATTCTCCCACAGAACAGCAGTAACTTACCGGTACCAATGAAGGGCCCAACCGTCGCAGCCCGACTCAAACACCTGCAACAGAGCAGCCTGGAGAGGCCTAAAACCCGCAAACAGAAAGAGGATTTCCCCAAAGCCCAGGGCCAGCAGCAGGTATTCCACTTCTAACCCCTCTGATGCTCCGCCTGTTCTCTCTGCTGTCACTTCAGAAGAAACTCCACCTCTTTGTCCCAGAAGACTCTGAGGGAACACAAACTGATTTTCACATCTTCTTTTGTTTTTTTTCTTCTTAACATTCAGGTGTCTGGATTTGGATGAGCTTGTTGATATATTAACTTTTTGTCCAGTCTGTTCAATTCTCCACTGTTAGTCCAATTTCAGTCGGATCTCTTGAAACTGTTACTTCTCAACAACTAGAAAGCTACAATTTATTATGCAGGAAGGATAAAGTGAGATTGCCTGAAAAGGAATTTCAATAAATGTTGTATAGGAAACCAATAGCAGCTAAAAAAAGCAAAGCAGACATGAAAAACGAAATGTATGTGTAGGTACAAAAAAATGGTAGGACGGGTTTATATTTCAATAATAACTATATGGGTGAGGCATTTATGTTTGTTTAAAACCATACAAAAAACATCATCATTATTGGATGTTTTTTTTCATAATGTTTCCTGAGGATGATCTGAATGTTTATTTTACCGCCTGAGGGAGAAAAAAATATATATATATATTCAGTCATTTTTCCTTAAACCCCTTAAACAAAAATGATGCTGTAGAATTACCTCTTGACTATCAAGAATGGTCTACTTGTTCCGCATTCTCCTTAACTTTCATCAGCTGTAATTATTAAGCTTTTACTTCTCCAATATCTCTATTTCTACAAACCTGCTGCAAAGAGACGATGACAAGTACTATCAAATTGAATTAAAAAACCATAATTATCAAGCCCTACAAAAGTACATAAATCCGAGCAAAAATATTCAGTTGGTTCATTTTGCTTTACCTTCAGGTGGATCCCACTAAATTCATTTATTTGAGTGATCTGCTCAAAAAAGGGAAAACTGCCAATAGTTTTTTCCATCTGTTGATGATTATGGCTTATAGAGATTTCTGTATTACATACTCCAATAGGACAGGATTTTTAACGAGTTAACCTATTTTTAAAAATGTCCCGGTGCTTTACAAGTTTGTCAATCAATAAAGCACAGTGATAAGTCAGTGGAAGTATGTATTCGTAAATTTGGCAACTGGGGTATAAAAACATGAAACTAAGTCACTCTTCAAGATATTAAGTTACTTTCATTAATCATGTCGGGAATCATGAACAACGGTGAAATCTCCTGAAGATATTTAGTCAAATTGATTCAAAGTCACTGAGACTAAAATATTGTCTTCATGAATTGATTAATTGTATCAGGCACAGAGAGCTGCTCTCAGCACATCCAGGTTTACACATTCAGACGATCTAAGCACAGAAAAGTTATTTCTGAACCATAAATCCGCCGAGACGTCTGTAGTGACGAGAAAAAACATAACATAATTTTGGTTATATCGAAGCCAGGTCCTTAGGTTGTGGCCAATGGCCCCTGTGTAAAATCTGCTTAGCCTGGCAGAAAATGTATATATCTATATACAAAATAAATTATGACATTCCTATACTTTAGCCTGTACAATCAGACTTCCTTTATAATGATAACAGAAGCTGTATATATTCTGATAATTAAGAATGTACTTCACAAGTCATGCTGAAGCAAGTTCAGTTCAAGCGAAGCTTCACAGCTAAACTGAACAGAAATTAAATGAGTGATAACCTATTATGTTGCATAAAGAGTATTCAATTTAGTACAAATTCATGCCCATATTTTTTACTATCCTAAAATTGATCAGATTTAGTTTTAGCAGAAAGTCCAAAGTAAATAATTAAAATGTTCGAAACATGTTTTAACTATGTGCCTCAGTTTTATCGTGCATTCTGTGATTTTTGGAGATGTAAAAAACTTTTTGTTCTGTGTGTAAGAAAAACGTCTACTTTCAAACAATCAGGGGATTTTGATGTTTCCCTCTGGTTCTAATCCTGAAAGAGCAGCAGATGCAGCTGCATAACCGCAGACGTATCTAATATAACATCTCTACTCTGCTGCTAACTGTAACTCAACTTTATTTTAATGCGTGACTCAAGTTTACGTTCAAAATCAGGAAAAGTTGCACAGTGCCTTCCAAAAGCAATCATACCCCCTGATAGTTCCTCATGTTTTTCTGGATTCGAGTCCACAAACTTTAGCATCATTTATTGGGATTTTAGGTGATGGATCAAGGCAAAGTAGTCCATTGTTGCAAACCTAAAGGGAAATATATAATGTCTGGTTTGCAATGCTGTGTTTTATTGTTTTTTTAATAATCGGAGCACAAATGAAGTAGAAATTGGGCTGTTCTGGGAATATGGCAGAGTTCAAAGAACAATAATGAACGAACAGAATCATGAACCAAACAACACAGTTAGGGATACAGCTCTAGGAAAGCTCAAGACATTTGAGGAATAGAGGCAAAAAGACTATGGCTTTTTGCCAATAATGACAGAAAGCCATAAGACGTGCCACTTGGAGTGGTTTTTGGGCACAATACAAACATACTCAAGGTGCTCTGGTCAACTTTCAGCAGGTCAGCCTTCCTAAACACAGCCAGAGCTACAATTAATTTAGATCTAACAATTTACATGTGCTAGGGAAGCCTAGACCTGAAAGCAGTTCAATATTGGGTTAATTTCTGAATATCTGTTCAGACACTCAAAGACAAAACGTTTGATGTTTTTCTTTTCTTTTCAGTTCCACTAAAGCTCAGCTTTGTGTTATTCTTTTACATAAAATCCTGATAAGATATATTGAAGTTTGTTGTTGTAATGTCTTAAAATGTGAAGAAATCTGAGGTAATATGTTTGTCAGGCTCTGTACTACTGCCATAATTACCCAATGAGTGTTGCTCAGGTTGTTTTCCTGCAGCGTTCCTTTAGCACCAAGCGTCTCAAAACATTAATCTCCCTGAACTTGTTTTCCTATAAAGCCTCTTGGTTTGCTGAAGATTTGGACAGACACACCGTCTGCAAACTCCTGTATGTCTGATGGTAGGACAACTGTCTGTCCGGGTCATTTTTCCGAGCCATTCATCCACAGTGGCAGCAGAGGGGAGCAGGGGACGGCTGGCTTTTTGTTGTTGTTGGTTTTTTTGTTTTTTTTTACACTTAGTTGATGAATTTGGCTCAAAGAGAAGTCGTGGATACTCCTGCTGGTGCTTCGTCTGCTGTCTGATGGTTTGAAGATGGGGTCAGAAACTCAAAAAATTTCTGATGTTCATTCAGAGGTCTGGGCTCCTCACATTCTTTCTCCTACTCTTTCATTTTCATGCCCCCTATCCTTATCTCTCCCTCTATTAGCTGCCCTGTTATCCACTAACCCACCCAGACTCTTCTTCTCTCACATTAATTCCTGTCTCTTCTTTCCAATCTTCCTCATCTCCTTCATCCTTATTTGATTTCTCATCTGTCCTGACTCTATCTTTTTAATCTTCAGTTCTTCCTTAAGTAGCCCTAATCTTAACGCAATCCTACCTTTTGTATTTGTCCTCCTCCTCCCTCTTTCTCCTCCTCTTTTGCTGCATCACTCAAAGGAGAAAGAGGAGCAGCATAAGGACAGGTTTTTCTGTCCTGCGGCTCTGACAGCAGCTCTGCTGTAGCTCAGTGACAGCAGCACACACGAGGACTGTAATGCCGATGCACCAAAACCTGACCTACTGGCCGACCAATCAGATCGAAGCGAAGAGCAGCGTTAGTGCAGGGATGACTAGTTTAAGAGATTTAACAAAAACTTGATTTGTCTGACAGTAAATTTTGATTATTATGTTTTCTCCCCTTTCACTGCTTCATGTCTCCATTGAATTTCTCCCTTTTCTGCTCTGAAATTTGCTCTGCTTGCTTTCTGGGGCAGTCCTGAGCGTCTGCTGCTTACTGATCCGGCCGATCATCTTCATTTCTGCTGATGTTTCTCCACAACGCTTTTTGTAACATTGTTTTTTTTTTGTTTGTTTTTTGGGACACCAGCCGGCCTTTTTTTTTTCTTCTCCTCTTCGTCACTTGCTTTGCCTTTTGTCATCTTGTCTGCTTCTCAGGTCTCTCAGGTCTCATCTGGACTAATTACGTGAGGACTGAGTGCTCGGATCATTCCACTTTTGGACCTCTAAATCGTAATTCACACCTCGAAGGTGACTGTTGGCTAAAATGTCACATTTTGGACGCAAACTCCTGTTGTCTACTGAGATATTAATGTGACTCCACTGATTTATGTGTAAATTTGGAAAGTGACTACAGCAGCTCTGGACCTGCATCATGAAGCACTTAACACATCTAATGTGTAAAATCCATCCTTCATCATAACTAACAACCTAAAACCACATCTGTGTCCCAGAGTTACACTTAATCAAGGACTAGCGGATGCTCTGTAATAAAATGTTTTTTTTTAAACTTCTATTTAGTGAAGATTGCACTTTTCTGACTTAAAAGCAGCATGAGAATAAGGCTGTTTCATTTTATACTACAAAATTATTTCAGTAAAAAAGAATATCATTCAATGTATTTCAGTAATTCACTTAAAAAATCAACGGAAATACATTTAAAACAATAACCTTTTTAAAAAATCTATATAATGGTTGACATCAGTGGCGGATCTAGGAGGTGGCTACATGGGCTCCAGTCCCGGATGTTTCCTCAAGAGCCCCGGAGCATGCGGAGAAAAGCCACCTGTAGCCTTCCTGTGCAGAAAAAAGAAGTGATTTCCTCTTATCTCCATTGATATATATAACTGTGGTACCGTGATAAAAGGGGGTACATTAAAATAGGAGCCCCCCCAGTTTATTTTTATGTCTTTGTTATTTTCTGTTGGAGAAACACCTGTTAAATTTGTATTGTCTAAATAGAGGTGTAATAGAAGTCTTGCCAGCAGAGGGGGCTCGGTGCCTTACGCATAAGTAGCTGACACTGACAGGAGAAGTTGTTCAGTACGTGATGAGGCAGTGTGCAGACTTGGAACAGAGTGTGCTCTGTTAACCTGCTATTTCTCTGTGTTTGCAGTTCCTGCAAAAATAAATATGTTGCACTGGAGATGAGTTGGCCCATCATTTTCAACTGTGTAACATAACAAAGGCTTTATTATGTATATCTATGCTCGTTTCTGCCATCTTCCAAGAGTTGAGAGCCTCAGCGGCAAGTTTTAAACGGATGAGCCAGTGGCGGATATCCGGATCCTGAACCGGGCCGTATGAAAGGAAGTTATAACGTTGGGAGAGGGGGGGCCTCTAAGTTAAAAGTAAAACAGGAGAGGGATAAAAGACTACTGCAGTGAAGTTAGTTTGCAGTTGAATATTGGATATTCAAGCACCATAGAGTTAGCAGTGTCTCCCTCCTGTGATAGAGGCGGACTGATAGCGAGCACCATAGAGTTAGCAGTGTCTCCCTCCTGTGATAGAGGCGGACTGATAGCGAGCACCATAGAGTTAGCAGTGTCTCCCTCCTGTGATAGAGGCGGACTGATAGCGGCTTCGGCTCTTCAGTTTCTCCCTCCTAGGAAACACGGTTGTTGATTTAGGGGCAATCAATAACGCTCCGAACTGAACACTCTTGAGAAACGAGAATTAATAGCTTTCTTCTTATGACAATGACAAAACAACTCCTGTGGAAATATTCTTCAGGATGACAGTTGGGGAACACTTATTTTTATCCAAGTTTAACACATTTTGTATTTCTTATAAAGTTTTATTGTAAATAACACATTTAAATAACACCAGGTCACGTGAACCATGTAATAAAAATCAGTGTTAAATTGTTCTATTGGATGTTACAGATGAGACTAATTTCATTTTTATTTTATTAGGAGTATAGGTCTAGACCTACTCCATATGAAACCTGTCATGAGATAACTGATGTTTTTAATTTGAGATTGTTGTTGTCAGATTTACTTGACTTAAATTGGTAACAGAGAGTTGATGAGGTGAGATTTAGCTATTTTCACTTGATTTGATGGAATATTGTGATTGCAGATAACACAGCTCCATGTAGGGCTGACCACCCAGGAACAGCAGCAGGTGGACAACCAGAAACTGATTTAAGGACCCCAGAAGGTGTTTATATATATCTATTACACTATTTCTCTGCACTCTGTTCTTTTTGTTGGAGCTGCTAAAAACATTTTGTTGTTTCCTCTGGAACAATGTGAAATTAAGACAAATTTGTGTGTGAGGCAGCAAAAAATTTAAAATGGAAAACAAAATCGGCAACCACACGCTCAGGGCTAAGCCCCTGATCTCCTAGAATCCTAGATCCGCCCCTGGTTGACATTCAGTTTTAAAAATAGATTTCTAGAAGATGTTAAATTTTGTCAGTCATCTGTTCAATGTTGATTTTATTGGAACATTGTGTTTTGCTTTTTAAGATCTTTCAGAATGCTAAAGTTGTCCAATGGGTTCTTCTGAAGTATTTATATCCTGCCCGAATATTAATCAGACCAGGGTGAAACTGAATAAAAGGATCGGACTAAACCAAGTTAATTTTAAGAGATTAAGAAGTGATAATATTTTAACCAAAGACCAGTTTTCTTTTAAACCTTTATTTTCTATTAATAAATGTAAAAAAATCTTTAAAAATGTGTTACTTTTGTTAGGTTTTGAGTCCGTAGAAAATTTCTGTTATGAGGGTTTTGTATTAGAAGTCTGAGGTCAAAAAAGCAAGCCCCCCAGAACATAAACTGCCCCCCCCCTTTTAAAGTTTTGTTTAAAAATTCCCAGTTTTATGGTATCTCTATGTTTTATTGAGGCATACTTGTACTTTTCACTGGTCTGCATCACAGACTTCATGCAGGGCAGCTTCGCTAAAACTTCAACTTAAACATTTAAGACATGCGCCTTCAGTTTTTGTCACGTGGTGCACAAAGTAGAAAACAAGGTTCTGTCCATTAGAGCAAACATGTTGATTCTTTTCTAAATGAAATGGTCTGTCTAAAAATCCTCTATTTACTCACATATAAAATGTTTTGTCATCAAAGAGAGTGCCACTCACTGGTTATGTAAAAAATCTCAATTTAAAACTCATGAACTTTATGTTTTTACCTATTAAGTGTGAAACTGGGAAACAGATGTTTTAACATGTTGGTTTTTGATTTGTAAATGTTTTTCCGTAATTTGATCTGAAACTTAAGCACGGCGTATTGGACTGAAGTATTTCTGGAACAAGTGTTTTTGAAGGATATCAGTATTTATACAAGCGAGAAAGCTATATTTATAGTTTATAGTTGAAACACGGGAGATTAGCTGCTCCAGAATTTGACTAGTGAAAATTTAAATCATACTAGTTACAGATATATCGTATGTATATTATTACAGAACCATTTAATTTTTATTTTAGAGAGAACATATTAAAAAAATCATCTATGTTTTATATAATCAAGCATTTTTTGTATTTTTATACTTGAAGAGGATTCATACGCATGTAACACATTTATTCTGTAAAGCCTTTATTTTTCTGCGTTGAAATTGTTTTATTTTTCCTCTGAACCATGAAACGAACGGCAAACACACGCTGCCGTTGAGACCAGAAAATACTCCGAATAGAAACTAAAATAGTGCCACATTTAATAAAAAAACAAACAAAGAAAAAAGCACATGAAACAATCCCATCACTGATGTGGCGTCCTGTTTGTAGCCGTTTTATTCTATTCTAACAGTGTGTCCGATTATACAGATTCAGCTGTTTATCGATGGTTTCTTGGTGAATCTGTGATTGTTCAACCATTTGTGGATGTTCAGATCATGTATATAAACCCAAATGTTATATTACAAAATGATTATGTGATTTTTTTAAATATATATATATATATATATATATATATATATATATATATATATGGAGGGTCAAAAAAATAAACACCAAGATGGCATGCATACTGTAAACATTCCTAAAAAATCTGCACGCCAGCTGAACTGACTGTGTATACATGTTAGTTTACCATAGAGTAAAGAAAACTGTACAGCAACATATATAGATTTTTGTATTCTGTTTAAGGCCCTGCTGTCAGAATATGTAATAAAAAGAAAACAACTACCACATTTATGAAAATGCCTAAATGATATTTATCAACTAAATGCTGTTCCTTCAGTTTGAAAGTGATGCTTGCTGTGTGGGGTAAGTGTTGTTTGTGAACTGTGAATAATGATGAACTACTACAAAGTCCGTATACTGTAATTAAAAACCAATCCGTGCAATACAAAGCACAAATCTGTGAATGGGTAAAGAAAAAAAAATTGCTGCTTCATGTGAGTAAAATCCAACAAACAGGTTGCTGCTTTTTGTACGTTCCTGTTGTGTTTTTGTGACAATAAAGGAGACCCTCCGATACAAAGCATCTCTCCAAGGCTTTTTTTTTTTTTTTGCTGACAACAGTTCATGACTGGAATGACAAACGCATCACAAAAGGTCTAAATGGGCATCCAGATAGAGAAGTATGGGATTTTCTCTGTATGATAACTTTAAATTGTCATACACAGATAATATCCCTCTACTGTTAAATATATACAAGCATTTACACACAAAAAATGTTAATTACAATATGAACCATCTGGATATATTTAAAATAAAATTAACAATTCTGATTGTTTAAAAAAAAAAACAACTTTGTAACATTTCCTCTTTGTTAAGCCTACGCACATAATAAATGTTAGTTTTGAAGTTCTTACAGGTACAGTATATCTTAATAAACATTAGCTTTGAAAGGATTTCAGTAAATGTCTCTCCATTAGGGACTGGTACAGACCGGCTAACTTCTCTGCAGACCCCACATATTCTGGACGCTAATTGTTCAGTTCTTTACCTTCAAGTTGGGGCTACAGAGCACTGTTTGTTCTGTAGTAATGTAGTTTTGATCCCTGGCTGTCTCTCTAACACTCGCCAAGACCCAAGTTGCGTGGAAGGGGATCACTTTCAAAAGCAGCAGGATGTTTACTCCATTCAAGAGTCTGTAGATTAGGTAGGCATGGTCTGTTGCTGGAGCCGAGCCGTTGAACACAGACAATGTTGAACAATGTTGAACACTAGTGTTTACATCACAATCATCTCACAAGGGCTTAAGGAGAAAAATGACGTCTCTGCTGCTAAGCTGGAAAAATTAATTCACCAAACTCAAAGTTGATGAAAGAAATGTTTCCAGGATTGGACAACAGATGGTCATGAATGTGAATTTTCTAAATACAGGTTTAACCATTTCCTCCATAGTCTGTATCTCAACAAAAAGATGCTGCAGGGATCTCTGGAGTTTACCCACTGATGGAGATGCTTGATCTTCTCTGCTAGTCTAACGGATCACTGTTTACTTTGTGGTAAGAAGATTAACAAGAGAAAAGATTCATCAAATGACTTTTTTTTTTCTTGTTTAAAATTTGACATCCACCTTAAAAATATTTTTCTACCATTGTAAAACACTCTGAGAACCGGGTTCTTGCTTTTAACTGATCTTCGCAAAAGTTTAGTTTTCGCATAAACAGTCTACTGCTAATGAGCCTTATTATGGAGACAGGACTTCCTCTCCCTTTAATAAAAGATGAGTGTTTGATCATTTTACGCCTGCAGCAGTTTTAATCATGTTGACTTTGGAATTTCCCCCCTGATACATAAACGTCACAGTCAAATATGCAGAAAATAATCACATATGTGCCGAGTAAAATCTGATCTGCAGTTTAACAAGTTCACACAACATTTTATGAATGTTCAATTGTGCTAAAAACACCAGGGAAGACAGAAGAATAACAGCTTTCTGAGGGGATGTTAAAAGGAATTATGGCCACGATCTTCACATTTGATAAATCCTGAAACTGATCCTGTTTGGTTACAAGGAGAAACAATTGCTCTGTTTAACGTGCTTTGGGAGGAATGGTCTTTCCTTCCGGGTGTTTTGCTAATGTAGTTGAGCAGTGTAATATTTGCTTTTAGTGATGCAGTTTGCTGTAACTGCTAAGTTATTCAGCCCTTTACTACCAAGTGTTGGTAAATAAAATAAAAATGAACTAAGAAACAACTGCAGCCATCGGCTCCGGCTGAATTAATTTTGGAAGTAAAAGACTGTGCTTTTGCTACATTTAAAACTAACATGTACATTTCATGAGTGCTCATTTCCATGAGCGAATATGCCTAGAATATGTGAAATAATTTACACTTGAAAATAAGAAGTGGGTGGAGACATTACATAGTTTTCTGTTAGGCTGTAAATGTCTGTGGTGCAACGTGTTGAGGCCTCAGTGTTACTGTGTTGGATAAACTGGAGTAATTTAATTGGGCACATGAGAGCAGCTCTCTGGAGGAAAGCTCTCTTCAGTAAAATGTGTTCACGCTGCAGCTTCTCTTTGAGAGGAGGTAGATATAAACGAAGGTGGAACCTTTAATGCTAATTTTTCAGGGAATATAAGAAACATTTCAAACACGAGTTTAAGGAGTTTATCTTAGATATTTCGTCGTCCTCTTTTCAAGATACGGAATATTTCCTGTTTAGTTACATGCTGAGAACTTAATTTTGTGTTAATCGAGTGATTTGTTGCAAAGCTTATTTTAATTTAACATTATCTTGTCTCTTCAGGGATTGGTCAGAAAGGCAAGTTTCCTGAGGAGCTTGTCGCTCCGGACAGGTTGAAGTCATTTTGGAAGGAGTTGAAAAAGTCATGTTGTGATACGCTGTCTGGCAGCACCATACTGGATCACGCAGAGGATTGTGGGATTGTTTGCGTGCATGCAATCCGGAGAGCTCAGTTTACATAGTTTTAAAGAAAGTAAAAATGGGTCGAGGCCACCACTGTGCCGTGTAAGTAAACACTTTAATACCCCTTATTACTTGTTAGTAAGTGGCTACATTTGCTGGCTCCAAGGACTAGACAAGTTTTTTGTTTTTTTTGCCTAAATCAGTAAATGTAGGCTTATTCTAATATACTTCAATAAATACGTAAGAAAGGTTACCGTGTCACATCACCTGTGAAACATGTCGTGTTTATTTACACGAGTACGACACTATAAGACGAAATTTTATATCCAGCCAATTTGCTTCATAAGTCAGGGAGAGTGTCAGCGGCATTCTAGAAATGGTTACTTTGCCCTGTTGTAAAAAAAAAAAAAAAGATTTCCTTTCATTTTTGCAGCCATAATCGTCACAGTGGTGGCCTCGACCCATTTTTTCTTTCTTCAAAACTATGTAAATGGAGCTCTCCAGATTGTTTGCCCCTAAACAATCCCACAATCCTCTGCGTGACACAATATGGCGCCGCCTCCCAGCGTATCGGCGAAACAGTTTATTGGTTCAACTAGCTCATTATTGTGAGCACCGCTGAAATAGGTGTTTTCAATTGGAGTTTTAGAAAGTTTGAACACCTGGAGAAAAGCAAAGAAGGGGCACAAAGTAAACGGCAATGACTTTAGAGCACCAGGATAAGGGCATAATAATACACCCATTATTCAATAGTAAGCTAGAAAATTCAGTACATAACATTCAGCAAAGCTGCCAATCCTCACCAGAGATGAGGATTGGCTTGGGAAAATGCCCCAAGGATCAGCAGATGCAATGAAGGCAACATTTCTTTCGCAAAGGTACAGTAAAACCAAACAGTGTTGCTTGGTCAAAATGCACTTTTTTGTTCAAGAAGATATAATTCGGCAAATCAGTTGAACTCCTCGAAGAAACTTTCCACAATGGTGGTGTAAGGTTGATAATTCAGAATTGTTTTGTAGCCACAGCACCTGTGCATCTTTCATTTGATCAATCAATTAATGATCAACTCTAATATTTTTAAATGTGCTAGAGTCAAACGTGTCTGTGAGCTGGAGGTAATCTCTGACATGGTCATTAAAAGTGAAATTATCTCAAACAAAGCAGGTAATAATAGTTGAAAAAGAAAATCAAACAAAAATCTTCAAATGTGAGACACAATTAAGCCACAGAAAGTGCACTTTAACTCAAGTGGCTGAACCATTGGCTGTAGTTACTGTTGACAAATAAGTCTTGTTTCTTTTAATGTTTAAATTTTAGATTTTATCGCAGAAGATGTGAAGATCTTTTTCTTTTTTTTAAACATATTTAGTCTTGCTACGTTGCTGCTAACAGTGATACCACAGGAGGACGATAATAAACCAGTTTGGTTTCTCTTCATTTTTGTTGCTTTGGTTTTGCATTAAATAAACAATTCATAGTTGACGTTTTTACAGTAGAAACATTGAATATATTTAAACAATTATATGTCAAGTTTGTGTTCGATTAAAATTGGAAAGGAATTATGCATAACGATGAGAGTAGTATAAAATACTGCACTTTGTTTAAATGCTAAAGCAAAACAGAAATTCAGTATTAAAATCATATGCTAAAATTTGCTATATTGATAATGTATGAAACATTTCACAGATTAATACAGAAATAACAGCAAAGACCATTGTTTACAAGTAAAACCTATTTCAAGGTAGCCTGTCAATATGATTCAGGTTTAGTTTTGTATTTGATATATCTGTGATACAAATGAAGTCTCTGTGTCGCCCCTCAGTTGACGTCCAGCATCAATAACATCAACTTGACATTTCACTGTCTTCTACATTATATAACTCCCTGAACATTAATTTTATTTTATTTTTTTTACCGTTAAGAGCAGAAAAACCTTCCACAGCTTTTGTTTTTTTTTCTCACAATAGCATGAAACACATTTCAGTTTATTTACCGTTGAACACCTTCAACTTGTGACTCCTCAATGTTTATAGGGAGATGTCTGAAGACACTTGAAGCATTTGGCCTGGTTTCTCCTTGGCGCTGTGACGTGTGGCATCTGTTCGCCTATATGGCTGATCGTTTAATTCTGAGGGGAAACAGAACACAAACACTCGTCAGCTTATTTTCTTGATAAGATCATAAGTAGGACGCAGTAAAGGCAATTCTGAGAGTTTGAAGGCTTCACTTCATCACTGAAGAAAGAGCCGTAGAAAAGATAAGAGGAGCGTTTGGCTGAGCAAGCTGTGAAGGGCACACATTTAAGAGCTGAAGAAATAGACGGGAGGAAAAAAGGGACACAGGGAAGAGAAAGGAGAAAGATGTTAAAAGCAGAAGTTTCAGCGACAGTTGAACGTTATCTTGGTGTTGACTGCAGTAATTTAGTGAAATCAGCATTAATTCTTAAGACTGCCTGTGTTTTTAGAAACGGAAGCTAAATCAAGTTCTCAAGAAAAAATGTAGGCTTTGTTTAAACTCCCAAGTTTTTAATCTCTGGTTTACATTGCTCTCATAAACAGTATTAGTTTCCAGTATAGTACTGATCTATCACTGAAAATTTATACAGGACTGTTTGAACTGGTTTTAAGAGAACAGAGCTGAGAGACATAAGATAATGTTTGCAATTTTTTCTTTTCCCCTTTAGACATTTATTCTTGCATTCCCTAGTGGAGAAAAAATGCTTAAAATCAAAATAATATTTATTCCTGCCTTAACCAGATAATTACATATTTTATACAAAAAGAGGTCTGACATTTGTACTCTACCTTTTCTGAATTGGAAATTAAATTAAGTTTTGAGTTGTCTTTTGTTTTATTATTTGACATGATGCATGACTTGGGTCAAATATCTGCGCATTCATCGACAAGCTTTTCACCATTTTACTAAAAAGTCAGGTTTGCAGGCCAACTTGCTCAGGCCCCTTTTTTTGCAGTCCATATGTTTATTCTGTAACTGAACTACATCATCAAGTTTTGACTGAGTAGATGCCAGATTGTGGGGTAAAAAGTTGCAGTAGGCTACCTCTTGGTTTATCATGTGTGGTTTAAGATTTAATATATTCACACTTAATGTCTCTAAACATAGGTATGAGTATAAAATTGGTCAAATGTTTAACAAGTAGTACATTATTTCACAATCAATAAAGTCAATAATTTAAACCATCAACAAGCTGTTGCTGCATACACTCGGCTTTTAAGTGTGGTCTGTATATCAGAAGGTTAAAGTTGGAGTAGGTAACAGTAATTCGAGACAGAAAGACAGAAAATGTTTTGTTATTGGGTATTCCAATAACAAATAAAATCTAGATAATTGAATAAAAATATTCTTCCAGTCTTATAGGAACTGTTGCATCCCTAATCTGAAAATAAACTTCATTAAGGAATTATTTAGTACTCATTGGCCACAGTTGAGCTTGTACATTTTTTACATTCTCAATGTTTGTTTTTAAGAAATATACAAGATCACCAGGAAAAACACGGATCTTATCAGGTGGTTTCTTACTTGTGATGATGTCCTCAATGGTGCCGTCTTGTCCTTCCCTTACCAGTGAAGACCCCTGCTTTCTCTTAAGCTCTGCAATTATATCCATGTGAGGTTGTCTGTACATGGCAGGAACCTGAAAAAAGAACTCAAGCTGAATTTTAACAGTTTATCAGTTACAATGACAAGACACGTTATCAGAACTCAATCAACACCCATGAATCTCCGTCTGATAGGTTGTCGTTGCACTTCTTGTTTTAAAAAAGGAGTTACTAAGTAGATTAGCTACAAAGCCGTCATTGCTATCCTATACAAAGGATTGATGCAACAGTTAAACCCAGAGTAAATCATGGCTATATTTTCATCCGGCTGTGGCTACCAGGTGTTCTACTTTGAAAAAGGCTTCTGTATTTTATCACTGTACTACTGGTGTTGTTCTTAAAGCGTTCTCTTCAAGAAAACATATGATAAATGAGCAATTACAATATTTAATTAAACTGTTATTTTCCAAATATTCTAGATGGGGAAACTCAAACTGATCTAAGCTTGGAATAAAATTCTAAAAATTTCACTGCTCTTGTTTAAATGATTAATGTTGAATTTAATCACGATTTGTAAAAGTTATTCCAATAATAGATTACAAGCTGCAGAGAAACCCTCGGCAGGACATTTAATCTGTGGAAAATATTCGGAAATAGTTATTACTTTGTTCCTTGGAGGTTCAGGCTTGGGAGAAGATGACTGATCATCACAGGTTGGACCTTTTTTTTCTCTGTGCTGTTCTCTGCTCCTGTCCTGCTCAGCTTGCTGTCAGACAATGAGAAGCATTAATCATACTGAAGGCTACAGATCAAAATTTAATGTGAAGTAGTTTTTAGATTTAACAGGTGTGTGACCTTTACAGTAGCCACTTTTGAAAAATAAAAGTTTTTTTTGAAGAGTTGAAGTCACATTATCTCTGACCTTGTATGCTTTGATGAACCGGATAAAAATGGGGAAGAAATTCGAGGGTGGAGTCGTTTTAGGATCTTCTCCGAAGTACTCAACAACCGACTTGTAAGCGTCCTGAACACCAGTGACCCAAAACAAAAGTAAGGAGCAGAAATAAAATAAAATAAAGATAATGGTTTTAATTAAGTGAGCCTCACCTGTGCCGATTTTCCATTGGCCGTCAGAGAGTCGAGCACCTGAGCGTTAGTGTTCAGAAATGTTTTTAGGACAGCATTTTCTTCCTCTGAAAACTCAGTCCGGGTCAGCTCCATGCCTTTTTCCAAAGCTCCCAGATCCCTCAGGATGCTCTCAAAGGATACTGAAAGAAAAAAGGTTCATAATTATTGAAGCAGTCAGCAATGAAGAAAATTAACGTTTATGTTTTCCTTTTTCTAATAATTTTGTGTAATCCTATTTTTAACACCATAATTTCTTCCATGTCACTGCATAAAAATGTAACGTATCAAATCTTAAGAAATGTAATAATCCCTAAGGGAAATTGCAACTTCTGTTTCTAAGTGCGTTTATATGACCCACATGCTAAGATTTGGTGAACGTAGAGTAAAACTCCATGCTTATCATTGTCTACTTTAGATCACATATATTATAGCAGATTTTGTCTGTTTTATAAACTGAAATCATTCATAATACCAACACCCTAATTTTGAGATTATTTTCCGTATTTGCAACAATGTAAGAAAAATGCTCTTTTAGAAGAATGTGAGCTGTTAAATTTGACCTTCCAAAGTTGTCCTCTTATGGTGTTTCGTACTAATCTCTACTTCCCATCTGTGTCATTTGTAACAGAATTAGAACAACAGAGGGATTATTTGTTTTATTAAAAAAACTCCAGTGAACCCAGGAGAGTCCTGAATAAAAAGACATGAACAACGTTGTCGCTGTTATATTGATCTGAAAACTGACAGAATGTAAGGAGTTAAGCTTACATAAGGAAAATGTAGAGTCTATAAAAGCTTGTGTTTATCTTTTGCTAAGCATAAAATACTGAAGTTTTGTAACCATCTTTCTTTCTGTTTGATGGTTACACCTGTGTGATATCAAAATGTCTGAGTACCGAGCACTGCTTTGTCCAGGAAGTGCAGCTCTGTGTCGAAGTTCTCGAGCTCTGGATATTTTTCCTGGATGATTCCGACAATGAAATGCAGCAGCGTCCGCCTGCGGTCTGTTGATTTAGTCTCCGGTAGCTTAGGAGACAACAGAGAACCTTAAAATAAGGCTAAATGAAACATGCACAGATTTATAATTGCTTGTGGATGATGAGCAAACTGTAATCCACTTTAGAGATTCTTACCAGGTCTAAACTCTGAATACGAAAACCATACGCCGGGCCTCTCTTGCTGCTGTTCATGTAGTTTCCAAATGCCAAAATGATCTACAAATCAGAATCAAATGGAGCACTTAGTGATACAAATTTACCATTTAGGTTCAGATCCAGTGTTTGTTCTCTTCTCTGTAGCACTGTGTTTGTGTCGTGAAGTAGTATGAATACTCTTTAAAAATATTTACCTCCAAGATTTTCTTCAGTTTTACAGATGTTCTGACTGACATTGACGCTGCAATAATACTGTTAAGATGCTGCAAGACAAAGGAAATGAAGACAAGGTTTGGGTAAAGAAGCAGTTAAGTGAAACTTTCCTACAACAAAACTGTAACTTAAGCACCCATTTGATCCTGTTAGGGTTTAAACAGGAGATGGAGTAAATACCTTTCCTTACATGTGATTCCCTGTACACATTCTTTGTTTTGCTCCATTTCTGTGAAAACACTTTTTTTTCTGATAATCAAACAAATGTTGATAACAAAGATGACCTTTTTTATGCTAGCTAGTCCAGACTTTGTGTAGTTAATTTGTTTTTTAGACAATTTTCCTGCTGGAAGACATCAGGGCTTGGGTTAATTACTTGATGGTTTGACATTGTCCTTCTGGATTTTTTTGGAAGAGAATTTTTTTTTTCCCCCCCCAGTAACTATAACCTGTTATTCGCGTCTTAAAGTAGCAAAAAAGTTTTAAACAGAGTCAAATTTATGAAGTTGACTATGTTCTATTTTTTTTTTTAAATACTGTAAGTTTTTAACAACAAGCAACATGATGAAGACTTTCCAAAATGTTCCAGCTTTGTCTTTTCAGTCCACCGATTTTGTTTGTTAGTTTTACGGTACAATGTAATATTTTTTATTGTTGCAAATGTACAACAAGCATTTATGTTCTTGGTCAGGAATGCCTTTCTCCTTGGACCTCTTGCATGAATGCAATCTCTTTCTCAGTCTCGCAATTATTGTTGAATGACAAACATTGACCTTAGCTAACACAAGAGAGGCTTTCAGTCCCTCGGATGATGTGGTTGGTGATTCTTTTTCTGATGACCTGGGTGAGTCTAGAAGTAATTTTTTATCGACAATCCGCTGCCAAGAAGGATAACTCCTGTTTTGATCAATAGGCCAAACAAATGGCCTTGTAACCCTTTATCGAATGATGGATGTCAGTCGAGATGTCACTCCTCTCACCCCTCACTCTCCTGAATCTTTAGATTGGAACACAGTGTGATGCTTTTTTGCCAACTTCATATTATCATACAGGTAAGAGGGTCCTTGATTTTTCAAGCCTGGGTGTGACTATTGGATTCAAACGTGATTCCCCGTCCAAAAAATGTAATTTCAATAAAGGGTGATAACTTTTACACACAGGACCAGGATAGTTTGGATAACTGCTTTCTGTTTACTCTGTCTATCTTTGTTGGCATACAAAACGTTGTAAGCAAGTAAGTTTTCACTGCAGCATATAAATCAGAAATGGCAAAATAAATATCTGTTTTAAGTCCTAAACTCTACACTCAAGCTTCAGCTTGTAAACATGTTGTGAAGTTCAGTGTTGCTGGCTTGTTTAGATAGGAACAAAACAGCTTGGTCATGTATTTTGCACTTAGCATTTATGTACGGAATTTAGTAAGAACTGTAAAAAAGCAGGAGAAATGCTGCTGAAGCCTTGATGTGGATAATGAAAATGTTTTAGGAGCAACAACTGTTGGATTTTAATACAGTTGGTGGATGGGGGACTGTACACAGGCGTGGAGTTTTGTAAAAAAACAAACAAAAAACAGCCCCAAAACAAAAGCTGGTGTTATGATATTCAGGACGGGGTTTATGTGTTCCTTACTGTAGTGAATCTTCAGCCATAGGCCCATTTTAGGCAGTATAACTCACAGGTTGGATGTTCTGGACGCTCTCTGGGAAGTTTCCCATGAAGGTCAACGTGCTGATCCTCTGGGAAAGCCTTGGGATCTTGCCAAACTGCACCATGAAGAGATCTTCCTTGCTGAGCTCACCCAGCGGCCGGCCTTCGCTCTCGTAGGTTTGGATACCCTTCATCTCGTACTCTGTCGGGATGAAACGCTCCAGCAGCTCCAGGAAGTCCAGACTCAAAGCTTCCTGATTGTACCTGTGTGGACAACAGTTCTCTGAAACTATTTGTTGCAGCACTCTTCTAATTAGTTTAAAGTTCCTTACGTACGTCTTGATTGCACTGCAGATGTCTGATACAGCCAAACATTCCTTGTGTAGAGTGATGGCCAGGTTTTTGGCCCTATTTGGCTCCATTAGAGACACTCGACTCTGAGTCTTATGGGCCGTTTTCTTCTTCAGGGTCCACAGATCTACAGGAGGGGACTGACCCTTAGTCTTAAACTGCTCCTCGAAAGCCTCCATATCCAGCTCCTGAAACATAAACAACAGCACAGAGTTAACCCAAAAATTCAAATATAAAATTGAGCGTAAAATTTGTTTTAACCCTATAATAAAATGACATATTTTCCAGCAGATTTAGTTTTGTAAATTGAATAAACAATGAACAGATCAAACCTGTAAGACATGTTGTTCGTCCAGCTCGCTAAAGATTGTCCCCTCCACCTGGTCTGATTTCAGGGCATCCCAGTTGAACAGCGGCATGCGGTATTTGGTCTGAATGGGCTTTTTCTGTTTATTTCCTATAGAAGAAATTAGCAGATTATTTAGATGTTCAAATTTAAGACGAGTTACCTATTGGGGATCTTAAAAACTCCTTTGTCTTTTTAATAGTATACCAAAAACATCTTGTCTAATTTAATTCTGGTATTTCTGCTGCGATGGTGAACTCACCTAAGCCCTCGACTGTCTGCTGCACGGCAGCGCCTATGGGAGGCGGTGGGGGAGGCGGAGGAGGTTGCAACTTTTCTGGTGCTGCAGTTGGGAAAGCTGAAGAGGTGCGATCAGCGTCTTTTTCATCTGTGACAGTCTCTGCAAAGATCATTCACATAATGAAAAACACCTCCAAGCATGCAGATGCCGGCCTTTACGTAGATATGATGCAGATGTGCTGTTTAAACTGTTTGAACGGCAGTAAAAACTTCAGGAATAAGCTTTTCAGCTGATTTCAGAGTATTTACTTAATTAATTAGAATTACACTTCCTTGCTGACCTGTTTGCGGCCCCTGCTGGACCACTTGAAGGACCAGCTGTCCGGAGGGGGACCGTTCCAGTCGAAGGAGGCCCTGCTCTACTAGAGCATGAACTCCAAGCTTCAGCTCCTTGAGATCTACAGAGCATCCGTTTTCGCCTCTTGATTGATCCAGCTGCCAGTGTAAAATTCACACAAACTTGCCAAATGTATTAATCCATAGTTAATTATCAATCCAGGTATGATTTAGGAGCCTGTGTGGATTCCTTTGGTAATTGGCAGCTGCTAGTTGAATATCCTGCAAATTGCTGTTGTTTATATATTGGGAGTTGACCCTTGAATTGAATCTTAAATTTAGCAATACCACAATGGTAAAACTAAACAAAATAAACTATGTTCAATTTAATAAAAATTACAGTTTGTGGTGAAGCATAACTTAATATTTGACATTACCTCAAATATTCATACCTAAAATGACAAATATACCACTCGACTATTCCATTGGAAGAAAACCTTAGGCATGTTTTTTTGGGGGTGGTTTTTTTTGTTGATAAAATGAAGATATTTGTCCAGAATTTGTATTCTTGAGTCTGGAGAAACATCTGTCATGTTGAGATCTGTCAGATTTAAGAATTTAGCATTTGGGGGGAAAAAAAACCCAGACACATACGACCAGTACATATGTTTGGCAAATTAAAACAGGCCTGTTAATAGGTAAAAGGTTTGGGGTTTCTAGAAAATGCATCAGTCTTAGTTTTAGAATAAGTTTGAAAATCACTGCACTTTATATTTGATTGCCTAAGAAGAGCATTTCAGTATGAAGGATCTGTGGAATAAACTCAAGCCCAGACAAGAACGTCTCTGCAGAATTCAAATTAAAACTACCTCTCACATCAAATCTGCTAATGTAAGAAAACCTCTGGCAGATTTTTTTTTTTTTGTATTTTTAATGACACGAGTGGTATATTCCAAAAAAGAAAAAGTATCATTTTTATGGTTTCAGTAATAGTAAAATTACTGCTAAATGCATAAATGTAAAATGTGGTGATAATTGCTTCAGTCCCCATCATCCATCCTTCTGCTGAAATCTAAAAACATATGAGAACCAAGCAATGTGTCACATCTAAAACCATATCCCTCTATCCAGCTTTAGCTCACAAAGACATCACAGATCCATCTCACACAGATAACAGAGCTTCAAACTGACTTGCAAATGTAATCAATCACTCCTTGTATCACCAACACAAGGAATAAATAAGAGGGGACAATAATGTGGACTGACCTGGAGACATAACAGTGGGGACTAAATTGCAAGTGCCACCCTATGCAGTTTGTTTAAATACGCTTGTGTCAGTTAATTTAAGTGGTTCAGTTAAAGTAAATAAAGACTAAAATTCCCAAAGAAAATTGATTTGTTTGCTCTAAACCTACACAAAGCTCATCTCTACTTCCATAATTACCAATCAACTCTAAACTTCTTACATTATACACGTTTTAGTAGTTCGGCAGTGGCAACCAGTTTTGGACTGCTTTTTATTTTTTTATTTTTCTAAAGCACTTTATAGTATATTCAGTCATGCTTGCACACATATACACTCTGTCGGTGGTAAGCTACATTGTAGCCCCCAGCTCCACTAGGGTAGACTAACCGAAGTAAGCAAAATAATATTAAAAATAACAAACACCATATATTTATTGTCAAATGGCCAGATGATGTAAACTCTCATATGGAGTCTGGACTCAAACTGGCAATCCACCAGTCACAGGACAATCCCCACCCCCTGAGCCACTGAGGTCCTTAATTAAGCATGATGATAAGCATGCACTCTACCTTTAACGGGTCTTCATCATTCCTTGTCTGAATAATCTTGTTTTCCACCTCTATGACGTTCTGGACTGCCCCAGTCTCAGTTTCATGAAGCGTGGAGCACAGCTGAAACATGAAGGGTAAAGTTTTTTGTTTTTGGACCAAGTTTTAAATTTCTGCTTCCTAACAGAAATAAACAAAAAAAAAACTTACACAGATTGACTAGCAGCAAAGTTTAACTCCCTGAGAATTTTTTCCTGTTCTTGTTTTTTCTTTTTTTGCACCCCATTATAGATTTTTTGCACATGTTAAGCTCAGTTGAGTTATCAAGTAATTTTTCTTGCATCTGAAATAATTCTTTCCTGAACTGAATTTTGATGGAAGTGAAGTTTTATTTAAGATAACTGATTTTGCTGTTCCCAACAAGTCACAGAATCAAAATACAGGTAGCTGTGTTAAATGATGGAATAAACCTGAAAGTTCCCTAAAAGTATGTTTATTGACGGTCTTTTATAGAGAGGTTATACATGTTGTTCATTCACCTGTGTGTTGAGCTTCTGCAGCTGCTCTATGTGCTCCAGCAGTCTGTTTTTGGTCTCTGCATCCTCCAACAAAGCTGCCACATCGAACACGTTATCCAGATAAGCTTGGATCTGGACCAGCAGTCTGTCGCTCTCTGTAAACTTCAGCAGCTGCAATGGGAATGTTTTGACATAACAGCCAAGTTTAATTTAAGATTTCAGCAATGGGACTTAAAAAGGAACTGTTCAGCTCCTGTTGGAACATAAATACACATTTTAAACCAAGGAGGAGGATGGAAGACCAAACTTGCATCGAGGTAATCATCCAGGCCGTGTTGGGTGAACTCGTACTGAAGGTAGACTCTGAAGTTCAGGTTTTCCACTGAGTGCACCACAATGTTGATGAACTGCATACAAGCCACCTGGTCGGCAGAAAAATTAAAGATGGGTCCACACAAACATCTTTTCAGAAAATTTACCAGACTTTGTTTGGAGCATTCTGATGTTTTGCCATGACACTTGCTTAAACACTTTGCCTTCCTCTTTAATTAAAATTTCATCTATAATAAACTTTGTGCCAAACCTTGTAACCTGCAAATACTTCTCTGAGTGAGACTGACAGCAGTGACTGCGAGTTTACAAGCATAGCAGAAAGTAACGGGGGATAAAGTCAGAGCTTAATATTTTCGAACTTCTAACTTCATTCTCTGATTATCACAAAGAATAACCAAAATCCCAACATATCTGATATGCATTTAAATCAGAATCAGGAATTCGATAGGGGAAACCAGCATAAAAATTTCTTAAAAGTTAAAGATTACAGTTAAATATTATACACTGAGGGTTGCCAACCATCCCTTGAAAAACGGAATCGTCCTGTATTTAGAAATGAAAGCACCCCTCCCGTACTGAGTGGAAAAGGAACACACTTTGTCCCGTATTACCAGTGAGAGTCAAAAAATAGTCAGTAAAAAGTTAATGGAAATTGAAAAACGGGGCATGTTAGATAAAAAATGTAGTCAACTTGTTCTCGGACCCTGTTTTGCATTATGACCAATGAGCTGACAGCATATTCACACACGAGACGATCTAGAATACGCTCATCCCATTAGTCCAGCCAAGTGTCACTCACGGAAAAGATAGCGAGTGACATAAGAACGAAACAAATTCCCTCATTTTTAAAAAACATTTTTACATTAGCTTCAATTAGCATCTGTTTACTTATGATGCTCTCTGTATCTTGGTTGATTCACTTCAAACTACTAGATGCCTCATTCACATTTTCTTTTTTAATGGCTTTTTAAAAAGTTCTTTAAAAATCCACAGGAAAATTGGATTGAAACAAAACTAGTTAAACAAAGATGCAACAGGTCATTATTGCAAACACACATAAATGGAGAGTAGTAGGAGAGCTAGTTTATTGAGGAAAAAATTGGCCAGTATGTCATCCAGCACAGGGATGACAGGAATGATAAAAATGCTAAATAAATCTTGTTTGTATAGAATAAAGAGCTTACTGTTGGTCTTCGTTGATGTCTTTAACTCTCTGCCTTAGTGAAATATAGTACAATATAGGGCTGAAGGATAGAAAATGGTTTAATATCAAAAATATTGGTAGACATTGCAAAACCCAAATCAGGTGGATAATAAATTGTTTTCCATGTGTTCTTTTCACTGACAAATATTCATCAAATTCAATGCGGGTTTGAGTCAAATAGCTTAAAAAAGTCCTTTCACACACAAACGCGGCTAAAAAACAATAACCAAGCCAAGAGGGTTAAGGCATTCGGTTGAGCCGGCCCGCACTTGAGGTGTTGCTTTTTTTTTCTCAGGGAGTTGGCAACCATATTCACATATGTTTACTTAAACATACAAATATGTGAAGATGACCAGCATTTTTACAGTATGACCATATCAAAACAAAGGTTTATGTGAGCAAAAACATGTTGGGACTTTGACCATAATTCAGATCATGATGCTAAACTATATACATGAATTAATTTGGTTTTACCATTGTAAATTTAAAATGTAAAACAAGTTTTTGACAAATGGGTATCATTAACAATTTTAACACCATTTTCTTTTTTCATACTTATCCACATCTAGAAAAAAAGCTCAATATAATTAATTTAATTAAATAAGAATAGTCGAATGCTTATTCAATTTCCTTGACTTAGTCAATGTGGTTGAGGACCGAGGTAGAAGCTTAGGTGGGATGTTGGTTTCCTCCAATAACCAGAATCAAAGCCAGACTGTTGAACATGGCAGGACTATTTAACAAAACATGATTCTGACAAATGGAAGAATAAAATAAAAAAAAATCATAAAAAAAGCATGTTAAAACTTTAACTTTTGTATCTTTAGTATAGTTTGTACTGTTTCTGAACTTCACATGAATCTTAACAGTTTTCCTGTAGACAATTACAGCTTCTCATCTCAACCCATTTAATCTCCACAATAGTGTTTAAAACTTTAGAGCATTTTGTCAACAAAATGTTCCTTCCACTAATTTCCATACATGAGCTGGACTCCTCTATTATACAATAAAGAATCTCCTAAACAGAACTAGATTATAACTATGCCAAATGAATCCCCACTTTTTTCCCTACAAACAAGCTTCAGCTGGTTGGAGTTAGAATCACTGGGAGGTATTTATTTGTTTAGCATCTTCAGTAGGTTTGTCATATCGTGAAAAAGTTTTCTGTATCTGATCCTAGGTTTACCGTAAAGTTGATGTGGCTTTCTTCTTTGCGAAAATACTCCATGAGCTTTTCGAAGCGCCTTTTCTCCCCGCACACCTGGGAAAATAAAATCAAATCTAGAGCAACATTTTCTCATAAATTGTGCCGATGCTGGCCATTATGTAGTCATTGCCACCAAAGAACACATGGGGTCAACATGCTACCACTGTAAAATATTGCACTTTCTACTTTTGGTACAGATTATTTCATGGTGCTGTCATAAGTTTCAGTATCAATCATGATTTAAACAAGAATGATTAATGGATTAAGTTTATTGGTTTCCTGCTAGAGCAGATTCCACAAGCGCTTTCAGCTCCAGAAAACAGCAAACAAAAAGCGAAAAGTATGTGGCCACATTTAAAAAATAGCTTTTTGTCAACACCTCATCGGACAACACACCCCACCCTCCTGCACACTATTGACTAAACTTCCACCGCCTTATTTTTGCAAACGCATGTCTGCTAAATAATGCAGCGGGCAAAACAAAGCTGCCACTCTGCTGCCAAGCAACATAGAAACCACCTCCTGGCCCGCCGCCCACCTGCTTCTATGGTAGAAGTGCAGGATTTCTTCTAATATCCCTATGGCTCACACCCGTGCTGTGCTGTGGCACCAAAACTAAACACAATACTAAACAAACACATTGTAGATTAACGCTAAAAGCATTTGCCACTAGGTCAGAAGATCTAAGAGTGATTGTATCTTTTTGCACATTTGCTGTAACGACAGTTAGCTTTAGTCAAGTTCTCAACCTAAACACAGTCGATCGCATTCCTTTGTTGTGTTTCAGAGGATTAAAAATGCTGCAGAGCGGGTTTGCAACATCGTGGAGTTAAAATAAATGCTGCTTGTTCTCGTTGACGCCCGTCTGTCTGCATTGTCGCAGCCGCTCTGAGTGACTGCCGAGATGTGAGGAAAGGTCAAAGGCTCCGCAAGCGTTTGGCATATTTGGGCTGCTTCAGAGAGCTTCGCCCTGGTGGAGCAACATGTGGATGGAGCTGTTAAGAGATCGGTGTGAGCTCAGATAATTTCTAAAAATGCTGTCTGACTTATGCAGAGCACAGTAACAGTAGAGAAAAGATAAAGAGCAAGAATTTTCTGCTTGAGCTGCTCAACCATGTGAGGAAATTTGTATTCTTCTTTTTATAAACCAAATCTTTTTAAATGTGTTAAAAATTGTTAGAATTCATATTTTGTTTGCATGGTCTTGAACATAAGGGGTTGTGGTCATTTTGGCATTTTAATATTTGAAAAAGTTCTTCTTAACATATACTGTAGTCATAACATGGCTTACACAACCATGTTTGTTGATGGTTGTTCAGCAGGTGGGCACCACCACCCTCCTCAATCCAGGTAAGACTCAAAAGGTCAGTAATAAATATACAATAAAAAAATACAGGGATAACTGCTGCCTTTACAAGATTTTCCGTATGAGCTGGACTCCTCTATTTTTAAAAATAAAGAATTTCCTGAACATAACTAGATTATAACTATGCCTAATTAATCCCCTATTTTTTCCCTACGAACAAGCTTCAACTTGTTGGATTTAGAATCACTAGGAGGTATTTATTTGTTTAGCATTTTCCGTAGGTTTCTCATACCATGAAAAGGTTTTCTGTATCTAATCCTAGGTTTACCGTAAAGTCGGTGTGGTCGATGAGGGATAACTGCTGGCTTTAGAGGACTGTTAAAGGCAGCAGTCTCATCTCCTTCAAGCACTTCACTTTGTTTTGATTAATTAGTTCCCGAACAAGAGACATCAGAACTTAACCTAAACTTTAGCTCAGGAATTCAAACTCTTCTTTTAAGTTAAAAGTAAATTTTGCATTTAATCTAAAACTCAAGCCTCCACAATCTAAAAGAAGAGTAGATAAAAGAAAACTGAGTCTAAAGTTTTCAGTCCGTGAAAATGTAGGCAACCATGTAATCTGTTAGCATTTGTCCACATGTCCACAGTCCGCTGCCTTTAACTAGGACATTTTAGTGCATCCCTCTGCTCTCAAGCTTGAACATGGCATAAATGTCCTTGGTTGTCTAGCAAATTGACCTGACCCAAACTATTCAGATAATCTATGAGGTTTTGTTTATAACTAGACTATACAGACAAGCTATTAAGGCAACCAAAGCCTTCTCAATACCAAAGCTGAGCATTAGACTGATCAGTTTCATACCATGCTGATCTGACCCAGTTAATCATGCAAAATAAGCCCCCACCAACTTTGTATTTCAAAGTACAGTACAGTTCGAATTGCTGATTATGTTAGAAAATATATGTTTTTTAAATTATCCCCATTCCATCAGATAATAAAAATAATCTGAAACAAATTATTGAAATATAGCAATAAGCGATTCGGCAAAACATTTTTGTATTATATTTAATATTTTTTTAAGTCCAACACCACTATGAACACTTCACATAAAAAAGCTTTGAAAATCAACACATTTCACATTTACTTCACTTCTAAAGTAGTACATAAAGTAACTGGAGTAGTATTTAGCTCTTAATTTTTCTGAAATCCTGACTAAAGTGAGAAAGACTATGAAACTATAGCTTGGGAGTAAAAAACTAATTCTAAACCTACATGTCGATTTTCATCAAGTCAAGTATTTCCACAGAGCAGGAATCTGCTCTGTTCAGGCTCTGAATGTTGATTACATGGTTGCCTGTTATCTGACCTCTTTGAAGTTGTCGAAGGCAGACAGGGTGATATCATGGCCTCCTCTCACCAAACATACAGCTGCCAGCAGCTCCAGCACCAGCGCTTTGGTCCTGAGAAAAATAAATTATTCATCAGGAGAAAATAAAGCATTTAAACAATACAATTCTGATGCAGTGTTCAGTTCAAGTAAAATCTGCATGTCTAAACACGTGTGAGTGTGTATATGTATGTATATATATATATATATATATATATATATATATATTTATTTAGGATATATATATTTTGCTTTAGTTAATCCTTATCCTTATTTTAGCTTTACCTGAGAATTTTCTTTAAACCTTAAGTAATTAAGGAATGATTTCTGAAATACTAATAAATGTATTGCTTGGTGTTCAACAAACACAATCTGCTGTCATGCCAACTCATTATTTTACATTGAGATGGGTTTAATTGTTTACTTTCTTTTACTCTGCATAACATTATGAGCAAATGTATTTCTAACCCATTTTTGTTCTGGATTTTTAACCAAAAAAAATAAACTTTACATTTAAAAGTACAAAAACATCATTGAAATTAAACACATTTTTACAGACACATAATGTATTATACATTATTGTGTATACCTGTTTTTTTTATCCATTATGGAGATATCAGATCTATAGAAGCATTTTAAAAGGTACTAGGTTCACCTAGGGTTTCTGTTGTTGAGGCTGAGCGCGATCTCGTTGACACAGCTCGGGTGCTTCATCACCTGGTTAAACCCTGACTAAAAAGCAAACATAAAAGGCTCCATAAAAACATTATTGTAATTGCCAATAATAACAGGTTTTATCAATTTGAAGTGAGACAAAACACGAGGGATCCTATCTCTTAACAGTTCCAATAGTAATCAACTTGCCACTAAGGTTATAACTAGACTGAAACCAAATTTCTCCAGTTTTTCTTCATCATGCATGTAATCTAAAATGTTATAGTAATAACAATTTTAAATACAATCACAAAAGCCTTTAAGTCTATACCTTCAATTCAAAACTACTATTATGTTTTTATGCAGATTAAACTATCCTAAAAGTGTTTATATTCTTGCAATGACACATTCACTGTGATACCAATTAGAGCAAATCTTGTTCCTTCTGTGGGGAAGTGTTTCTGAAAGTACCTGATAGTTCATGATGACGCGCAAACACATGATGCAGAGATGAATGTCGTCTTTCTGAACGATATGCGACGGCCTCTGGGCTCTCCTGTTGGAGTTTAAATTATCAGGCACAGGTGGGTAATGGGTAACCAACTTGTTCATATTGTTCTTTAAAATATCTACAAAAGCTACAAAAGAGATAATTTTAGTACCTTTGAATAACTATTACATACATCAAACTGTATAAAACAATTTCATATAAACTTGTTTGGAAAAAATACACATATTAAATGATACATTCTTTTATCTTTTTAAACATTTTCAGATATCAATGGAAAGTGTAAATATTTTTGCATGTCAAACTACACCCACATTTTGCCGATCATAGATTAAGGCATCCGGTTCCGACATTTCTAAGATCTTAACACCCATTCTTTCCAACAGAAGGCCAGACAACATATTCGTACTCGCTTTGAAACGAATGTAATGACTTCTGATAAGAAAAAGATAAGACGGCTCGGGAAATGAACGTCTTGATCTGAAGCGTTACAATGATCTAAAATCAAGATACTAGTAGTAAACAAAGAATTTGTTTAATCCATGTAACTGAGCTCAGTTCGGCTTGGAAATTACGTTATGTTAGTTCAATAAATAACCGGTAAAGAATGGGGTGCATTTGCTTAAATACCTAAATTGGATACAATTTTATGTTGGATTCAAAACTGCCACCTTCAAAGAATCAGTAGCCTGTTTTGTGTTTCTCTAAGTTAAAATGCTTTAGGGTTATCTTTTTTTAAATCATCATTGTTGCGAGTCGCATTTCTGACTGGATTCTGAGAAACATTCTGGTTTCTGACAGATTGATATCTATAGGACCTACTAACATATTTACCTTATCCCCAATGAAAGCCATAAATGACTCTTAAAATATTTCTAGGTGCTCTCTTTTTTTTTTTTCAACAGAATGTAAAATATTATAATAATAGAATAATAATTTGCTTATCTGGACACCAAAGTTTAGAAATGTTTTTGGGAATGTTTGACCAAATTTCTGGAGGCACATGTGAGGTCAGATACCGATGTTGAATGAAAAGGCTAAACTCTTTGTCTCTGCTCTAATTCATCCCAAAGGTTTCTTTAGTTAAAATCGAATGGATCCTCATCCCTGTTTACAATTTTTTTTCCCAGAATGAGGGATTGCTGCGAAGTCACTTATTATAATCAGGCAACATGGTTAATAACATAGTTTTGAGAATTGTCATTAAACATAAAAATAAATCAATTTGAACATTTTGTAACCAAATCTTTTATTGAATTAGACAGCCAGGAACTAATATGAATCGGGGTATATGATTGTTTGTGAATTTGCCTTTTTTGTTTAGCTTGACATAAAAGTTTACTTGACCATTATACCATTTAAAAAAATATTTTTTGTTAAGAAGTAGAACTTTCTAAATGCATCGTACTTGATTGTCAGCCCATGGCTAAGCTTCGGCCCGAGGTTAGTTGGCGAGTCCCTGGAACCGCTGCCTTGATCTTCCGTCAATTTGTCAGTTGCCTTGCCTTTTTCTGAGGAGAGCGCCCCATTTTCAGAAGTCTCTGATTCACACCTGTGATTGACAGCCATGCAGGAGAGCCATGTTATAGCTCATTTAAAATAACATTTACAATAAAATTCATATATAAAAACACAAACTGTGTAATATAAATACATAGTTTGTGCGATGTTTGTTTTCTGACCCCCCAAAAATAATAATTCAAGTCAATACATACGTTACAGCACTTTGAGCAGCAGATAGATAATTGACCAAAACGATCAAACCCTGATTCTCCTCATTTAAGAACTCCTGAGCCCATCTGTAGGAATAAAACAAAGACAGTAAAATGTTATTTTTGTTTGTTTGTTTGTTTGTATTAATCCATGCTTTAATGGAAAATAGCCTTTGCTTTCACTACCTGCAGGTTCATAGGAGGTCTCGGGCAATGGTTTACCAAAGATATTTCACCAGAGTATCTGGTGTATTCTTTCTCTTAATTATACATCATATTGTGTTTTCTCTACCTCTCAGTGTTGAAATAAATTAAATATTTTGGTACGACCCACCCAATGTGATTGGTCCTAAGTGAAATCTCCAGTTCCCTGAGGACAGGAGTCACTTCTTGAACACGTCTTTTAAACTGAAAAAAATAAAACAAATAATTGAAAGTATGTCAGAGACCTTCAATTGATTCATAACTTAGAAAATATTAAGAGACTAAGTTGAATATCCTGCACAGACGTTTGACAGCTTTTATTTTCAAAATAAAGTTTTACATGTCTGTTCAAATAAACTAAAAACTTAAACTAAATACCTAATTGCACTTCATCCTTACATTGCAAAAATAAGAGTCTAGCATAAAAGACAAAGAAAGTAAAACATTAACTAACTGTATTTGAGAAATTCCTCCTTAAACTTTATCTGATGAAATAGACAGAGAGAGAGAGACAGCGAGAGAGAGAGAGAGATGGACTGTATGCCTTACTTTGTAATGTAATTACTACATTACATCCAAACTCAGTTTGTTTTATTTTCACCAGTGCAAAAAGATAATAATGAAACATGTATCTCTTCAGCAGGTTTTTGAAATATATTTTTTTCAATAAAGATTAATTTCAAAGCGCAATATTGTAACACCCAGGAATACAATTTTTTTATGTTTTAATTTGGCTTTAGATTTTAAGGCCAGCTAATTTCTTTCTCAATATATTTCCAATATACATAAGAAAGCACTCTTAATGCTGGATGACGAACGTAAGTTGTACCTTTCGACCGACTCCTCCGTGATCCAAACAACCTTTGAGCTTTTCCAAATAAGTAGATGGAGGATTCTTGACTTGAAACTGCTTCTGAAGATACAGTAAAAACAGAGAGGCGTGATTGCAGCTGGGGTGCAGTGAGAGGAACAGCAAAAAGCGAGGAACACACAAATAGTTTGATTACACAATGTAGCAACGCGGTAATATTCAAACATCAGCTACACCTGCAACACTCCTGGTTGCTAATTACATGATGTGCTCTGCAATGTGCAAAGAGCCTCAAAGATCCAACTAACCAGGAACAGCTCACTCTGCTTCTGGTTAGTTTCTTATGGACCCGTGTGTGGTTCCTATGGAGATGTACAATATTGCTTAGCTTCCTTGTATATGTTTGTGATAATATTTTTAAACCAATGTACGTAATTGTTGTTTTAATTGTTTTTTTATTAATATTACAACCAGATGTTTCATATCATCAAGCAAAGTTATTGAAACTATTTTGGCTCTGTGTGAGAAAGTAACAACAGCGTTACCAAAATCCTGTTAAAGGATACACCACAGTGTGTCATTCTGATTTAACCTCCGATTTGAACTTAGCCCCTTTCAAAACTTTTATTTATTTGTTATTTTTGCATGCAGGAGTGCTTTGGATTGTTTTCTTGTTGCATAACCTAATGCCCAAGACACCCTGGTTGCATTCAGCTTATAAATGTACGACTCCTAGGATCTGACTCGAGGGTCCAACTGAATGCCCAATTTACACAAACAGTTGTCATGTTCAGAGTAGGCCTGTCTGTGAGTTTACACAAAACTGCCCCTGCTGCATGAACACGGTATTTTTAAAAAAAATTAAACTTCCGAGTATAGAGAACTTAATTCTGTCTGATGGACTGCAACTGGAATAACTGCGACAAATGCTTTGCTGGTCCAAAATTCACCTAAGGTCCATCTTGATTGGATGGTTGGAGACAGTTTGATGCGGCGCATGACAACCCATTCACTTTAACGTGTTCCAGGTCCTGCGTACAGCATCCATGAATTTTAGTCATAACGGATGCAAAGTCGGATCAAGTGTGTTTTGGCCTCTTTGTAAATGAACTTGAGTGTAGTGGTAGGAACTGAGAGCTGGAAGTCGCTCTTCAGGATTTTCTAGCAGAGAATCATGGTTCTGTGAATCATGGCCAGTTGGCCAGGTCTTGAGAAAGTTGTTCGGCCCAAGACACTAGCACTGCCATCTTTGACTGTTTAACGATTTATGACCTTAATGGTCCTACTAGTTAGATCATTCAAACAACAGTTTATAAACCTGATACTTCAAAAAGATATTCAAAACTGAAGTAGGTTAGATCTAAAAAATGTGATTTGATGCTGTAATAAGAGTTATCCACTTTAAGATTTTAAAGCATCCTTACTGGCTGGAGGGGCTAAATTCAAACAAAATTCAGGTTCCTCGTGAACTTAAGCACTCATACTGTGTGCTCATACAGATTTATACGGTTATGCAAGTGGAAACTGGAGTCACAAATCCCAGAGGAAGTAAAAATCTTGATTTGATGCAGAAAACCTTAATCCAAACATACCTGGTCACAAATCAGCTCCCACTTCTTTTCATTGTCATACTGGGAGAGTATCAGGACTTTGTCTGGAGGAAGATTCATAGTGTTCTGGTAGAAAAAAACATAGAAAGGAAAAATGATAAAACTGTTTAATTCAACTGCAGGAACATTGCAGCACTAAATGCAGCATTAAATATAGCTGTAAAAGTTAGTCATAACATCAAACAAATGTAATGCTTCTGAAGACCTTGCCAAATACAATGCCACCTTAGGGCAACAAATCAACAATATGTTTAAACATCAGATATGTTAAACGGGTAATCCAGTATATTCAGTTTTGAAAGGTTATAAGCGTAATTAATTTTCCTGCAGTAAATAATGATGGTTTAACTCTTCATGAAATCCTCATGAATTCGATGAAGGATAATGAAGGATTCATGAAATGTATTGTGTATCTTAATCCCGCATGAAAACTCTAACTCTTGGACTTGTTGAATAATTCAAAGCCATGCTTTTGTCCAGAACTGCAGTCAGATGTCACTGTTGTTACCGCGTGACCTTGTTTGTTGTCAGCTGTATGTTGCCACAACAAAACGACAAGCGAGTTGGGAAACTTACGCAATTTAACCAAGTTGGAGAATCTAGGTGATGGGTTACTTTGAAAGGATAGATTTTTTTACTTTGGCAAAAACATAAAAAGAAAAGATACATATCTGGCTTAGTGGAAGCATTCGGCCTGATGGCAGAAAGCAAAACCCTTTTTTATTTTACTAAATAATAGACAATAGACTAAAACAGAGCAGCATATACTGTAGACATCATATGTTCTAACCGTCCCCTGCAAATATGTCAACAGGGCTAAGAAACCCACTGATGAATTTAATGTATCCTCATCAAAAAATAGGAAATATGACAAAAAAAATCTGTAAAGTCTTTTTATGTCTTCACCACCTCTTCATCTGTTCTTTGCCCAGTGTTGCTACGGATTATTACCTCATCCATGGACGAAATTTAGATTTCAAAGGTGGGGGGATGAGTATTTTTTAACTCTTTGAACTCGCCGATAGGTGGTCACGTGGTTCAGGTAGCTCCGAATAGGTCGAAACATCTCAGCCCGGTAAATCAGCTTGAACAGCTTCTGGTGCGAAAACGACTTTTTTCCACATTCCCCCAAAAGTTTACTTACCTAACATGAAAGTATGGCCACAGTGTTTCATAACGTACAAAAACCTTAGCAGAAGTAAAATTTAGTTGATTGTGCTTGTAGTCTGAGAACTTTTATTTATAATTCACTGATTAAAATATTCAATTAATTGAAACCGTTTCTCGTTGAAATCAGATTACATGACAAAATAAGTCAATTGTGCAAAAATTAAATGACCAAACCATTTATTGTAAAATATGTAAAATGCAAAAAAAAAAGAAAGTAAAATGCAAAACAAGCTTTAAAGTAAAGAACCACTTTTACTATTTACTACGACTACAATACTATTTCTATACTATAACTATTTACATATATAGACATGCGCGTACACACACACACACACACACACACACTCCCCGGCCAGCACGGCATTCCACAGCTTCTCCGTGATGTAGTCTGTGTTCTGCGAGTTCTCCAGCTGCAGGTAGAACAGGTAAGACGAACACCTCCACGTGGACCAGCCGGCGCAGCTGCTGGTAGAAGGTCACGGGGGCGTGACTGGCTGAAAAAAATGAAAATTCTTTAAGTTCAGAATGTAAGTTGTGATGGAAATTTTAAAACACTGAATCAGACTGACCCGTCTAAACCCGCCAAGCTTGTAATGACCTAGCCACAGCTAAGAAACAACTAGCAAGTTTAGTTGGCAAGTTAAAATGATTCATTAACGAAAACTGGCAATATAAAATATTACTGTGACAAGGAACAGCCAGCTAACGCTTCACAAAATAAAAAAAAGTTGTACTTTTATCAACTTACCGTAGAAAACACAGAGAATGCACGCCCAATGCTGGAACTGCTGGAGTTTGGAGCTATTAGCACCTCCAAGCTTCTTTCTATGGAAGTCAACGGGAGTGTCCAAACTCTCTCTCTATGGCTCTGATAGCTTCTAATTAGTGACGGTGGAGACAGCCAATCACAAAAGAGATCCAAACAACAGAGACCCAATCCAGTGCTGGTAGCCAGTCTTAACTCAGAGAAGCGGGCTTCAGCTTGAGCGGTTTTTCGGGCCGCTTGGTTCTAGTGCTAACAATTTGGGTGTAGTGTAGCGGAACATTGTTTTTGGACAGTAAAAAGTGCAGGGGACCAAATCGGACATTTGAAAAAGTGCAGGGGACATGTCCCCTGTGACCCCCCCCCCCCAAATTTACGTTCATGACCTCATCTAACATGTGGATATATTTAGTCAAAACCAGCCCATTGCAGCTGCATCTTTATCCTTAAGATCCCTTTTGGACTTTGGTCTTTATCCATCCTTCCATGAATTGTGATCAGCTTTCCCTCTCTCTGCCGCAAAAAAGCACTGGCATATTATGATTCTTTCACAGCCGTATTCTCTGTGTATAGGGTGGGTTATTTTTTACTAAACTGTTGATCTCTGTGTTTTCTGTAGAGCTATCAGGCCCCTTGTATCTGATTGTGGGCTTTATTTTAAAGTCCTATCATTTTTAGTGGACAACCATGTTGTTGGATGCTTCCAGTTGTGCCAAACTCTCTTTTTATGAGTTTGGAATTAAGGATTCAAAAGTCCTGCATGTTTAAAGACTGGAATTTTAAATTACTATTATTATTATTATTTATCATTATTAATACCACTGGCTTAATCTTCTCCAGGGCTTTATCTCTGCCCTGTAATCTTGGGTTTTTGTTATGCTGTTTTTCTAAATTTCTCTAAAGGCCAGAATTAATATGAATATAACTGATTGCCTTACGTTGGATTAAGGGGTAAAAAGGAGTTGAATCTATGGAAAAGGCTCAAAATAGTCACATGGACAAATGACACGTTCATTTAAACATGTTAAAAAATTAAGCACTTTAAATTATGATGCAAGGATACATTTCGTATCCAGAAAGCTGAATCATCCAAGGTGATAATTTAATAAATCTTTTTTTAAAGACAAGGTTCAACAAATCAGATAAAGATCAAACAACCTGAAAAACCAAACATTATTCTTATTCACTTCATAATTTGTTCTGGCTTTTACAAAATTATGTAATTCAAAGGAAAGTCAGTTAATGTGAAACACATACAGTAGGTACACATCAAAACCTGACAAAACCTGAAGTGACATTCTGCAAATAAATATAACCAGATTTGGAAATAGCAATGTCTGCGTGGGTTTACTTTGTGGTTGTACTTTTAAAAGTTGAAAACCTACACAAATAGAATATTAAAAATTAACCCAGCAGTAAGAAAGGACCTTCTAATCATAGTCTAAATGTTTCCTTCCTTTCTCTTTTGCTCTTCACACTACACTTCATCCACTGCCCCACTCACTGTTGGGGATTATGGAAAGTTTTATGCAAAACACTAAAGAGAAAGGTTCTCAACTTTGAAACCTCTGGAGCATATAAACCAACTCTGTCTCCCCCCTTTGTTGTTTGTAGTTCCTTCTACTTGAAAATAAACCAGACAAAACCTCACAACAGAAAAACAAAATTAACTGCCTCACTTGGTAAACAAAACATGCAAATCCATATTTATGTGGATACCATACTTTAAAACAAAGCAGCATATCAGCATACACTACTATATACGCTGGGGCGCAGATACAGGGTGTGTCAGGGGGGTTTTGACACACCCACGTTTGAATGCCCTTTAAAACGTCCCCCTCACTTTTATAAAAAAAAAAAGAAGAAAAAAGGTTTCTTCCTTTCTTTTGTTAAGGCAAACTTCACCGGAAAATCAAAAGATTAATTAACAATTTTAATTTATTGCATGTCAGTGCAAACTTTGCAACAACTCAGTTGTTTGGCTGGGCAGGCTACGTCTTGGTCGTTGCCATGGTTACCCAGATCGAGTATGACAGGCATCAATGGGACAGCTCCAAGCGCCTCATAACCTACCAACACGGCAGCACGATGAGGCCAGCCAAACCTAAAAGGAAAAAACTATTGCAACCTTTTTTCAAAAAGCAACAACTGTAATTAAACTTTGCCTTATGTTATCATATCACCTGGCAATTTTTTTGGTAGTCTGTTGAAAGTAATGTCGCCGTCGAAGTAATATTGTATAATAGAGGCAGAGAGGTTCTAATTTCAAAAAGGAGGGGGGATTCAACCTTTATGCATTTATTTATTATCCATTTAAATTCGCTGTTGGTGGTCTTTTGGAAATGTGTACTTGAATCTGTGATTATGCTAAGCCTAATGTTTTAAGATTTTACAGTTGCTGGCAGCTTCGTCCCCCCAAGTTGCAAAAGCCTATCTGCACCCCTGTATACAGGTAAACATAGGTAGGAAATGAAGTAATCAGTCCAATATGTTTGCTGTGAATCTTAGATGTATCAAGAGACATCAGAGCAAACGGATTTGACTACACAGCTGAATGAATTTACTCTTTTTCAAAATTTGTTAAGCACTCTCTACTTTTTTTCTTTCACTTTTTTTGTTTTAATTTCATATTTGAACATAACTCCTTATCCCAAGAAACCAACCTGGGCTCAAGCTGTAAACGTTTTAGTATTACTAAAGAAAGCAGTTAAAGAAAATTTCCTATAGATATTCTTTCATTCACAGTATATGTATTTAAATTTAAATTGTACGTCCATAGGCAAACAACTGTCAGTCACTCTAATTAATTAATTTCTACTGAGAATTCATGGGAAAGGATGAATATGGAGAGTTACTTCTCTCCCAACATGGCAGCCGGCTGCTCTGCATCATGAGTTGTAGTCCTAGCTGCAATATATGGTATGTGTGAATATTACGAAATTTCCAAAAAAAAATTAAAAACACCTAGGAAAAGATTAATTGATTAAATTGAATACCAGCGACCTAAATTTGAAATGGTTAAATGTAAGATTTAAATGGCATTTCAAGCAATCCATGAGAACTATTTATTTGAGATTTATTTATCCTAGAAAAACAGCGTGCCTCTGTATCAAAAGGACCCTGCGCCAAGGTAGATCTGCATATTTTACTTTACAAATAGAGGAGAATAAGAACAATCCTTGGTTTCTTTTTAATACAGTTGCTAAACCTACGAGAAATGAAAACTCTATTATATCATCCATTCCTCCAACTCTTAGCTGTAATGACTTTATGGAATTCTTTATTGATAAAATTGAATCTATTAAAACTAAAATTGATGGCATCCTACCAAACATAACTACTACCTCAATAAGCAATGAGGTACTAAATGTGGCTCTGGAGCCTGATCTCTGTTTGAAGTGTTTAGTTCCAGTTGAGCCTTCTGAGCTTTCAAAAATATTTTCTTCATCTAAGCCTTCAACTTGTATGTTGGAACAAATCCCGACAAAATTGTTTAAAGAAGTATTTCCTATTCTTATTACCCCAATTTTGGAAATGATTAATTTGTCATTAGTAAATGGTTATGTAACAGAGGCTCTTAAGGTAGCTGTAATAAAACCCTTACTTAAGAAACCTTCTCTTGATAAAGAAGACCTAATAAATTACAGACCCATATCTAATCTTCCTTTTTTATCTAAAATCCTTGAAAAAATTGTTGCTAATCAACTGAGAGAGCATTTGATGAATAATGACCTATTTGAAGAATTTCAGATTTCAGGCATGTCTAGATAACATAAAAATGTGGATGACTTTAAACTTTCTGCTCTTGAACTCTGAAAAGACAGAAGTTGTTATCTTTGGACCAGAACCTCTAAAAAAGAAATTGCTTAGTCAGCCACTTGACCTGGATAGAATCAGGTTGGCATCTGGTGACAATGTAAAGAACCTTGGTGTTATTTTTGAACAGGAAATGTCTTTCAAGTCTCATATAAAACAGGTCTGTAAGATTTCCTTCTTTCATTTTAGGAATATGGCAAAAATTTGAAATATTCTATCTAGGGCAAATGCTGAAAAGCTAGTCCATGCATTTGTTACTTCAAGGCTGGACTATTGTACCTCTTTATTAGCAGGAAGTTCACAAAATGCAATTAAAAATCTACAGTTGGTCCAAAATGCTGCAGCAAGAGTTCTGATGAAACTTAATAAGAGAGATCATATCTCCCCTACTTTAGCTTCCCTTCATTGGCTCCCTGTAAAACGTAGAATAGATTTTAAGATTCTTCTTTTGACATATAAAGCCCTCACTAATAAAGCTCTATCGTATATCAGAGATCTGATTACTCCTTATGTCCCGAACAGAGCACTTCGCTCTCAGACTGCAGGTTTACTGGTGGTTCCTAGAATCTCTAAAAGCACAATGGGAGGTAGATCTTTCAGTTATCAGGCTCCTCTCCTGTGGAACCAGCTTCCAGCTTCAGTCCGTGAGGCAGACACCCTGTCTTGTTTCAAATCTAGGCTTAAAACCTTCCTGTTTGATAAAGTTTATAGTTAGGAAGAGGTAGAGAAGACAGCCTAATCCGGTTGGGGAGGAACTCAGTCTTGACATACGGTTCTCCTTTGCTCTACCTCCTTCATGTCTCACTCTATAGGGTTAAGTTATTTAAGTTTTTCTATAGTTATGCTGCTATAGGCTTAGACTGCTGGAGGACACATCTGACAACTTCTCTCTCTGCTACTTTCTTCCTTTGTCCAATCTACCTAATTATCGTTATTTCAACCTTGTTAACCTTTTGTTTTCTCTTAGTGTTCTTCTCCCCATAGTAACCACACCTGGGCTGGCGTTCTGTTAGCTGAGACAGCTTCTTGGATGAGAGCATGGGCTGAGATGCTTCCAGTGACGTTCTACAACTGCTGCTATAAACTCTATTATTTCAGTATCCTTTGCTCCTAATTTAGCTTTCTGTCTTTTCAAACCCCCAGTCGGTTGTGGCAGATGGCTGCTTGTACTGAGCCTTGTTCTGCTGGAGGTTTCTTCCTGTTAAAGGGGAGTTTTTCCTCTCCACTGTCGCTACATGCATGCTCAGTATGAGGGATTGCTGTAAAGTCAACGACAACACAAGCCATTGTTTTGGTCTGCTGATTCCAGAGGAATGAATGCTGCAAGTCAATGACTTGAAGCAATCTGCTGGGGTTCCTTAGATTGGAAACTTTTTAAATCGATTTGTTTATGATGTATCTTTGATTTTAATTGGCGCTATATAAATAAACTGATTCTTGATTCTTGAACACTGTGTTCCACCAAGAAACCCAAGATCCCATCACATTTTTTTCATCAAATTTTTACTGTTAAATTTTCCTTAGTTTTTTAGGGTAGGAGAGGAAAGATAACACAATGGAAAAAAGGCAGGACACATAACTCGAAAGGATGAAATGATTGACAACATTTAAACAATGTGACTTGAAATGAAGCCTCGATTTAAAACTTTTTTTTTATCATTTAGTCTCAAACAGACACAAGACATGATACTAGTTAGTTTTAACTTCAGTTTTATTTTGACCAGTAGCAGCATTTGAAATGTAATCATTTAACTCACAATCCTGATTACATTTTTTCTTTTTATTTCTATTGTACTACTTTTCTATTTTTCCCCATCGTAATTCTTAACACAGGAAAACAAACTGTTGTGTTGAGCCCATACCTGTATATTAAGGTTTGTAGAGACTGACCATTTGTCATATATAGGTTGGAGTCTCCAATTTTAGCTATGTCGTAGATTAGAGATTTGAGCTATAGGAAAAAATTTTGTTTGACATTGTGACTTAAGCGTTGTTTTTGAACATGTACTTATATACCTTGTTTTTTTTCTAAAGTGATGAAGAAAAAAAAGGTATTCTGCATGTTAGATTACTTATTATTGTTTTAAGGAAACGTTTACTGATTCGTCAGCACTTTTGGATAGGAAAAGTTTATACTAAGGTGTTAACTGACAGCCTGTTAACTGAAATGAAAATATATGTCAGTTCACCAGCTTCTGAGGTAACACTGACAATAAGCAAAGGAATGTGGATAACAACCGATCAAGTCGTCTGTGTGCATTCTGAACATAGCTTCCTTGTTGTGACTCAGATCTGTGCCTTCGTTTTGTATAATTTTTGTTACCATTGCTATACCATATGAATCCAATCTGTTTACTGTCCCAGTTCATTAGAATAAAGATAAACAGAAGAAAAGCAATCTAATAAAAATACCTTATAGATTTAAACCATACTGCTTTAAAAATAAGTTAGTTATTAGCATAATGTTATAGCCCTTGCATTTCTGGAGCAATGAACAAAACACACACAGTTCAGGAAAAGTAGGTCAACTTAACTTAACTAGCACTTTTTTAGACACTCGAAGCACTTTACACTTTAGCGACATTCATCCAGTCCAACTCAGAACGCGCAAACATTCATAAGCTGATAAGTAGTTCGCTAGGCAACAGGGGGAAACTGCCTTGCCCAGGGACACAAGGACATGTGACAGGAGTCAGCTGGAGTCACACCTGCAATCTGCCAAGACGACTACTCCACCAACTGAGCCATAATTGACTCCTCAAAAAATTTAGGACCGATTGAAGGACAGGAACTGGATAGATTTATTTGTTCAAACAACTGCATATAAGCACAGGTTATTAAAGCACAAATCCTGCTTGATTTTCAAGGTCAATGTTTGTCACATTCAGTTATACAAAAAAAAAACATAGCCTTTGGCTCACCACCAACCTGTTAACATTTCAAACCGATTTTCCCCACTCAGTGTTACACCCGCTGAAAAACAGACTCTGGTCGATTGGCAGCTCCATAGTCAGAAACGTTGCTTTAGACAAACCAGCAACCATAGTCAAATGTTTGCCAGGAGCCAGAACAGGCGACATAAAATCATACCTCAAACTGCTGTTTAAGGATAATCGGAAATACAGTAATATTGCTATTCACGCTGGCGGTAATAACACCCGGTTACGCCAATCGGAGGTCACTAAAATTAGTGCTGCTTCGGTGTATGAGTTTGCAGAAACAATGTCGGACTCTGTAGTTTTCTCTGGTCCCCTGCCTGATCGGACAAGTGCCGACATGTTTAGTTACATGTTGTCATTCAACCGCTGGTTATCTAGGTGGTGTCCAGAAAACGTGTGGGTTACTTTGATAATTGGAAAACCTTTTTCGGGAAAACCTGGTCCGATCCGGAGAGACAGCATCCATCCCACTTTGGACCAAGCAGCTCTTTGGTTATGGTTTATTAACTCCCCAAATTACTGACAAACCAGGATCCAGACCAGGAAGCAGAGTCGTAGTTTAGAACTCCTCTCTGCGGCTTCTCTACCGTTACCTACCTATCATCCCATTGAGACGGTGTCTTGCCCACGGCCAAAACCAAATAGATTAAAGATCAATCTAAAAAGAGCTAATCCTGAAAATCTCATAAAGATTAAAAAAACTCAGATGAAACAAAAATGTACAACTATTAAGTGTGGCTTATTGAACATCAGATCTCTCTCCTGAAAGTCCTTATTAGTTAATGATTTAATTCTTGATAATCAAATTTATTTGCTTTGTCTCACAGAAACCTGGCTGTAGCAAGAGGATTATGTTAGTATCAACGAATCAACTCCCTCTAATTATTAAAACATTCACATTCCTCGAAGTACTGGGAGAGGTGAGAAGTAGGAAGCATTTTTCAATCAGATTTATTAATTAATCCCAGGTCGACTAATAGTTATAGTTCTTTTAGACATTTAACCCTTAGCCTTCCTCATCCAACCTCTAAAAGAATTAAACCACTGCTGTTTGAATGTATAGATCAGATCTCAGATTTTTTATCTTAATTAGTGTTAAACAATGATCAAATCATTATAGTGGGAGATTTTAACACTCATGTTGACACCAAAACTGACAGCCTAAATGTAGCCTTTACTGCCATTTTAGACTCAATTGGCTTCACTCAAAAAATCCAAACACCTACCCACTCTCTTGGTCACACTTTCGACCTTGTGCTGATTTATGGGATTGAGTGTGAAAACACACGTTAACACACGTGAAAAGTAGGATTTTTATCTGTATCCAGTCCTGTGATTTGGCCTGGAGGTTTAGGAGAATTTGGTAAATCTGTAAGCTTCTTCAGAATCAGATAAATACAGTAATTTAAAGGTTACAAATTCCGCAAAGAGACAAAAGCCAAATTACCAGTGTCCAGAAATGGCTATGATGAACTCATATTTTTGTTACGATTTTTTTAAAATACAAACAGTAACTTCATAACATGTGAAAGTATCATAGTCCCTTGATTGTGCTATAACATGGCAGTATATGGAAAAATACAAATAAAAGCTTGTGCAAACAGGTATTTTTCATCATCTTGCCCATGTAAATATTACTTCGTTTTTATTAACAGAACTGATCTCTGTAAAATCTAAAAAATGTCTTTGTTACGGATTTGAAATGTCCTGCATTTCAATAACTTACTGTAGATGTACTCAATAAATATATTTTAAGCAGATTAAAAGCTATTGGCATAAAGTAAGATAAAATTAATTAGCCCTGGACTTCCTCATATGTATTCATGAACAATGCAGACAAGCAGTAAAATTAACGCTGCAATCAGTCCAGCATAAAGAAACTCTTGTGTATCTTTCCACAGTTGCATTGCTTAACTGGCGCAGAGATAAGATCGTTCTGACGTCCACATTGCAAACATATTCCAAATATTCTGTGTTCAAGCACTCTAGACACACTTAACAAACTCATTGTTCTTCAGGACTCACCAGTGCAGCGTTAAAACATTCCTCCAGCTCATTCTCAGGTGGCATCGGTAACTTTGGTACTGACATCTGCCTCTGAAGCCCGGTATGCTCCAGGCTGGTTTTTGTGATCTCCTTAATTTCCCTTCCCTGTGAAATTTCAGCACTTCCAGCAGCGTTCCCCATGACTGATCAAAATATCCAAACACAACTCATGAAGAAACCTCCAACACAACTTGAATAGGTACAAACTAAAACTCGCTTATTTCCAATTTAGACCTGTCACCTCCCATGATCTCCTCCCAGCAATAGGCTACTAACTCATTACGATGCTGCTTCCATTATCCGTTATTCTGTTAACAGATGGATGAAATTCACCCCAGCCCCTGAAAGAGTCAGTTCTCGCAGAGATCCTAAAGCAATATGAAACCCTAGAAAGAAGGAAGGGGACACCATGACAGCTGAGCAAGGGAAGAGAAAATGTGAATTAGAAAGTCCAAACAAACTATAGCTTCTGTCCAAGATGAGTCTGAATATTAATTCCAAGAAATTTGAAAAGTAGAAAAACTGCTATTTAAGCAGTTTTTCATTGGTTTCAGTTAAACATCATTAACCCACAACTATTATGATTTTTGAGTGCCATATCCACAAAAAAAAAAGTTAAAAAAAAAGGCAAAGATCCAGCAAAGAGTTGCTCTTTTTATCCCAAACAGGGACAGACAGAGACTGAAGGCAGCAGTAACTTTAATTATAAGAGCAGGGAGCGTTCTGGGTCCTAATGCCATCCCATTCAGGCCACACCTGATATTTAAAGCATGCGTAACAACAACAGGAGGAGCAGAGAAAACAAAAACTGATATCTATCATCATTTAAAGCTGGGATATGTATTGTTTTTCTGTCTTCATTCGGTTTTAAATATGTAAAGAAAAAAATTATTAAATTGGACAGATGGATAGCAAGATGACAGATAAATTTAGTTTAATTTTCTAATTTTTAGACCCAGTTATTTACAGACTGGAGTTTTGAAACATATAGTACATAATAATCAACTAAAGGTAAAAAATAAATTAGGATTGAAAGAAGATCCTTATGTTTGTTGAGTATCTACATAACACATTTATCAAAGTAAATTTGTTGAAATTTTTCCTTAATGCCAAATTGTTAAAAACAAAAAAAGAGGTTTATGTACCATTTTTATGTGCCCAAAAAACGGTTTAAGTGGCAAAAATGTATCATCGTATAGTACGGTCAAATATATAGATAACACAAAGGAGCATTTTGCATTTATGCATAAAGTACTCTTCTGTCTGGTTCCGTTGAGAAGCTGCAGAGAAGTGATTAAAAATTAGTTAACACCCAGAATATATATGAATCAAAACCAAGATGCATGATGTATCATGGTTTTCCCTTATTCTCAAATCAAATTTTGCAATAATACAACAATAATGGTCGGCTTTTGATGAAAGGTTATAGGAGAGGATCTTTTCAATAGAAAAATTTCAATGAAAAATCCCAGCCGATTATAAACGAACGGTGGTGAAAAATAACTGGCTGTCAATGCGGAAATAAAATTTACGCGATGATGTATATCACTAATGTCAGCTACACACAGGGAAAAAACTAATATCACACTGTTTTAAAGAAAACATAATTTCAGGTTTGAAACCTAAAAATGAAATTATTTATGCTGCATTTCAGGCTGAATTTGAGTTTATTCTGGGTTTAGCTAGCTTCAAACACAAACTACTGCTCTACTGCTGCAGAAAAGGCATGAAAATAATCCTAATCCAAATACGGTAAGTATTCTCTCTCAAGCTGCTGTTTGACCAATTCTCATTGTTAACAATCAGAGGTTGACAATTTGCATAACCTAATCTCTTTCTGATCAAAGCCTCTTTGTGCACTTAAATGTTTCATTGGGAAATCACCACAGAAAGGCCTGCATTCAAACTAGACACTGATGTCATGGGCCTGCAAAAAAATATTCACACACATACTTAAGATTTTCCTACTTTCTCCCAAAGTTTAAATTGCACAAGTGAAGGAGCAGTGGTGACGTGCTTCATTTGCAGTGAGCAAGAGACTTACAGGAAGGTGCAGCATGCCTTTAATAATTTATGAAGCCCACACCTGGACAGCCGCATGCTTGACATGTCGCCAACAGGACTCAATTAACACTGATGCTTTCCCAAAGGATTTTGTAGAGTCCATATCTTCACTTTGTGCATAAAAGATTAAACACATTGTAATCAAATAAGTCAGGTGAGCCAAGTAAAGCTCTAAAACAATGTTCTTGCTTAAATTCATGAACATAAGGCCAAATTATCACTGCAAATGCCTTCTTCAGTTTCTACAGTTTTTAGGCAGAAAGACCTTGAGAATTGTTTTGTCTTTGTGTGCAAAGACACAACACAAAACACTATTAGGGCACCAATAAAGTGAGGAACGTTTCTTGGTGTCAGATGATTGTTTTAAAATATCTCGATCAACTGACATTTCGAAGTACAAACAAGGTAGATTTAAAATCGTGTTACCACCAAGGCGTGTGGGATATTGTGTCTGAACACACGAAATGTTGACCCTTCACTTTTAGAAAAAATAAAGATAAAAAATGTACAGAGACAGTGAGTTACAGTGGATGGTAAAGAGCAATGTTTACTGTAGCTTTAGATTGCACCTTCAACAAAATTTGCAACTTTGAAGATGCATTTTTGGAAAAAATACTCAGACGAGCTGATGGTTAATTTTAAAAATGAAGTTGCGTAATTTACATTCCCAGTCATAACATTTTTAAGCTTATATTTAAACACTTTTCATCCATTTCTATGTATCTAGGTCAGAATTTTATTAAACGACTAAACGAATGGGTTATGCTGACTTGATTGTCATTACAGAAGTGAGATACATTTTGTGAACCCTAAACAGTCTTTCGATATCATTCAACCAAATAATATGGGTAGAGAGTAGAGAGTACCAAGAACTTCACTGACATCTAGTGGTTATGGTTTAGTAATACAAAAGGTTTGTGGAATGATGCCTGACATTCGAATGGGAAAAAACAATCTACTGGTGAATCTAAATGACATGTGCAAGTCATCTCAGAAAGAAAAGGAACCTCATCATGTGGTACATTCCACGCTGGTTTCTTGTGATTTTGATTATGGCTTACAGATAATGAAACCCCAAACTTCAGTATCTCAAAAAAATGTAATACCCTAAAAAAAGGTAATTTTTACAAAGTCACTGTGTCACAGTTTGCTAACTAACCTACTACACCAGCAAAAGTTTTGTAAGCCTTTAAAAAGTGTCTCACACTGGATCAGTTGGCAAAACAATCATAGAGGAAGACTGATGACTTGATGGATGTTCAGAGAACAGTCATCACTATTTAAAAGAACAGAAAGCCACAAAAGCTCATTAATGGCGAAGCTGGTTATTCTAAAAGTTCCGCATCCATACATATTAACAGAAAATTGAGTGAAAGGAAGACATTTGGAAGGATTGTCAAAAATAATCAATTTCAGAATCTGGGAGAGGTTCACAGAGGGTAGTGACACTGCATAAAGAATATCTGGATCCACTATGCTCAGATGGATCCCAAACATAGGCAACGAGCACATTAACTGGGCTGGGGTGGTAGGAAGCAAGGTTCAAAACTTCAAATCAAGCTTCCAGTGTTTGGAGGAAGAGTGGAGAGACACATGTTGCTTCAAGTCAAGTATAACATATTCACATTCAGCGTTGTTTTGGGAGGCCATGTCATCTGCTACGTGGTCTATAAGGGGTGTTGTCAAGAGGAAGTTGAAAGATAACAGACTCAACAAAGTAGATGAATAGAAGGAAGATATCAAAGCAATCTGGGCTTCGATTACACCTATGCAGGTTAATGCAGTCATTCTTGCAAGAGAAAGCCCAACCAAGTATTGAGCGCATAGCATGCATAGAAGGCTGATATTATGCTTATAACATCTGGACTTGATTGGTCTAGTGTGATATTGTTTTACTTTCTTTTTTCTTTTTTGCTTTCTTCACCTGTAAGCCATTATCATGACAATCCAAAAAAATATTTTACTTTATTAATAATAAATCACTTTCTGAACTAAATTGCAAGAAAATATTTTCTTTACACAGTCAAAGTGATAAAAGCCACAAAGCTAATTTCAATTACAATAAGGGTAAAATATTTGCAGCACATCCACTTATAAATGCAATACAGATTATTGTGTTGTCGGAGAAAAAATAAAAATAACACAAAACCACAATAAAATGTTCCTTAATTGTTAACAATTGAAATTTTAATTTATTTTCAGACTCTAAATGTTAGGCCTAAAATTATTTATACTCCTGCGGACCTGTATTATGAAATTATCATGTAACAAATAAATGTGTTTTTTTTATATAGAAAAAGGTTTCAGTTTTGGAAAAAAAAGAATGTTTTTTCTATTATCTTTTTTTCTAATTTCTTTACAGTTCTCAAGAATATGTTAAAAAAATTTACTGGCATTATTGCATTTAAACCACAGAAGTATTCAAGATCGGGTGTCCTGAATTAAAAGTCTTAATTAGGTCATTATCAGGTCTCTGTATAACCTGAGAGCACGAGGAGGTGATTCAATCCTTTGATTCATGTCTGCTGAACTTGGGATCCAATAAAACATTGTACAACACTCACCCACAAGAACTGCAGTTCAAGACCTCTAAAACTTCCTGTAATTGCTGTGTAGGTTTCTGTACATTTCCATGTATTTTAATGACTTAATCTCTGCCAATGAGCTTGAGGTAGCTGAGGCTGGAAGGCCTCCTTTCCATTATCCTAATCTTTAAAGCAACACTAAAGAACGTTCAGATTTGGTCCATTTTGGCAACCAGTGTGGACAAAAGTGGTAATGCTTTTCCTGAAGAAAGACTACATTTCCCATGAGGACCAGCACTTGGCATCGTCAAATCCTGATCTCCCAGTAGCCTGCAACTGGATTGACGTACATTCCTGTCTCCAGAGGCTGCGTGAAAAATGAATAGTGATGAGGTAATGAATGTAATTGTGGCAAAACAAAGTCATATGATAATGTTAAATATAAGAAACGGGGGAAGTGACGTGTGCCGTAAAGCATTCGGCAAATTTGTATTTGTTTTGTGTGGCAGGGTTCCTCCCAGCCTCCTCCAAGTTTCTTAGTGTCAGTTAAATCGATACAGACCCCGTCAGTCCATGACAGAGGAGTCATTCAACGAGCTGTAAGTCGACATACAATCCCAAAAGTTGTGAAAATATTTTATGAAGGTTGAAAAGTTAGCTAGTGTTGTTTTAACTCCCTTTCCAAGTTCACCTTTGGGCCCCTGCCATTACCATCTATTAAGTTACTTCTTGTCAGAAGAAATATGTTGGTAAGTATCGTGCCAGGGTTTTATGTAATTTTTGTATTTAAAACTGATAAACATGGATCCAGTCTTAAACAGTTTTTCATGACAGTTTTATTACTGCTTTTCTGGTCATTTTAACTAGTAAGTATTGTGTTTGGTAATAAAGCAGCTCTTTAAAAAAAAACATCTGTAAAGCATGAGTTTTCATGCTTCTATGTATGTCCTCCTATACTATCTGAGAACCTGAGCAGTGATCATACAGGAAACAAGATAAAGAGCAGCCTCACGACACACCGACACGTCTGAAGAAAGGTGCCGCAATGCTAAAATCACCCAGCGTCTCATTTCAAAGTCCGTCCTTAAAATGAAAATGAGATTTTGACGTTTTAAAAAGATTACCATTGAACAACAAGGTATCCCATTAAAAGTGTTGAAGGTTGCTCTGCAAAGTTAACTTGAAATAGAATGAATCTAAATTTGGTCTGCCTTCAAAGAGGGACAGGGATCCTTAAAGGGCTGTGATGATGGAAGAGATGTCTGGGCCTGAAAGGGTTTCTTGTGTTTATTCACATTTTGACACCTCCTTCTAGAAGTATGAAGTTTTCTTATGGGTAAGCAACTGTGTTGATGCACAAAATTTTTGGTTTGAGGTTTTAAAAAAGTTAGTCTGGACACGTTCCAGGAACTTTATCTAGGTCAAGCCACTTTTCTTTATGGTAACAATGCGTGTAAGTAGCAGGAAGTATGAGGTGCATTTTGAGTACGTTTAAAAATGAAAACATTCATGAGGACAACAAATATTGTTCCTTTTTTAATTGAGAGTTTAGTGCCTTATCTTACTTTACACAAATATTTGAGTGGTCCAAAAAATGTACACATAACAAATAAAAAAATTAAAATAAAAAAAAGACTTCATGCTAACACAAACTTAAGCTTTTCTTTTAGAAAGTTCTTCAATATATATTACATCTTTGCAATATTTATAGCACTTTAATGAGAAACATTTGAATTCAGCCATGCAAAAAACATAAATTTCAATTTTATTTCATTCAATAGAACCTAACAGGAATCTGAAAAGATTTAAGAATAAGTTTATTTATATAAAGTTAATTTACAGCAGATGTCATCTCAAGACACTTTACAGAAAATCATTCAAATCATACATGTATATATATTTTTTTTACTGCAGCTCTTTCATATACATCATTTGTTAATGTAGCATGTCGGGATTGAAGTCCTATAAGATAAGTTTATCATTGGAATACAATGACACTTATACCTTTTTCATTTACAAAAACATAAAACTATGTGGTAATTTTCGTATTTTGTTAAATTAAAACAAACTTTAAATTGGGGTTTTATGAGTTACTCCAGTGAGTCCTGTGAAAATTATTCTTATTAATAATCAGAGTTAAGTAGATATAAATATACTTTTTAAAAAAGTAGAGTCCAAAGAAGGACATGATGGCTAGACCAAAACAGTCTAGCAACACAAGCAACATATGGGCATAAAATAACTTGCAAACCAGGTGCTTAGTTCAAAAGAAAAACTGTACAAAACACCAGATGGCATTAAATGACGGAAGTAAGAATAAAAAGCTGCATAAAAGATTAGAAAAGGATAAGATTTCAGTATGTGGCACAGATAAAAGGTTTATCAAAACAACTGACAGGAAACTAAAATATTTTACTGCAGAGTTGCGTCTAGCTGTCCATGTTAATATTTGCATTTTCTCAGATGCAGTTTGAACAAAAAACACATATTGTAGGTTTGGTTTTATATAGAAATAGAGACATTTTGTTAAATTTATAAATGATTAAAGCTATTTTGTTAAAAGCGTGCACACAATGTCATTCCCTTTAAATAAAAAACAACCAACAAAGAAAAGAAAATACCACACATGCGGCTGCTTTTTGTGATTTCAAAACACCATGCGGTCAAAGTTGCCACATTCTAACATCACATTGTAACATCACATTGTAACATTTTTAGTTTGGGGTTGTTTTTACTGGCGTGGCTCATGGCTGACAAACAATCGTGACCGAACTGTGTCTGTTTTCGTTTAGTATGACTCACCTTAGCCTAAAACCTCAATCTACAAGATAAAATGTTTAAAAAGCAGCAAATTTCTGCCAGGTTGCACTCATAAAGCGTTTCACAATGTATGCAAGTTATTAGTGGAGATTCTTTTGTGCAGATGTGTTTCATGTAAATTAGAGTTCATGTTATAGCGAATGTCTTTAATCATAATTCAGAAATTGTGCCTTGGAGCAAAATTGCCTCATTTTACGCAAAGCAAAGTTTTTAGAAGGAGAAGAAAGCGGTCTGATAGCATTTTCATATAGGAGGATAAGAGAGTGAATATGGTGGGGGACTACCTTGGTTTGCCTTGGTTTTCACCTTTGCAACAGTAACATATACTATAATGTCTTTTGAGGGTAATTACAGATTCGGTTCTCAGTAACACAAATTTGTTTCACTTCTATTATCATGGTAACTTACACTCGAAAACATGCCATGGGGTCGGGTGGGGGGGGGGTTATAAAAACACCTGTGCAAGTACAGAATTTACGTTTGTTATTAACAAATATTCAGCATCTATAATATTTATTATCCCTGCTGTTTATAATTTTAAAGTTATCTATTAGTTCTCTATTATATTAAAAGGTTATCTTTTAGTATAACAAATCATGCCTCCATAACCTACAACCCTACAAATTCCTATGAATGTTTTAATTTAGCAATATCATTATTTTCACTTTTTTGTTTTTTTAAAGCTAGGTTAATTAGTAACCCCTCATATACTCGGAATACAGAGACCCATCTGCCTTATTTGAGACAAACCTTTCAAGAAAGGCAGATTTGTGTTGTTCTTTGTTGCTTAAACATGGATAGACCTAAATACAGTTTTCATGAACTAGCCCGCACAGGTAGGACTGGGCAATATGATGTAATACTCAGGATTTAAAGCAATATTTAGAATTTGTGCTTAAAAGATCTTCAAAGTTCACTGAATAGAAGCTGTAAAACTCACCAAAATACATATATTTTCAACATATGACTAGGATAGTAGTTTAGCGTATTCTGTACGTCTACATCTTGTTGACAGCATGCAACAATCTTAACTCCTTTTGTGAACGTTACATGTTATATTTTTCTCTGTATTAAAGTTATTGTAATTGTTAAGGTTGCTTGATATTAGGACAATAATGTAGTTTGCATGCATGTATCTTTCTCCATTCGTGTCTTTCTTATCTGTGCTGACATCACTCTGTGACATTTAGCATTTTGGGTCATGTCATCTGTGTTTATTTATAAGACGCCTCACAAGAAAAATGATTGGTATCAAAATAAACCTGCCACTTTGTGTGAGGAAAATCCATTTAACAGGTTGCTGATGTTTGTGCATTCTTGTTGTGTTTTTGTAACAGTGAAGGTGACCCCGAAATTTTGATTTCAAAGGTTGGGGGACGATTATTTTTCCAATTCTTTGAACTCGCCGATAGGTGGTCACGTGGTTCATGTAGCTCCGAGTAGGTGCAAACATCTCAGCCCAGTATGTCAGTTTGAACGGCTTCTGGTGCGAAAACGACTTTTTTCCACTTGAGACTATGGCCACAGTGCTTCATAACGTACAAAAACCTTAACAGAAGTAAAAATACCTCTTATAAAAAGGGAAATATGTTGCTGTATATGTTTTGATTGAAGACCTGGAATGAATGTTTAACTGTTGTAGGAGATTTAATTATTATAATTTTTTTGCTTTCATGCGAACTTAGTTGATTGTGCTTGTAGTCTGATAACTGATTAAAATATTCAATTAATTGAAACCGTTTCTCGTTGAAATCAGATTACATGACAAAATAACTCAATTGTGCAAAAATAAATGACCAAACAATTTATTGTAAAATATGTAAAATCCAAAACAAAAAAAAGAAAGTAAAATGTAAAACATGCTCTAAAATAAAGAACCACTTTTACTATTTACTATGAGTACTATACTATTTCTATACCAGAACTATTTACATATACATACATGCGGGTACACACACAAACACACAATCACACATATACACACACACACTCCCCGGCCAGCACGCCGTTCCACAGCTTCTCCGTGATGTAGTCCGTGTGCTCCGAATTCTCCAGCGGAAGGTACAACAGGTAGCGGCGCAGAAGGCGCGCCCCGCTGCCGCCGCTGGTAGAAGCTCACGCGGGCGTGACTGGCTGAACAAAATAGAAAATTATTTAAGTTCAGAATTTAAGTTGTGATGGAAATTTTAAAACACTGAATCCGGCTGACCCGTCTAAACCAGCCAAGCTTGTAATGAGCACCTAAAACACAACTAGCAAGTTCCGTTAGGAAGTTAAAATGCTTCATTAACGAAAACTGGCAATATAAAATATAACTGTGATACGGAACAGCAACAACAGCAAAAAACATTTGTGCTTTCATTGACTTACCGTAGAAAACACTTCCGAAAACACAGAGAATGCCCTAGGTCCAATGCTGGAACTGCTGGTGTTAGGAGCTATTAGCAGCTCCATGCTTCTTTCTATAGAAGTCAATGGGAGTGTCCGAACATACATAATAAAGCTAGATGTCTTACCCGCGTGCCGAGCGAACGTCGGTACTGGCGGCCATCTTGTCACAGGAAGCTCGCTCACTCAAACAGTATACTGTAATACTGCATGTTTTTTTAAATCGCCCAAACTTGCTCAATTTTCAACCAATTTTCGAACGGTTGGTTTGTTAAAAACATCAGAGGTGTAGTAACGACACTGCTTAATTATGAATAATTATAAAGATAGGGATTTTATATGAAAATAGCAAACACACACCGAAAGAATTAATGTTAAATCCAATGGGCTACAAAAGCTCTGTTAAGAATAGAAAAATAAGATGTATGATAAATATACTTATATAATATTATATATAATTTATAATGTAGCCTATTATAATGCTTATCCATTTTTCAAAATTTGAAGCGCAACAATAAAAAACAAATAGAAAGTGAAAGCACACAACAACAACAACAACAACAACAACAACAACAACAGGTGTGTTGTGTGGTGCTATTTGGTAAAAAAACACTTAACAGCAAAGGTAATGTTTTTTAATTATTTTAATGATTCCAATAACAAAGAAAATAACAGCAAGAATAGTAACAACATCTATACATCTATCTATGTTGATGATATGTGGTATGTTACTGAAACACATTTTAATTAATTCCAATAACAAAGAAAATAAAATTAATAGTAACAACATCTATCTATCTAACTATCTATACATCTATCTAACTATCTATACATCTATCTATATATCTATTTATTCATCTATCTATCTATATATCTATTTATTTATCTATCAATATATAAATCTATTGTTATCAATTGTTACATACGAGCTACTGCTACAACCATGGGAGAACGAGTGAGAGTTTGTGAGTGAGAGAGCTAGTGAGTGAGCAAGAGGGCACACAGCAGGGCCACCAGGGTCCGACACATACGGCTAATGCCCATGAAAAAGGACAGTTTTATTTAGTTTCTGCTGCATGCTGTTGCTCTGTAACCTCATTGTTTTCATTCTCACAATACGGTGCAGCCTTAGGTTGAAAAACAAGGACACAACCAATGTGAGCAGTGTATGGTGGAGGCTGTCTATCTCAAGGCACTTTACATGTAGAGCTGGGCTAAGCCAGACTCTTCCAGTCATCTTTTACCTGCCATGTAGAAGAGAGCATCTCATGAACTCAATGGAGACAGTAGGACAGAGCATCTGAACTTGACACAGAAGAGAATTGATGAAGAAAAGAAGAGAGCATCTCATGAATTTATATCCGGGACTTTAGGGATGCCCTGAAACTGGTAGTTTTACGTCAGATAATTTGTAAATTGGCTACTTTTTACTCTTTTGTATCCAGACATAAGAATCATTGCACGATTTAAAACCTATAAATAATAATCAAACAGTAATCAAATATTTAACAAAACTAAATATTAAATCAAACTAAACAGCACTAAACCTTGACATTAAACCAATGGCTCCAACAATATCTTACAGGTGAAAGGTGATCCCGGAGTTCTTGTTCTTAAGCAGCAGTGATCCCTGCATCCATGTGGTGCTGCACTAAAGTCAACAAGGTCCTGTAAAAATCATAATGCAACATGTTGTAACAAAGCAATCCCATTATAAATCATTGCGATTTATGTTAAACTGTAGTTATACTGAACAGGAAGAGCGATCATGCCTCTCCAACTGATGTGAAGTTTCTGGTTAAACTCCATGCACTGCCGCTGTCCACCGCTCCCTCAGGGATGTGTCAAACGCGGAGGACAAATTTCTCATCCTTTGGGATGTGACAGTGGGACTCTAAACAATAATACTGGGTCTGATTTAAACTTTACATCTGGTTTACACCTCCCGAATAGGCAAGTATACATTTAAAATTAAAATTAAAATAACGAACAGAAGCTAAGATAGTAACTTGTTCAGCAATGAGAATTTACAACTATGTTTTTGGGAAGCACTCCCCAGCCAAACATTACTAAGATTAAAATGTAGACAACAGACAAGTGTGTCCCGAACTTTCTGTTGGTTTCAGTGAAACCCAGCTGGTCTCAGCCTTGATAACTTGCCAAAGTAACTTAGGCTAGCTAGCCTAGCATAATTAAGTTTTATAAAGCTGCACTTTAAACAGCCATCCAAAATTATAACCACGTTAATAAAGTTTGTAAGAAACCATACTGTGTGCAAATCTGTGCCCTTTTCTGCGAGACATGAGTATTTTACTTTGTTCCGATCACTCACCTCCTATTGTGTTCAACACATCGGTCCCAACTGCTAACCTGTGGTAAGATGGCCGCAGAAGATGACGTCGGAATCTCCACCTTGAGTCGTCTAGTTTTATTATGTATGTCTATGGTCCGAACTCTCTCTCTATGGCGCTGATTGCTTCTAATGAGTGACGGTGGAGACAGCCAATCACAAAAGAGATCCAAACAACAGAGAGCCAATCAAGTTCTGGTAGGCGATCTTAACTCAGAGAAGCGGGCTTCTGCTTGAGCGGTTGTTTGGTCCGCTCGGTCCTAGTGCTGACAATTTCGGTATACAGTTGCGGAACATTGTTTTTGGACAGTAAAAAGTGCAGGGGACCAAATGGGACATTTGAAAAAGTGCAGGGGACATGTCACCAAGGCACCCAACCCCCCCAAATAAAAAAAATTACGTCCGTGCCCCTGACACACTGCTCAAATTGAAAGATTAATTTTCTCAGCAAGACCACAGTGAAGTATGAGGAGTAGTTGCTGCAGGCACATATTATTTTATACTCTATTGCAGAGTTTATATTCAACTTCAAAACATATTTGAACACGTCTTAAAATGATGAAGGTGAGCTACAGATAAAAAGACTAGAATATAGATTGCGTCTGTTTGTACTGATAAAAGAGATATTTTCTCTGACTTTAAAACAATAATGTAGAACAACTATCTGCATATTTAAAACCCCAGCTGTTGGATATTAAAACTTGATTGTGTGAGTCCATTAATCATCACATGTGGATATTCTGGTTGGTAAACTGATATGCAATAGGGTAGGTACATGTGTGCATAATTACTTGTTTAATACAAACAGCAGGAGACCACAAATTGGGGGTATAAATTAGAAAAGAAAATAATTAAAGGTTAGAGGTGGCTTATTGGCTGGTCATTGAAGGGCTCCTGGCAAGCCACTTGACCCCAAGATGCGAACCGATGAGCGCATTATTGTAACATTATTTTCATATTGGTTAGTTTGTGACTATAGTTTAAAGCACTTCGGGTGGTTGGAATGACTAGAATAGCAATCTCTAAATTTAGTTTATTTATCACTGTTGTTGGCCTCAATAATTTAGCAATAGATTCTAATAATAGTCTCCATGAATGGGGCTTGTAAGCAAAATTCTTTAAACGGACAACCAAACAAAGGATGCACAGTATACAAACGACCGCTGAACTTCTACAATCAACATGCTGTATAAGGTTTTACAGTTCTTGAAGATTGCAATTGCTGACCTGTTTG
>JAVLVB010000001.1:3048548-3081441 GCA_032876305.1 Orestias chungarensis | reverse complement strand
TCTGCAGCACCTCCTATCAGCTCCAACCTTCCACACCTGCTCACCCTCAGCTGCAGCTCATCACTGCTCGTCAGCCAGGCAGCATTTAAGCAGCAGTGTTTCCCTCATTCAGTGCCAGATTGTCGTTGCAGCATGCACTTCATTCCAGCATTGATTATTGGTTTAAATTCTCGGTTTCGACTCCAGCTTGCCTCTGACCTCGTCTTCACGTCTCTGCCCCGACCTTCTGCCCATCCACGACAAGCCTTTTGTCTGTTCCCTTCGGATTTTGTTTCTTTGGCTGAAGCACTCTCAAGCCTGCCCGCTTCCTGTTGGTGTTTGGAGCTTCCGAGCCCTGTCATCTGCTGTCAGGTGAATTACCAGCTTGTTGCCAATGCTGTGAGGACTCACCAGTCTCCTCGTTCCCTGTTGATTCCTGGAGTTAACCAAAGACTGTTTCGTGCTCCCAGTTAAACTAACTGCTTGTTGCTACGCCTAAAGATATAAAGTACTTAAAACTCTACCTGACGTTGTACTGCACTTGGGTCCTAAACCAGTTCCTTGACAGTTTGTGTACAATTTATAAATGGATTAGATCGCATATTAAAAGCAATCACTGTAAATTTGGATTAAAATCCTGGGCAGACTACTTTGAACTAGAATCTTTTCTACACAAAGTCAAAAATGACATACAAAATGACTACATTTTAACTTCCTAAGAGTTTCTATTCCAGGTGAATTTTCATAGCCGTCAGGGGAAGAGGTTAAAGAAAGCACAAATCAGATGATATAAGGTTTGTTTATTTGTGTTCCAATTGAAGAAAACAAAACAAAGGAACTTCCATTAAGAAAAGAAAAATAATTTTATACCAAAAATATGATACGTAAGTTAAAAAAATATCAGAAAGCTAAAAATATCAAGGGAAATATTAACAGGTTTGACAAATGAAAAGGGTGTGGTAACTATCTTTATGAGAAAACTAAACAATTTACAAATTTGTTTTCTAAGAGTTAGATCTTAATATACAAGTATAAGCATTGTATAAAAAAAGTACAAGTATAACCTTTAAATGCTGCAACTTTTTCAGTCTTCTAAACAAAGGACATACGTTCACGTTGAGTGGAAAAATCTATACACTTTATTAGTTTGGTAACATTCAGTAATTTACAAAACAACCATAGTTTATATAAGAAATTCTTTGATGTAGAACAAGGGAGTTACTAAAGTTGATGACAAGAGCTGCTTTCTTCGGATGAGCCAGAGCAGCAGCTTTCTAAATAAGCTGCAGATGTTTAAAGTCATACTGCATGAACCAAATACAGAAACGGAGAGGCTCCATTTACCTTAGACAGTTTTTTTTTTCTTTTCAATTCATTATAATGACTAGCTTATTTAAAGCAAAGTCTCTTATTTTTCACTTTTCAGATTATTGAGTGAGGTCACTCCATTGCTACTGGAGTAACTGCGATCAGGTAATGTTGGGGAGCAAACTGAGAGGACGGTGAGGGCAGGAGAGGAGGCGGAGATAGATATGGAGTGGATACTGTGCAGCTTCAGCCGGAACCCACATGGACAGCCAGAATCATGCAGGAGCTGCAGTACATCTTTGCGAAAACGAATGCCAACCAGTGCATATAGGATGGGGTTTAGGCAACAGCGAGTGTAAGCCAAAGTGCAAGTGATGTACTCTGTCATCGGAGCGCAGTATGACCCTGCTATTTTGTGAGAAAGAAACACTGTGTATGGCAGCTGGAATATCAGGAAAACCAGCACTAGAGCAACCATTAAAATCAAAGTGCGCTGCCGATGCCAATGCGTCCCACGGCGACGCACATGGCCTTCCCAGAGGACCACACCTATTGAAGAGTAGCACACCACCATTATGAAGAGAGAAACACAGAAGACAGCAATGATGGCTCCATAGGGGACCATCTTGTGTTGCCCGGTTAATTGCAGCCCACAGAATGCCTGTTTGCCGGACCCCGAAACCCCAGAGAAGAGGATTTCTGGCAGGCTTAGAAGGAGGGCAACAATCCAGACTAATACTGCAGCAATCTTCCCCGCCTTTAGTATCTGACCGCGCAGCCGTAGCATCTCTTGGGCTCGTGCCACAACCATGTAGCGGTCAACGCTTACGCAGGCGAGCAGCAGCAACCCGCTGTACGTGTTGATGGCGTAGAATGCACGCATTAGTTTGCAAAGGGCAACAGGAAAGATCCAGCCCATATGAGTGTCAGCTGCCTGCAAAGGGAGCGTGAGGAGCAGGAGGAAATCAGCCAATGCCAGGTGAAAGAGAAAGATGTCAGTCATGGAACGAAGCCGTAGGCGGCGGTAGAGGACAAAGGTGGCGATCACAAGAGCGTTCCCCAAAACTCCCACTAAGAAAATCAGGCAAAAGGCACCGGTCTGGAAATTTACGATAACACTCTGCTGTAGGTCACTGGCTTCACACCAGTCACTGGAGCCGTCATCGTCAGACGAGAAATTACTGCCATTTACCATGCAGTCGAAGTATTCCGTGATGTTTAAGTTTTCACAATGGGAGTAGTCCATTGTTGCTGGAGGAAAAAATAAAGAACATGTGTACATTTCTCATACAGTGATGTAACCTTTAGGTAACTAAAACACAGTCTAAAACCAACACCAATTAAAAAGACCCAACTTTTGTTTAACCTCGAATTTATCTGTCAGCCATTTCAATTCAATTAGTAAAGCTCAACTTACAAGCTTAACTGGAAACGTTTTACATCTTATTATTATATCTTAATATTATCCTAATATTGCAACTAAAAGTTTTAAACTTAGCTTATAACCACCTTGCTGTACAGCTGTTACATACAGAGTTATCTGGGTTACAGATTCCTCTAAAAGATTAAACAAGTGGTGTTTGTATTGGTAAATGTGAACTCAGTCAGGTTTTACTTTCACTCAATGAAAAACTTTAAGGGGGTCGGGAAACCTGAAAACTATAAAGTGAAGTAGTCCTGGAAAATTTTCCCTTTTTGTACAAGAAATGTTAATAGAAAATATAGGAAAATATAAAAATAAAAAGGTAAACTTTTCTCCAGCCTGACATTTTTAAATTATATTTAAAATATATCTATTTTACATCTAATGGATGTAATGGATTTCTTTCTTATTTGTATCTTATTTTCAAATCTGGCAGTGGTAAAACTAGGCCGACTGCACATTAAAACAAAAGGTTTTGGATATGCCCATAGTGAATATTCTGAGTCATTTCAAGTTTGTGCAAAATGCCAAGCCACAAAAAGTTTGCGTGAGGACTTATTATTGATAAGTTCCAATTTACATAAAGCTTGGGTTCATTTTGAGCAAAGTTATGCCCACTGTGTCAAGAGCTCAGGAAATACGAACGGGTAAAAGCAGGTTGAAAGTCAGAGAGCTGCTGCTCTGCTCTTCAGTTTGAGTAAGCAGCTGAGTGACTTTAGTCATACAGAAGCACATTGCGTGACACTGGCATCAGGTCGTTGGCACAGGGGAAATCGTGGGTAGCTAGACGGTCGACAAATCAGTCAATGTCGCGTGCTAAGAGCATTTATAGGCAGTTTCCACAATCACCTTTTTATCATTTCATGTTTTACTATCCTGTTAAAACTGAAGCAGATAACTGTGCTAAATTGTCCTGTTTGCTTGTAAGAATAGGTTTAGTTACTAGGAGAGCAAGACTATTACAGAGACTTTAATAAAAAGGTAAGAGGAACCACTTTTTTATACATCAGTTTGTGTCTGTCATCTGCTTGAAATGATTTCGTAAAGTTTTATATAATCCGAAATAAGTTAGGTTTCATCAAAATTTATTTGCTTCAAATAATATTCTTCTTTTAAAAAATGTATAGAAAAACAAGAGCTACAGCAATGTTGTGGTAGAAGTAAATAATTGTAAATACAAAACAACATGCACAGGTTAGAAAGCTAATAAAAAATAGGTTGAACAGAGAAAATTAATTTGTTTCCCTAATAACCATTGATCACAAACTTAATTTTATTTTGTCACAGCCGCAATTTAGCGTGTTATGATAAGGAAAACGGATTGCAGCCAATTGAAGTCAATTTGGCAGCTCTTATAACTCATAATGATGAGTGTGAACATTAAAACTAATATAACAACATACAATATCAGCATATTTCCCTTCAATCTTAACTCTGACTCTTCACACTCCTCCAGCGTATATGGGGGTGCGGCACCCAGATTCTTTCTTGGCAAAGTACCATTTATAAACAAAAACCATTTACTATTGTCTGTTACTGTTTTTAATTTATTTCAACAACACCGTGTATGTTGCATGCAACCAAATCTTGTTCCTCTTGCAGTCTGAGTCAACAGTTTCTCAACTTTGCTTTAGAAGTTTTTCAGACTTAAGTATATTTTTCAGATCGCAACCAGTAAAACAAGTAAAACTCTATTACAAATAAAAACTAAAGGTGTTTCTTTAAAGGTGTAACATTATACTGGTGAATCAGAACAGTGATTATTAGAACCAAATGGAATATTTATTAAAAGGGCTAATATAATTATCCATTTGTTCAAAGTTTCCCAATTAATCATCTAATTAAATAAAACCAATATTCTATTAAGTTAAGAAAGAAAAAAAAATGTCAAGCTTAGTAACATTTTATTTTACTTATTAGCAAATACAGGTAATTATGTATAATTTTTGACAGTAGCAGTTGTTGTAGTAGATAAAATTAAATAAAAAGTGTTAAATGTTTTGCAAATGAAAACTTTTCTTTAGAAATGTATGGTCTTAATTTTGAACTTTTTAAAAGTTTGAACAGTTAAAGAATTTCAGATGGTCCCTTTATTTAGCGTCTTGGTGTTACGCAACTCCCAGTAAAATACTCAACACAGCATACTCAGGAAAACCAAGAACTTTGTAATCAAGTTGAAAGTGAGATAATCCCCCCCAGACTACATGATGCCGTAAGTTTGTGTAGGCATTTACAGTATTTTAATAATTTTTCAGAGCTCTAAGTAAGAGGTGCGTCATTTTTTCTTTTTAGTGATGCCATCGCAGCTCCTTTGATTTCCAGCTATCTGGGTGATTTCGGTTCTCAAGAAAAGTGGTTTTAAAGGTTTTCTTTTTTTTTTTTTACAAAAGAAACAAGCACAAACTTAAATGATACGTTAATCGTATGATGGTAGAAATGCATTAACTTTGCCAACTCCTGCATTTATCATCACTAGCAAAAACAAAAATCAGATTCCTTTAAAAATGTGTTCAAACTAAATAAAGACATCCCCTTTCCAAAAAAATAAATACTTACCTGTGATATTTGAGGTGTTGAGCATGTCCCAGGACTTCTTCATGTACCTGCACAAGAGCTCTGTGGAGCTGGCACTCTTAAAAACAAGACATTGGGCTTAACCTCAGCTACCACGAGCCAATGAAACCAGCTCTGTGTTTTGTTGACCTTGCTATACCCCTGCCATGCCCATTTCTTTAAAACGAGCGTCAAAGATGATGCCAACAAACAGAAGCCTGTCTTTTTTTGTGGAGGACAAGTTGTCCTTGACAAAAAGTTTGATTCTTTGGGTCACCATTTTTCCTTTTCACACCTTATTCTTCACACGTTTCACAAGGTTTTTGTTGTGGAAAATAATTTTCTTTTCCATATTTGTAATGTCAAACTTTGTTATTTCATCCTTTGTCAGCAATCCTAAAATAAAATCTGAGAAACATGGGAAGAAATTCAAGTTAAAAACCTACAAAACCACCAATGTAAATCACTTGGTATAAAACAGACTGCAGTCTCTTGTGTGCCTAATCTATTTTCAGATGGCAGTTTTTTAGTAATCTCTTATCAACTTTTAACTAAACTTTCAACTTCTAAACTGCAAAAACAAACTGTATTTTAATGAAAAATTGCATTTTTATGCATTTGCTTATACTGTACATACTGTAAATCTTTCATTCCGTGGATTTATATTTGCAAGACTGGACCCATTAAACAAAATGAATTTTTTGTGTCATTAATCTTGCAGATTGTGTCTTGAGTTTAAAGTAATGGCAGCTCACCCTGTGAAGAGTTCATAGCATAATTTAATTAAGGTCATGCACGAAGTTCAGCTAGCGGACAAAAGATGCAACCAATCCTGGGTGTGACTGCCAGCTTGAACAAAATATAGTTCATAACCTTTCCCCTCACTTCTGAGGTTGTGAACGTTAAAGGTGAAAAAGTGTTGACACCCTAAGGCCTTCACATACCTCCTGGTGTTTGCAAGCAATTTGCCCTTTGCAGACAAGTTCACAATTTCACTAATATAATTTTTATCTTAGCTCAGCAGCTCAGCTGTGTTCTGCAAAGAGATGGATAATGATTTTCACAACAGCCTGTTAGTGTGAAAAGTATTTATTGTTTTATACAGTTTACTAGAACTGAACTACTTTTGGGAAAGTGTAAGAAAATTAATTTTTTTTCCTTTTACTTTTTTTTTTTTACAGATGAAAATTCTTCTTGCATTTCTCTTCAAACCATATAGGTTACAAAGCAAACACGTAATTTGAGGTGCTCTAAAAACATTTAAAAAAAATTAACAGGACTATGATTTTTAGCTGATAGAAAGGAAATTGATGTCTTATATTGTCCCATTTAAAGATCTAAATGCAATTAGAATCTATACAATGTAAAAAAGTCATACATCCAGAAAGCGTGCCTGACTCCACTGCATACCTATTACCAACCCACCACAGATTTCTTAGCAAAAGTCCTTACTTTAAATACTTGAACCAATGAATGCACTGTTTCCTAAAATGCTCAAATTTTCAAAATTTTGTGACAAATATATTCTAGAGCAGTGAGTAATTTTTGTTCTCATCTTTGCTAATTTTATGAGTATTTTCACTATTGTAATCATTTGTAAATTGTTGAAATGAATGTTCATATTGTGAAGTTATGTATGTTATTTTATAAAAACCTGTCCTCACATGCTAAACAAGCTCAATACATAATGACAAAAGTAATAAAAATAATTTAATTACAAAACAAAAAAGGACTAAAAGTCATCTCTTAGTACTGTTGGGTTTAGTCGGAGCTTTGCATCGTATCAGAAAACCTGAAATAAGTCTACAGCACATTTTCAGCCTTTATTTTGGTGCAAACCACTCGTCTAACTGCTGCAGACATGGCAGCAATAAGAGACACAAACCACACTCGCTGGTTTCCAGACATTGAGAAAAATGCACATTGAGCTTCTATGCATGCTCTTGCTCATGGGAACTTTTGACAGCTGTGTTCACATGTTGACAATCCTTGATCCACAACGTGGTTAAGATCTGATTTTATACTCCCCTTGCTTGTTTATCTGTGTGGTTTATGCAAACTGGTGTGAAACAGTTGACCCACTCTTCAACCTGTGCACACCATTTGGGCTCAACTGTCACCAACACACAGTGAAAATCAATATATCAATCACTGTAAACAGCATGCATAGGGATGTAATGTATAAATGCTATTGTTACAGTGTAAAAGGATCTGACATATATATGTTGCTATAGCATAAAACATATATGTTTTGGGAGGGTGGGTTTTTAAATGCTCCTATTTGTCAACTAAAATAAATTTTTAAATTTAAATAAAGTTTGTAATAATCAAACAAATCTTCAGGTGGGAATTGTAAATTAGTTGTAAGGCAACCCGTTTATCCTTGCATTAAGATATGCACCACTGTGAAACTAGTAATCCACGAGGCTAATATTTGTGTTGCTTAGAGTGCAAAAATTATCTCAACTTGACTAAAATAGGGAAGAAAATGTCAACTCACAAATGTGGACCCATATATGGTTCAGACGAACTAATATCAGGTTCCACTTGAGACAGGTTTTTAAACACAGCCTCCTTTTTTTGTTGCACACCAGATACTTGAATTCAGATCTCAAATTGATTTATTTTGTAGTATATTTTCAGTCAAATCGGCAGTGACGGATAAAAAAAGAAAAAAAAAATTAAATCAGTTGACTGCTGAGAAATGAACATAAAATGCATCAAAAACTAAAGACTAAGAGTTTTGGGGAAGTCAAATTTTTATACAATAACTATCTGTTACATTTGCATGTTTTCCCAGAAGAAAGATTAAAAAATGGGGTCGGAGGCTTTACGGTCCAGTGAAGATATAATTCGTGTCAGCAAGTCCGACCTCAAAGAAACCCAGAAATCAGCATCTGCAGGGCTAAACAAATCATCGATGCATCTGCAGCTATAACATCGAGCATCACATAATAGACTTAAAACCTTGAGCTCAAGTTTAAACTATTCAGCTACAAATTAACTAATAATTCAAATATATAATGAAATGGTGGATATTAATAGTAGTTTGGGTAGGTTTTTAGTCCTCGACCGTAATCATGTTTTTTTTGTTTTTTTTACTTAGTTCTGGGTCCTAATTTTTGTTTAGATGTATATAGATCAAATAAAATTAAATGAGAATTCAGAATCACAAGCAAAGATAAATATTTAATCTGCAAAACCGTTTCTAAATTATCTTTTTGTTGTTTTTTTTGCAGCCATCAGTGCTACTGTACATGCTGTTAGACATCTGGACAAGAACACAAGCAGGGGAAAAACAGAAGAGCTCTTAAAGCAAATCATTTTTTTTCAGTATGTAATTTAGCTATGAATTTGAATAATACTTTATAATGTAAAATAGTAAATGAGCACTAAATCATTTGCACTGTGTCATGACTGAAACTGACTTAAGCTGAAACTCTCATTTTTATATCAGCAGGCAGTTCTTTAAATGCTCTGATTGAGCTTCATAATTCTACAAAAAGTTTAAATGTTGTGTCATTTTACTTTTTTTTTAACAGTATTTTTCTACAAACTTCATTATGTTAACAAGTATCCGTTACATATTGCATTATCAACCTAAAATAAACTCAGCTTGGCTTTTACGATCATCTTTCTCTGTGTTCCAACTGTTGAAATAGTAATAGAAATATAATGCTCACAATTAAAACCTGCTGCTTATTGTGCATCGTACTACACCGCGGTGAAATGTTGAAAATCAAGTTCAGCTGATGCATGAAAACAGGAAGGAAAAGGCAGCCAAAGCGGCGAAGCACACATTTCTAAATACCTCTCTCAGAACAAAACAATAACACATGATAGCTGTAGTAAATTTTTTTCTAAAGGACAACTTTAGCCTATGAGGCGCCATGTGTGCAGACGGATGTAAAACAAAAACAACCATTTTTATATTTACAAGCTGCTGTTACATATTTTGTACACCTCTTTTCGACTTACCGATATGAGAACCTGGAAAGTGGTTCAGATATTTTTCCAGTAAAATAAAAAAAACTACAACAGGTACATCTTTAACATTATTGAATTCTCAGTTTATATTTACAATGTGTGTATAAATATTATATTTAATGTTTTCAGCTTCAAATAGATAAAGATAACAAAGGTGGTTTTATTCTACACAGGTTGGCCATTTAAGTTATCTTTTTAATTGAGTATTTGATGATTTGAATGATAGTTTTTTCTTTTTTTCTCTGCACCCTTCAGTTGAATGCCAAAGGGTAACAAACTACTTCAGTAGCATCATTCTGTGCAGTTGTGAAACAGGAAAAGCAGAGGGTGTGAAACCGTGAGGGGAGCAGGCCTCTGGTCAAGAACAAAGAGAAAACAAAAATAAGAGTTTCATACCAGTGGGCGAATATATTTCAGTGAGTTTCAGGTTTGCAGTGGCTCAATTTCACCACTAGAGGGCCAAATTGGGAACATTTACTTTCACTTCAGAGGCCTCGACATATATTTTGAGCAAAGGTGTTGTTGAAGAGAAAACAGCCAATAAAATAAAGCAAACTTTGATCTTCCCTTAAATTTGCTAAACAAAAGAAGCAAAAATAGATTCTAAATTTGTTACATAATGAAATGACATTGGTAGATGCTTTCATACTGCAGCAAGACAGATTACATTTAATAAATAAATAAAAATTCCCCGCTGGAATTTCCAGTAATACTCAGCACTTTCTATGATTTTCTCTGATCTTGCTCGCACTCACACAACACTTGGCTTACTCACCATTATTAGACTATTTAGAAAATGTATGTTATAACAGAGTTTACATCTTAAAGGACAAAGATCTTTGAGGCCAACTAGCATGGAGCTAAGACCAGTGAATTTTGTTTGCAGCTTCTTATATTTACCAAAAGCCAAAACCTGAGTATCACAGCATCTAAAACACATTATACTACCATTTTGGGTCACAATAGGCTACAAATAGCTCGTGTTTCAAAGTTATTGCTCAAAGAGTAACTCAAGCTTTTAGATATACAGCGGTTGGACAATTAACCTGAAACACCTGTAATTTAGGTGCGGGAGGTTTCATTGGTAAATTGGACGAGCCTGGAGGCCAATCTTCCTTAATTGCACATTGCAGCTGTAAGAGCAGAGTGTGAAGGTCCAATAAGCACAGTAAGAACACAGTTTTGCTCAAAATATTGCAATGCACACAACAATATGTGTGACATACCAGAATTCAAAAGAGGACCAATTGTTGGTGCATGTCTTTAAGGCACATCTGTGACCAAGACAGCAAGTCTTTGTGATGTATTAAGAGCCACGTTATCCAGGGTAATATCAGCACACTGCCAAGAAGGACTGTGATCGCAAGAGGAAGTTGAATTTGTATTGGCCGCAAAAGGAGGCCCCACACCTTACTAATAAATTATTGTAGTCTAAAACCAGGTGGTTCAGTTTAATTGTCCAACCCCTGTAGCTAACACATAGGAAAAAGACTATAAACTATAAGTTTATCAACTAAAACATGCCTGCCAGAAGGAGTTGCTTAAATCCAACAGAAATTTAAAGATTTACAAAATTGTATCGAAGCATACAACCTTTTTTTGTTTTTTTTGACAAAGTCCAGATCAAAATGCTTCTACAAAAAGGAAGTTGCTAAATTGGTTTAAAAAACCCAAAAAGGGCAGCTTTCAAAGAAGATGCATTTAACAAACAAAAGAAATATAAAGGTTATATGTTCTTTATTGTTGTGAAGCCTTAGAGGTTATCCTGGATGATATTTGTTCATTTGATTTATTTATTTTTGTTAATTTGTTGATCAAAAAGTTTAAGATCATGCCAAATTAAATTTTAAAGGATCACATTTTTGTAAAGAAAAATGCAATGGCTGCAAACAAAAATTATATTAACCTCAACATCTTACTCAATTCAATTTCAAACATTCAAAAGTAAGCAGTTTGCTAACAATTACAAAACACAATTCTGTTTTATGCAGGTATTAGGTCACAGCTCAGTAAGCACACAAAATGTCCTTCTTTCATTATTTTTTGTCAATGCTCTCCATGTCCACAAACATCTCTCAACAACTGGAGAACAATTAAATGACAGAGAGCAGTTTCCTGTCCCACGGGCTGAAGTGAAAACAGAGGCCTTAACAATGAGCTTTGACTTGCTGTGCATTAAACCTGCAAAACGCAGGAGGTTGTTGTCTTTAGAATTTTAGTACTAAGAAATGGCAGTCTGAGGAAAATGCAAAACTTTTTTTTTTACAAATGCAAAAACAGAAAATTCAGGCTTTCCTCACAAACTATGTTTTATGCTTGATTTGCATGCAAAACCAGCTCCATATTTGAGTGTTTTTATTTTTATTTTACATTGCAATCAAATAAAGAAGGAAGCTCCTTAAAACAATCTTAACAAACATTTAAAGAGTAACAGGAAACTGCTGCTCGGCTAACCTTCCTTTATAGTAATATCAAGATAGGACCATGCTCATTTGTTTGTCAGCACTTTTTGTGTTGTAAATGTTCATTTGTACGTTCTAGGGAATTGCATACTATATTTACTTTCTGAGAATTTACTTAAGACAAACACAGTTTCTTTTTATTAAACTGACTTAGAAAGTAAATCTAAAGTAACCCACAACATTGTTCATAATCATTAAAAGTTGTAATTGCTTTAGCTTATCTCAACCATCAATGAGAAAACCCGCAATTATAACAAGCAGAAGGAAAAATAAAGACTAATTTTATTCTACCTTCACAATTTTGTTCAACCATTTTCAGTCCTGATCCTCAGATTTCATCATAATTTATCATTTTTCAGAAACATGAGGGTGAGCTGATTATTTCTAATCATGAAAGTTTATAGACCAAACTTAAACAAAAACATGTAAATGAGAGATTCATTCATTCACAAAAAAACAACAACAAAAAAAAACGCATTATTTTCCCTAATCATAAAACCTGTCTGTCATTAGTGATAAAAATGTTTTAAAAAATCACTGAGGTTAGAGCTTGTTATAAGGTGGAGACAAGACTTCCATGGACTTTTCATATGCTCATTTATAAAGGTTTTACATGGGGGTAAAAAAATTGTTTTCAATTTTACTCAGGACAGAAAAAGGTAAAAAAATAAATAAGTTTATTTAATTTGTATCGTCATTAGATTTATAAAGAATTTATATTTTAGTTTTCCCAGACTGGCAGCTGGAATTTAGAGAAAATTTCCAATTATTTGGGCAAACAGACGTGTTATTTTGATGCTGGCTGCTACCGGTATCAACATCTTTTTTAACTTTTAATCTCATCTGTTTATTGGTATTTTCCCCAAAACAAGGCCATGACATCTTTACGCCCATCAGCAGCGAGCAGAGCCAAGATAAAGGGGGCTGGGCTGTTTTGCAAACACAGAAAGGACCAAGGCATTTGGCCTCAGAGCGTCCTTGGGTCACAGATTAACTCCAGAGATTTCTGCTGCTCTCCTCATCTCTGACCACAATGATCTTCTACCTTTTCTTACCTGCTGTCGTCTTCTGTAAGTATATGATGTGAGATACAGGCTAGGGTTGTATCACCCGATTTTATTTGGTTTTGTTTTTCTTTTAGCAGCTTGTAACAGATGTCCTCTGTGGTAATAAAAGGAAAAGAAATTCACATAAGAGATGTTTACCATCTACCTTCTTTATTTCCAGGTGTTGCTGGGTCAGAACCCGCCAACATCACAGATGAGCTGAACAGCCATACACTAAGTGCTTTCACTTATGGAAACAGTAAGTTGCGTCTACGCTTTAGTTTACAAATGTTCAGAAACTACTTCCAACATGTTATTTGAATGATTATTTCCTAAATGAATTTCTGTTTAACACATGATAAGCCATTATCTGTCTTATTATCATATATCGTATCGTATAAACTTAACACCAGGCGCAAAGCAGTCAATGAATTTTTTTTGTCTTACAATAAATATATCTAAAATATATTTAAAATATTTAAATTCACAGAACTTAAAAACAAGATTGTAAATATTGTCTTTTAGTCGCAGTTACCATTTTTGTTGATGATGATCTTTTTGTAAAATAGATTAACAAAGAATGCAGTCAATTAGCCCAACTGGAGTAAAAGTTATTCTTTAACATTCATCTCAAATATCACATTTGGTCGCATGTTTTTAATTAGATTAGCTAACCACTGAAGCTTTTTATTTAAGCAAAGCTTATAGAAAGTACTTTAAAGCAATGAAATTAATATGAGGATTAATAAAGAAGCAGCAGATAATTGAATTTGTAACGACATCTGTTCTGAAAATACCATTTCTCTTTATTACTCAGAACTCAGTACTTCTCTGTACCTGATAACATGACTAAATGTGCTGACGATTACAGAAAGAAAACCCCTTCCCCTGTAGTGTGTTAGTTGAATTTACAAAAAGGTTCACAAACATTATTTCTTTTAGATTTTTACCAATCAGAACCCCAAAACAAACAAACAAAAATCTGTAAGGTTAGAATATTAAATATAATTTAATCCCCTTGTAACAGCAAAGAAAAGGATTAAGAATTATGATCAGTTTAAAAGACAACTGAAAAAGAATTGACACTACAAAGCCATCAGCTACACTCTGCAAAACAAACTGTTACTTCTCACTAAAGCCAATTACATTTTTTCTTGCAGGTACGACAAAACCAAACAATAAAGTGCCGAGTTCTAACAGAAATGAGCTGAAGGAGATGGAGGATGAGCTGGAAAGGAACAACGCATCTTTACTTATCGCAGAGGATAATGGTGAGTGCAAAATTCAGTTCACATATTAAGCAACCTATTGAGGTCAATCTGGTCTCATTTAAAAACCAAATAAAATAACAAGAATATACAATAAAAAACATGAAAGGTCACTGAGCTTGTTCATTCAAAGGAAAACAAGAAATGTACCAATTTATCCACAATAACACTCGTCTTGAGCTGCAGTTTAGGTGCAGATGAAAACTATTCCAACAGGATCATGTCTTTAACAAACTTGGTATTATCATGCAGAACATTTCCAGGACCAAGAGATTCAACTTCAGCAAAAACACTGTGACCGGGATCTCCTCATAGAGCTCAGTCACTCCTTCTGTGGTGAACCTTTTCAAACAGAAATGCATAAAATCCCCGGAGATGACCACTGTGTGATGACACGCATTATCAGGTATTTATGTTAAACCTTTGAAAATACATTTCCAAAAAAGTTGTCTTACCTACAACGTTCTGTTTTTGTTGCTTTTTTTCCCCAATTCTTTTCTTTGCATTTTCTTTCACTTCCATCAATTTAGCCACATTAGCTCACGAACTACATAAATTGTCTAAAGAAAAACATTTTCTCTTTTACTAATCAGGTATCAGTTATATTGATATATTTTTTTTACTAGTTTTTGTTTTCATTACGTTGCTTCCGAGTTACAGTAAACTGGACGCGTTCATTTTAACGACCTTCACCTGGTTTCTATTCCTATTATGGCAACGAGTGTTAAAGCTTTTACAAATTGGATTTATTAAATTTTTCTATTAAATTTATTGCCAAAAATAGAGGATGACTGTCATTTTTATATATATCTTTATTCATGTTAATAATTGTTACAGTAACAATACCAAGTGTGTATGCACTTGGTATTGTTATTCTCGCTCATGGCCAAGTCATAAATTGATACACCTAATGCATGCGCTTTGTGAGGTTTAATCTGCATTAGATTCTACTTATTAACATATTTCTCCTAGAGAAAGGACAGTAGGATTGCTTTAGCATCACCACACATTTGCTTCTTTGTGTTCTCTGTTGTTGTTTGAACTTTAATTCACTTAGTTTGCAATCCTATGTTGCCCCCAACAGATCTTAGTGGTTACGGATGTATTTTCTTAATTGGCTTCATTTTGTAAACTGGTGGAATAACTTCCCCTTCAGCATATTCAATCTCAAAGCACACCACATTGGATGCAGTCCAATCTCTCCAACCACCTCAGCAGTTGCTATGCAAAACCTTTTCCAACTATGTCTGTCTACAATAGTCATACATCATCAGAATTGTCAACCCCATCAAAAACAAGACCAAAACTATACAGAGGCCACTGCAAATACACATGCTCTTTAAATCAAATGACATTAACAATCTGCTTACTTGATTTTTCAGGTATTTGTACATGTTATTAACATAATTGAATTACAATTGAATTATATTCAATTCAGAAAAAAATCTTTATTCCCATGTGGTAACAAAATGAGGCATAGAATAAATAGGAATAAAAAAATACTAAGATAAATGAGTAAGTAATAAGGAATGTGCATTGAGCTAGGTAAGTCTGTAAGCCATTTTCTTTTACTGTGGCAAGTATGGCTCAATAACAATGTTAAATTGAGATAGGAAATATCCATCATTACAAGTGGGTGTGAGGCACTTCCTCCTTTTCCTGTATTTGTTCAGCAGTAAATGTAGGAACCCCCGCCCCTTCAGGAAGTTGTTTAACCACAGCCGATTTTCTTACATTTGCTGTACAACAATAACACAGACTTCAGAGTTTAGTTGTGAAGTTTCAGTTATGTTTTCAATAAGGAGTCTCGGTTACATTCATCCAGCACAAGAAAATACATGAAAAGACTCTTTTAGCATGAATGTCAAAAGGTTTTTTGGTTTGTTCATCACATGTCACAGGGCTGGTGCATATCTCCTAAAATCTGTAATCAAGAAAGAAAATGTTAAATGAATACATTTTAAATTTGGTAATAAATACAGCTATAAACTGCAATTTTATGTGTTTTACATTATTATTTCTGCCTAATTTTCTGTATATTTTTGGTCAGTGATCATCAGAAGTTTTTATTTTTTTCTCATTTTGTATCTAAACTTTATGCAACAAAAGCTAAAAAGCAGAACGCATGTTTTTATCTTCTTTCTCTTTGTTTATTAATATTCATTATCAGATAATCTATCTTTATCTGCTGCAGACCCTACAACGATCTGACGATATGTTTGGAAATAGTGACTTCATTTACCAACTGCTATTTTCCAAATCCTGATATCCAAGACGTTTTCCTCAACATCCACTCCACCTACTTCCACAACTGCTCAAAGAAAGCAGAAGAGCTGCTTGAAGATGCCCCTACCAGCCTGGTGGTGGCTCTCACCATCATCCCAGTGAGCCTCATACCAGTCATGGTTTGTCTTGTGCTTTGGAAAAGTTAGGAGCCAACTGATCCATTTCCCAAAGATTCATTCTTCGCTCTGAACATTTTGATCATCGTAACTTAAAAAAGAAGATTCTTCGATGCAAGTTGTGTGTGGTTATATTTTTGTGCAAATGTGAGCTTGATAGTTGCAGAAAAACACTCCAAAAAAACTGATCATTAGCTCAGCGGCTTTTATCTGAAACAGGTTTTATTTTCACATGAAGTCTCAGAGACGGTTTTTCTCTTCAGGCATAATAATTAGGACACACTGATTTTCCTTTTAAAAGATAGATGTGTAAAAATGTCCTGACAAAAATAAAACCACAACACCTCATGTAAACATACAAGTGCTATCTAAAAACAGTGATGACACATTTTATATTGTTTCTTGCTCATTCAAATAGTTATATTTTCACTTTGTACCACTAGAAGAAGATCAGGACCCGCATTGAGTGCATTATATCAAGTTTTACGGCTATAAATAAAAAAAACTTCCAAATGTTGGTTCAATTGCAACTGTGGAGAAAATCTTTCAAAAACACCATGTCTGAATGACATTGGCAGACATTTCTAAAAGTATGCCATGTAATTTCAGAATATGCTCACAATTTAACCTTGTTAATATTTTTGAAGAATGTCTTTTAAAAACCAGAGCCCCATGTGTCTGTGTTTATTTCAAAATCATTTTTAAAGGAATGAAAACAAATAAGTCAAATCCCTTATTTTCCTGTTTAATGTCCTTTCCTGTGCCTTGGAAATCCCCGTCTTAGAGTTATACTTTTTTTGTTTGTTTTGTAAATTCTTTAAGAATTGTATTAAGCCCTATCTACTCTTTAACCCTAAATAAAATATAGTACAATGGCTGTTATCAAAACTCAAAAACTCACGAAGTATAATTTGAATGGTTAAGCGTAACCATCAATTAGAATTGCCTAGTCAAAGTCCAGGCTTAAATCTGACTAAGCTTCAGATCTTTTACTAAAGATAACATAGGACAGATATAGTGGCATAAGGCTGAAAGAGACATATCTTTTTTTTTTTAAACACCTGTAAGCAAAAGGTGTTTTGAATAACATTCAGTCCAAAAAAAAATATCATGCCACACTCAAAGGTATTAGATATTTTTATAATTAACTTGATAATTGTTTTTTAAATAATTATTATTATTATTTTTATTATTATTTCATTGTTATTGTTGTTGTTGTTGTTGTTTTGTTTCTGGATTTAAATGAATGCAGTCTGGTCCAACTATTATTTACCCAATGGAACAAGTGAGTGTTGCACATTTTACACTTATCTAAAAGCTCTGAACACTAGTTAAAGTTCTTTTTACTGCATACATTAAAGCATGTTTTTGGTTAACTAAAAAACAAAACAAAAAAAAATGCACTAAACTGTAAAGCAACACGTCTCATTTATTTTTTGTTTTCTTTTGAAAGAGTTGTTACATTTTATATATAACACACAATTCATAATCAAAATTTTTTTATCTAAGCTTCCTTTTTTGTTTGTTTTTTTGTTTTATGTAAAACGCAAACGATGAATGCGACTACCAGAATAGTTTTGATCAACTTCCTCTTTCAATCTGAATCGTTACAGTCACCCACTGACAACTGCAAATTCTACCTCAGCCTAAGAAAAGGTCAATGCAACTAAGTCCTAATTCAAATCATTGAAAATACAATTTAAAAATACTAACCCAACATTTACTTATGCTGGTTGTTATTAAGAAAAAATAAATAAAAAATGACCTTGCATATGTGTAATGTGAGAATTCTTTTCCTGCTGGTGACAAAGTAGAGACTGATAAAATGACGATACTCTAGATCTTTTTAATAGATTTCCTTATATTAAAGCGGTTCAGGTTTAACCAACCACAATTTTTCCATTTTCACACCTACACTTCCGTGACCTGCCACTGCCCATCAAAGCTTCAAATACTGGTGGCTAGAAAGTGCTACAAGTTTACTGAGCAATCAACTGAGCAGTCTGACTGAGTCCTTCCTTTGTTGTTGTTTGTTTATGTTGTTGGTAATAAACAATAACAGTTGTTACTTGATAGGTACCAAGCCCCTTAGTCTTGCATTACAAAACTATCCGTTTGTGTATCTATATTCTCTGGGAATATTGGCATTTGGCTGATTTATAAAAATATATAACATTGAAATAAATCTCAAACTGTCTAGGCAGGGTAATATAATCCAAATAGGGTATCGTTAGTATATACACAAATGTGTGTGCTTCTCAATTGTATGTGTGTGTGTGTGTGTGTGTGTGTGTGTGTGTGTGTGTGTGTTTGTGTGTATTTATATATATATATATATATATATGCTCAAAAAAATAAAGGTAACGCTTAACACAATATAACTCCAAGTACATCAAACTTCTTTGAAATCAAACTGTCCACTTTGGAAACAACACTGATCGACATTTCATTTCACATGCTGTTGTGCAAATAGAATAGACAACAGGTGGAAATCTTTGGCCATTAGCAAGAGGCACTCAATATTGTTTGTACACATCATTCTGGTTCATTTGTGGCCAAGACGGCAAGTCTGTGTGATGTATCAAGAGCCACAGTATCCAGGGTAATGTTGGCATACCACCAAAAATGACAAACCACATCCAACAGGATTAACTGTTGAGATAAGAGGAAGCTGTCGGAAATGGATGTTTGGGTGCTGACCCGGATTTTATCCAAAAGGCATAAACCCACAGATGCCCAAATCACAGCAGAATTAATTTGCACCTCAAATCAAAGCGTATCAGGATGACAATGCACCAATACACACAGCAAGACTGGTGAAAGATTGGTTTGATGAAAATGAAAGTGAAGTTGAACATCTCTCATGTCCTGCAGTCCTGTCACTTTGGGGTGTTTTGGAGGCGTGAGTCAGGAAATGTTTTCCTCCACCAGCATCATGTTGTAACCCTGGCCACTATACTACAAGAAGAATGGCTTAAAGTCCCTACGCCCACTGTGCATGACTAGTATATGTCATTCCCTACACAATACTAAGAAACTTTCATCACTGTCTCTGGTGGATCAGTTCTGAGAAATTACCATGCATATTTGCTTTTTCAACATTTTTGTTAGAGGTATGGCTGACATAGTAAAACGTGAATCTTTCCGAGGCTTTCTCCAAATCTTTAATGGGGATTCTAATAATGGAGGATACACTTAAAATCTTAATGTTTTAACGTTTTTTTTTTTGTCTCATGTGAATGTGAAAACAAAATACCAATTGCAAATGAGGATTTTAAATATTTTGGGGGTTAAGCTATTCTATTAAGCTTGGCTCTATATCTACCAATATTTGCCTTACTTGTTTGACTTATGATTTAGCTCTGAATGATCACTTTTTTCAAAAGCTCCGGCTTAGGTTTGCTGACAGAACCCTTGATCACTTCTGGCTTGACTGACCACATGAGGTACACTTGCATAACTAATCAGGCTCCAAACAAACATTTCAGAACACCTGGCATCTATCCATCTGGAAAGGGTTACAAAACATCAGTTTGCGAACCCACCAACCACATCTCTTTTTTAATCTTGTTACCTGGTTTTAACTGCAAATTCTTTGGGTTGGCCGGATATCAAAAATGGATAAACTGTATAAAAGTTGCTTCAGAACTTCATACCATGCTGAGGAACTGATTTGGTCAGTAGTTTAGTTGCTTAGCCATTTAAAAATGTTTCGGTGACATCTATTGTGAAAGGGGACACTGCCACCCGCTGGATTAAATTACTCGGTCAATTGGCTGTAGGTATGTAATCAATAAAAACACAGGCAGCAAATATAATTTGTTACTGTTTTATTATTAAAGCTCACATTTCAAGTCTGACAATAACTGTAAAGCAAATATGTCTAATACATTAAAAAGGTTACATTTCTAAATTGTTTTGAATGGTGATGAGTCTGTTTCATCAGATTTTCCAGATGTGATCAGTGCAATTCACCACCCCCGTATTTCTATAAAGATAAAGTAATTAACTGCTATAAGGAAGGAAATAGCAATGAAGATTTGTATGTAAATAGTTAAATGTGCATTCTATTAATGTGTTATTAATTTATTAAAGCTAATAAATACAGAAATAATTCAATACCAATAAAATAAGTTTTTTATGACTCAACTGAATCCATTGATTTCAATTATTAAATGTAATATAACTTTTTTAGGATTTAATTAATAGTTTAATTGCTGGCTTTTCAATTGGTCCATCAAAAGAATTTTTCAAAATAAGTAACTATTGGGGTCAATTTAATGATGCACTATTAATATACAACTTGCTGAGGATCGCTCACATGGTCTACTCTTTGCAAAAACAAAACACGCACACATAATTTAATTTTAATACAACATTTTTTTGTTTAAAGTTTAAACGGAGACCCCTAAAGAAACTTTTTAAATTATTTATTTGTCTAGCTAATCGGATATAATCTTATCATTATCATGTATATGAGTACTTCAGGCTGGTACTTCAGGATAAGTAGACCATTTGGGGGAAGTTACAAAACCATTTCTACAGTAGAGCAACAACACATGAACACTACCAGACGCTAGCATAGACATAAATGGCTCTCAACTGTAATAATAGCTTTCTTTGCAATTTAGCGTTATTCTATTAAGTGATTGTGTTGTTAAATATTTCTGTCTGTTGCGGATTTGCTGTGATGTATCCCAGATCAAACATGAACGTTTGTGTATTCCTACCTTGGATTTACTGTAGGTTGGGGTTCATTAGTATTCCCTGGTATGATAATGTGCCATTGAGGCAGTTGATTTTTTACATGATTTTACATGCCTGACTTAGACACTTATTATTGTGTAAAATCTTTATTATCCTAGTAATTTTGCATTAACAGCAGTAAAGTTGCTGTATATTACAACCTCAGAAGTTACACGGAAATTTGCTATAAGTGTGTGTGCGCACGTGCACAAATGCGTTTTGGTTGTGCACATGCATTTAGGTGTGTGTGTGTGAACATGTATGTGTGGGAACATGCATGCGTGGCAAGTCCAGGGTTGCCTGGTTACATGACTGACTCCCGGCCTGAAAAAAGGCCCTGGTGTTAACACTCACATGAACACTTCAGTGCTGCAAAATGGAAACCATGTAAACAGGTCATTAAATAAATGATAAATGATTTAAAAAGTGTGTTTGATTCCCACAATGTTCTCACGTGTTTCCTCTCATTATATATACTAATCAACAACAGCATTTAATTTGTTTTTGCATGTTTGACAATTGATTCAATTAATGTACTCTGGTCTGCGAAGACCAGATCTTTATTTTACGATTTTTATATCCAATGCAAAAGTGTATTCTTTTCTTTTTACATTACCTATCCCAGACATCTGTTTTTAAGTACTCACTCTTGCTTTGATTTTCTCTTCCTACACAGTTCAATGAAGATTAATTTTATGAAACCTACCACAGCAACTGTCAGCATCAACAAAACTGACAACAAGAAAACAAAAACATCCACCGAATAATATGAATACCAAGGCATCCTGTAAGACTCTGTTCGTAAATGTTTGGCTCCTTTGTGCCTCATGACAAACTCAATCCAGTACACTGCAGTGTCTAGAGGATGCATCGGCTTATCTCGATGGAGTGAGGACAGGCGTTTCATGTTCTTTTTGTAGGAGGGATTGTTAATGACATCCTGCACTGCTTCCAGGAAGCTTTGTTGGGTCAGCTGTGTTGCATCCACCATCCTCGCTGCTCCGCGTGCTTCAAGTCTCAGGACATTTTCAAACTGGTCAAACAGAAGGGGGATGCCTATTATGGGGACTCCGTGGTAGATGGCCTCATACACACCATTAGTGCCACCATGGGCCACAAAGGCTTTAATCTTTCGATGACCCAACAGGTCGTTCTGTGGCATCCACTTCACCAGAAGGGTATTGTTGCCCAAATTGCTGGGCTGCTCACCAACATGCCTCCATATGACCTTCTGAGGTAGTTGGGAAAAAGCGGCAGCTATTTCTGAGGTGATGTCCGGTGGCAGACCTTGAACCAGTGTGCCCAGAGACATCAGAAGGACGCCATGATTTCCTGAACTCTGAACAAAGTCCTCCAGCTCTTTGGATAATGGCCTGGAGTTTTTGCACTGAAATCCACCAATGTAGGCAATGTTTGGCATAGTAGGCCTGGGGAATTCAAAGACAAAGTCTACCCTCATGAGCCACATGTCAGCACCCTGAAGAATGTGATAAAACTTTACATCTGGACCAAAATACTTGTAGACCAATCTATCGTAGTGAGGGCACACAATGAACTTGTCGATGCATGTGTTTAGAAAATAAAACAACGTGTTTTTGACTCTTTGGATAAATGTCATCTTGTCAGTTACAGGGTGTGCAGAAGTGGGAACATATGAAGTTGGAGAAGGAGCTACAACAAAGTGGCCTTCTCCGCTGGTGATCCATCTCACATTGTAAACTGTCGGCAGCTTCAGTTCATGAGCCACCAGGACTCCAACAGGCAAACCCGGATCAATCAAAACCACATCAAACTGAGTGTCCCGAATACTCTGCATAAGAGTCTTGTTCTCAAATATTTCCACTCCCAATAAGCTGGCCTGTTTGTGAATCTCCGACAATGCATTTATCATCGCCCAGTAAAACTTCACAAAGCCCGTTAGAGATCCTTCCCTTTTTATTTCCAGCATCTTGATAAGAAAATTCACAAAGAAGTCCTCCTTTTCAATGACTATGGCTTCTGGCAACACAACAGTGATGGAGCGGTAATGAGGTGCAGACTCTTTGACGTACCAGCTGGTGGCTGTTCGGACTACAGTAATTTCATGGCCTTTAGCATGGAGGTTCTGGATCAATAGGTCCATGTTGACCCAGTGGCTGCCATCCACTGGGAAAACCATAATCTTCCCAGCCTGGACACTGGGACCAGTCAAGAGAGGTACACTCAAGACCAGAAGAAGAAGAGATACTCCTGGAAGAATCCCCATCAAACAGCCCTGAGGAAAATGGTCACAAAAAGAAACATACAAAAATTTACAACAACAGTTAAGGTACAGCCATCAAACTTCACTCTTCAAATCTGTTTTTTAGTCAGACATAGTTGATGTTTCTGTCTGTTTGAACCAAGTAAAAGTAAAAAGATGTTTAAAGAAATTTTAATTGGTTTATTTGACTGACCTGCCTGAAATTACAACGAAGATGTCTTTCAATAGTGTTTGACATATAGAATCCCTGTATAAATTTCAGATTGTTATGATCATTTTTCATCTTTAATTTGGGGAAAAAATGCATCTTGAACAACTCAACTGTACAGAAAAAAAAAACACACACACACAAAAAAAACATCAAAGCTGATCACTCCAATACAATTTTCAGTGTTCTTGGACATGTACCTACCATCAATTTTTGAAGAATTACCTCTTGTTAAGCTGTCTAAGCACACATCACTAAATGCACTACACTAAACGGGATGGTTTGGTTAAAACATTGCTTTGCCAAAGCTTATTATGCACATACTTATACAGTCAAATTATTTTCCGTTTAGATATATAAATATATTTTTCCCACCAACAACTTTGCACGTTTTTGTTTGTAAATAATTATTACTAGTCAACATTGTGTGCAATGGTCCACAATCTAAACGGATCAAAGGATAATGCTACTCCATATCAACCTTATGTTGATATGGAGTAGCATTATCCTTTGATCCGTTTAGATTGTGGATGGTTTGGTTAAAACATTGCTTTGCCAATGATATGGAGTTGAGTCGATCTTGATAAATAGTTCTTTGCTCCTCTGAGGTCTTTTGAGGTTGTTCTTGCTGTGTTGGCTGCTTTTTACTAATTTTTAGTCCGAAACTAAATTTGAGTCAAATTTAAGAGCAATGCTGTTTGTTTGTTGAAACACTTAACTCTGACCTGTCAGTTATTCTGGCATATTAAGTCAGCTACATAAGAGAAAGCATAGCTTGGTGCGTATTATAGCTCTGAAAGTCTTTTCTTGTAAAGTGTAACATGAAATGCATTGTAGATCAGATTTAATTAACCAAAATAAAACTAAACTAACAGGTAGAGGTAATAGCAGGACAATCCTGGAAGAAAACGTTCCAGAGGCTGCAAAAGACCTGATACTAGGATAGATTTTTACATTTTTGCAGAGAGATCACAGAAACATGCTCTCCATCCAAGCAAAGACAAAGACTAGAGAAAAACAGTCTAAATGTGCAAATCAAAAACTAAAAGACTAACTTATTTGCAGCCACAGCATACGTTTTCCTAACAATTCGTTGTACAATTTAGTGGGAACCAACAGTGTATACTGCATAGTGTTACAGAAAAAGTATGCCTTAGAACAAAAAAAGGATCATCAGACATCTGGAAAACATTAGACATGTTGTTTTTTCCTGTGCATGGCTTTTGGAATCCAGGATATTCCCTAACCTAACCTCTGCTGCAGCTTGTAAAATCCTTCACAAAGATGTTCGTAGAGCTTTCTAAGTTTAAATACGTCATATCTTGAGTGAGGTTAAAGATCAGGATTTTCAAACACACCATGGATTGCTCAGAGGCGTTATGGAGCGCATGCTTTAAGAAAATATAAAAAAATTGCTCAACAAGTCAAAGTCCAGTGGAGCACATGTGCTCACAAATCAATCTTAACATGTTTGCTCAACACACTTTGTACAAAGCTATACCTTTTAGAACAGTTACATCCTGTGGCCATTTTCCTGTGTGCAAGTCTGATGTTTAGAAAGTAAAAACAGTAAAAACCGCCCCTGAGTTTCATCTGTTGTAAGCGTTCTGTTAACGGGTTGCTGAGAACGTTTTACAACTTACCTCACAGCCTGGACACAGAGGAGAAAATGTATGCTTTGAAATCTCAGGACAAAAATGCCTCTGTGCCTGTGTGGAGCAAACTTTAAGTCCTGATTATTGCCTTACATAAGAAATGTGGGAGGGGTAAAAGAGGACTGGACTTTAAGTTCATCTATGTAAGTTTGAAGTTGGAGGAAAAGAAAACATTCTGTGCAGACTGCCGGGCCCTCCTACTTTCAGAGGGATCCAAAAGGCATTCCATGGATCAATTATTATTTATATACCAATAAATGTAAAAATTTTTAGTCAACTGGTTACAAAACAATGTAAAACCTTTGTGTATCAAGGAGTCAAGGAATCAAGGAATTTTTATTTGTCATCACATCACATGTGGTACATGAGGTGGGACGAAATTCTAAATAATAGACACCGATAGCAATTTTAAATAATATAATAAAATAAAAGAATTATGCGAGAATAGGATTTGATTACACAGAATCTACAATATGGACACAGAATCTACAATATGGGACTTCGGACATAGCAACAATGAAAATTCGGAGTGCAAGTGACATATTAATTGACATTTTAAAGTGACATTTTAAAGTGTGATATTAAAGTGAACAGTGCCGGTTAAATGAAAAAGTGTTTTTCGTTTCTTATTGTCCTTGCGTGTGTTTGAGAGTCTCACAGCTTCAGGAATGAATATAATATAAAAAATATATTAAAAAAGATCTTTAATTGGAAAAAAACAAAGATTAGGTTCTTTCAAGTCCTGACTGTGCTCCTTTTACAGAACAAATCTTGTAAATCTTTATGTTCATATTTAGTTTTGTTTGCACAAATTTAGTAATAAGACCTGATCATTTGAGAAAGTGACTAGGATTTGTCCTACATTTAATTACTAAATTTGTACTTTCATGTCTTGTTAATGTAATCCTGAGATATTGTTTGTTTTTATTTTGGCTGACAAAGAGTTAACATACCCTTTAGTTGATGGAGATATGGTGCCCTTCTTGGCTGGACCAGTGGACATGAACATTGTGGAGTGCAAGGCCATAGAACTGGACTAAATAAACTCCACTTACTCCCTCGGCCACCTAAACCTAAGTCTTCATCACCAGACCTACCAGTGCCGCTCTGCCACATTCACCCTCACCAATGTGGTTCCTCAGAAGAAATGGTCTACTAATGGACCCTGGGAAGAACTGGAGCAGACCATTAAAACAGTCAGACATTGGAGCTCTATTGTCTTGGAGAAGCCTACATAGTGACGGTCATCATTTCCTACTAGAAAGATGAGCATTGGATCAAGAATCGTGCAGCAGTGCCAGAGTGCCTCTGGTTTGCATACTTCTGTCCAAAGTACCAAAGTAATCCTCAGAATTTAGAAAATACCTTTTTCACCTTTGCTGCTATTGGACGCAACGACCCCAACAGCTCAGAAGAGATTGTTCCAATAGACAAGACTGCTAAAAGCAGTTTAGGGAATATGATATGAAACAGATGTCCCTGAGCTCACTTGAGCTATACTTGAAGGACCGATTTACCCCTGCCATCACTGTTTTTAATGAACAATGTGCCTAGTTAATTTACATGCTAATAAAATTTATAGTGTTGATCTAAATTTCATTTAATTAAAGATTCAGTCAAGACTTAAACATTCACCCAGTGTTGGCAGTTCTCAAGCTTATGTGGTTAAAAAAAACATACCTATGATAGGTATATACTGTAAACACCACATCTGATTGGATAGATTCATAAAGGTAAACATTCCAGCATTCAGGATTTGTATAAAGTATTAGATGAAATGTACATGGATGAAAACATTTGGAAAGCTTGAAGGAATAGTCTAATATTAATTATTCAAACAAGGACCAACTATTTCTAAAAAAAATAAGTTTACTGGCAGATTTGGAACAGGCAGTAGATCAAATGGTTGATGGTGTATAATACTGATATTCACCAGAGCATTAAAAAGTCAGTCAAACTATTCTTTCCGGTATTCTGGTGGATTGCCCTTAGTTGGAAAAAAAAACATTACCATCACTTGACTGAGATGATGTGTGTTGCATTTTGAGGTTTGCATAAAGTTGGATGGTAATAAAGCGTGAGAACATAGTATGTGGGTCTTTGAAACATTTGGATGTCCTACAGTACTCTCTGTTTGCAACTTGGGTCCATAATACCATCGGTACGATTGCAGTTTGCGTGTTTCATGCAAACGTTCAACATCACCACTTAAACTCTATCAAGGACTGATAAAGTTGGCCATTTTTTCCGAGGCAACTTATGCGTTTGGTAACTTTTATTCACTTTTACCTGAGTGTCATTCTACTCCATCGACTGGCTGTAACACTATAGCTTCCTCAGTTATGATACCACCACTAGTGTTTTTGCACACATTCCAAACATGCAAGTTGTTTACTTGCTCGAACCTATTATTTTGCCTTATTGTTCTGTCCTATAGAAAATTCATACCTTTTAAACAGCAGATGCGAAGTCACTACTTCTGACCACAAGATGGAGTCCACAACTCGTGCTTGTGATGGAGCGCTCAGGAATACATTTCACTCCTATTGGAGTTTTTTTTTAATGCGATGCCAACGGTGACAAAATTAAATAAATAAATATCTGTATAATTAAAGAAATATATCCTTAAATATATCATTAAATAAATAAATATAACATGAAATACAGACATGTATATCTACCATTAATTCATTCAATGTATCATTAAATCATGAAATAAATCAACATAAAATAAAAAAAGACATTCCAAAATATTCTATTTAAATATTAAAATGTGTATATGCTTATTTTCAAATATATTTAATTATTTTATGGTGTATTTATTTATTTCATGATATATTTAATCATACATATATATATTTATTTATTTAACTTTGCCACCCTTGGCCCTCCATATTTTTTCTGTAATATACAAGAAAATGAATAGCTGAAAAAAAATTGTTTTGTTTTTTAAGCAAAACTCACACTCAACTAAGAAGTGATTTTTGTTAGATTACAGGCATATGCCGCACTGGTTATAAACATGCACCACTCAAAGTTCCCCATAATAGTACTGAGGACTTATTTATAGAAAATAAGAAAGCATAAGTATAAGTTTTACCCTTTTTGTTCTCTTGAAATGCAATTCAGTCACACAAGCTTAACCTCTAAGGGTAGCAGCCAACTAACTTAGCTTTCAAGAGTAAAATAATGTTTGTTATAGTTTTTATTCTATTTTGCAATTAAGATTGTTAAAAATTTGAATAGTTTGACTTCGAACAGTCTTCAATGTTTTGAGACTGCGATAACAGACCATCCCCCATTGCTTAGATTTTTAAGGCCTTAATGTTGGCACATCTTTTAATTATTAATTATGTAACAATGTGTTGCCTTTAGAAGCAAAAGTGCAAAAAAATAATTTTTGTTTTCTTTAAATCTGTCTTGGTTAAGGTTAGGTTTAAGCTTATGCAGAGTGCCATTATGTTTGAAGATAAAAACCTGTTTCACTTGATTTTTTTGTTTTGTTTTTCTGCTTGGTAGCAATAAATACAACTGTTGTTTTGAGTAGTTATAGCTTTAATGCATCAACAGGTGTTGTATTTGAACAGGATTACACAGAGTTGAGCATATCTAGTAAGTTTATTTGAACACAACTTGAATTGACACCACATAAAGGATGCTACTTCTTTAGGGTGAAAGTCTTTTCCCAAACCTCCACCTTAATGATGGCCCTGCCCATAGGGGACATAGTGGCTTTGATTTCCAGGTTGCTGCCCTCAAAGGTGATCCCGCTGCCGGTGCCCTTCTCACGGGCGAAATCCTCCTGTTTATTGTAGTACATCTTTTTGTAGAGGTCCTCATTGCATTCAGTGCCCTGGTGAAAAATCCCCACACCTAGCCAGTTCTGGTACATGTTCTGGTCATACGGCACAGAGAACATTATTGCTAGGATCTCTTTGGAACTTTTGGTCGTTCGGCCAAACAGCTCGTAGGTCATGACGCCAACTGCACCCGAGGCTTTTCCGCTGTCTTTGGAAAAGTTGCAGACTTCGGTTTTCAGTGGGCGGACAGTAGGCTGAGGAGGGCTATGGACATTGCCACTGTCGAGGAAAACCCTTTTTTATGCAGAAATAAAAGTCACATGAGAATGAAACTCATTTACTGTGGGCATATTAGGTTAAACATGCAACTAATTTAATCTTACTTTGGGTTAATGAGACAGTAGTTACTGGTCAGGTTGGTGATCTCAAAGGTGGCATTTCTTCTGCTTTTGAGGTTGGCAGCCAAAGCCTCTGCTGATTCACCCATTTTTTTATATCTTTAATTGTTTAACTGCAGATCAAATAAACAGCTAATAATAATGAATGAACTGGCCAGAAAAGAAATTTTCAGGTTTAAGAAGCAAACAGAGCTTACCTATTCGTGTCTCTGGGGTTTTGCTTGCTCGCTCGTGCAATGCAGATTTTGAATCCTAGTCTTCAGTGTTCGGGTGAATCTGACTGGGGAGTGTAAGACAACCCACAACATCCCTACCCACAGCCCCTCCCTGTTTCAGACTTTCTCAATTAGGTGTGTCTGAAGAAGCACACAGAGAGAAGGTGCAGCTCACAACCTATTTTTCTTGTTCCAACTGTATTTTTCTTGTCAACGTATGAAGCTGTTAAGCTCATCTTGCGTTGACACCCTCTCAAACAGGAATTTTTTTTCTTCTTAACACGCCTTTTTCTTTTGTCTGTTTCTTCGTCTTGTGGCAATTCTAACAGACAACAGGTCAACAAACCAAAGTGCTACTTATTTTATTGTATTAAGATATATTTATTGATACATTTTCATAAAGGAAAGAAGGACTATCAATGATGAAAAGAAGACAAGAAGTGGATTATATTATTTTTAACATTTTTTATTCAACGTCCACATAATGACATGAATCACAAGTGTCAACAGTAGTACTTTTAACTGATTTGAGCTCTTTATGTTGATAGCTTTACACCAGTTAACCCAGCTTTTCATACAGCTCTAGTTTGATGATTGCCTTGCCCACATCAGACATGCAGGCCCTCACATCCAGAATCTTGCCCTGGAAGACCACACCAGAACCATTGCCCTCTTGGCGCACAAAGTTGGAAAAATCCTTCCCTTTGTACATCAGGTCGAACAGCTTATCATCACAGGCACGTGTGTGCTCAAAGATACCCACAGCAAGCCAGTTCTTGTAAAAGTTGTAGTCAAATGGCACAGAGAACATGACGGCCATCAGCTCACTGCTGCTGCGGTCACGCATATTATACAGCTCATAGGTTAGGACACCAACAGCTCCGGATGCTGTGTTGTCATCCTTGATGAAAGAGCACACTTCTGTCTGTTGGACGCGCACGGTGGGCTGTGGGGGGCTGAATGGGAAGCCGCTCTCCATGTGAACCCTGCAAGGAATGGAAAGAAACATGCTAGCCTTTTTAAAGGGACCAATAAAATGACCTATTTTATAGGCACTACAGAAGAAAAGTTGAAAGTGATTGGACATGGTATGACTATAACAGAGAGGGCCAAATATTAAAAGGAAATAAATCAAAGGATCCAAATGAACCATAATTTTTTTTTTCAAATCTTAATTTCTCTCTACATAAAAGAGTCCAAAACAATTTCAGTAATTACAACAATTACAGATACACTTTTTAATCAAAAATATACAGAATTAAGTATTAAACATGCATAAACACTTTCATACAGCCCAAAATTAGTCAATATATGAGAATCAGCAACAAGCAAGACAGTTTGAATAACAAATAATGATAACTTAAATGTAACAAAGCAGCTATAAACAAAAAGTATACAACATTTTATCACAGTCATTTGCAGTCAAGCAAAAAACTTGCATGATCTTCATTTATCTTTCTTCTCATTGATTAAAAATGATGAACAACATGACTCTTATTGCACTGGAAAGGTTTATTCTATTTTTTATTCACAATTGCATTAATTAAGATTAACAGACAGAAAGGGTGAAAAACTGAAATGAGGCTGGCAGATATACTACCATAAATAGACCATGAGAGAATATCAGCTGTCGAGATCAAGGAGGAAAATGCTGGTTATCAATCCCAGGCTCTTACTTCGGGTTGACGAGACAATAAAGAGGATGTAGGTTGGTAATCTCGAAGGTGCAGTTACGGTTGGTGTTGAGGGTTGCGGAATGGGCCTCTGCAGTCTCCGGCATGGTGCTGGCTTCGTAGGGACAGCTATAGAGGGAATAATTTAGAGGAGTGGTTGAAGCAGAGAGCATCTAGGACACTAATCATTGCAAAGGTTTTTCACAAACCGCTACAATATACTTTACCTGATTTTATTGTATTACCGAAAAATATTTTTGTTTTTGACAAATAATTAGTAAAATAATGTAAATATTCCACAATAAAAGCAACTTACTTCTTACTAAGGCACTGACGAGTGGCGGACAGTCCTCTGAAAAAAGATTCAGGTTTAGTTTGGAGACGAGCTTTGAGTCACACCCTCTTAGACGCCAATGATAGCCAGAAAGGTGTGTCTTCATGTGCCTGGACAGCAGCACCTGGAGTGTGACTCAGAAATCATGTTTCTTCTATCGGGGTGAATGAGAATGAATTTTTAATCCTTTCAATCTTGAAGGGAATCTTGCAATAAACCAATAAAGATACAGCAAGCAAACGAGTTGAATAAAGTAGCTGAAATGCATTAATATCAGCCATCATGTTGTCAGGGTGAAGCAGTTGAAGTTACAATTTTAGGAGAGAGGGGAAAGTCTCTACAGTAAAAAAACACAATGTTTAGAAAACATAACTTTGAGGAAATAAATATGAAGATTTCTCTTCACTTGTAGATATTGAATAAAAGAGTCTCAGCCCCACCCAAGATATGTGGTGATAATTCAAGCTCCTGTTATCAAACTGGTTTTTTGGGAAAACCATCAAACAAGTGAGTTTTGCTTTGTTTTTGTTTGTTTAACTATGGGATTAACCTTGTTTAACCAACAATGAATCACATATCATGAATCATGAATGCAGTCTTTTAAAAGTAGAATGTATGAAGTATTTATTGTGCTTGCAGCTTGTTCAAGCATGTGAAAACTACAAGTTATGTAAATAGTTCATCTGTCAAGCAAACATGTTCTGAGAACATAGAAAACTTTGAAGCTACCCTGCAAGCTCAGCAGGATTGAAGCTTGTACAGAGACAGAAAGCAGAAGAAAATCATTTAAACATAGAGGAGAAATGACAACGGTGGATGCAACAAATAGCGCTCTCTTAAAAGCCACATCTCGCAGTTAAGCCTTGACTTGATCAGGTAAAATACTTTAATATAAAAATAAAAAAAATAGAGGATTTGAAATTGCTACAAATAAACAAAGACAGAAAGGCAATAGCAGCAAACCAGCAACAAGACACACAATGAAACCTTCAACACAAAAAAATAAAAAAAAAACCAAACGAGGAAACCTCAGCATGCTGAAAATAAAAGACAAATACAATACTTGACAACCCGAGAACAAATGAAGCATCATCATTCAACTGTAGATGAAACCCAAGCAGGGGCGGATCTAGGAGAACAGGGGCTTAGCCCGGAGCGTGCATATGCCAATTTTTTTTACCTTTTCTTTTTTTT
>JAVLVB010000001.1:3025030-3048448 GCA_032876305.1 Orestias chungarensis | reverse complement strand
TATATATATATATATATATATATATATATATATATATATATATATATATATATATATATATATATATATATATATATATATATATATATATATATATATATATATATATATATATAATTATTATTATTATTATTTATATATATATTTTTTTTATATTATTTTTTTTCTATTTAGTTATTTATTTTATTTTTTCAACCCAGCTTAACTGCAAACACACAGAAATAGCAGGTTAACGGAGCACACTCTGTTCCAAGTCTGCACACTGCCTCATCACGTACTGAAAAACTTCTTCTGTCAGTGTCAGCTACTGATGCGTAAGGCACCGAGCGCCCTCTGCTGGCAAGACTTATATTACACCTCCAAATAGACCACACAAATTTAACAGGTGTTTCTCCAACAGAAAATGACAAAGCCTAAAAATAAAATGGGGGGGCTCCTATTTTAATGTACCCCCTTTTATCACGGTACCCCAGTTATATATATCAATGGAGATAAGAGGAAATCACTTCTTTTTTCTGCACAGGAAGGCTACAGGGGGCTTTTCTCCGCATGCTGCCACTCTCCAGTACTGCACATTTTACTCAAATGAGCTCAGGAGCGGGATCCGGGGCTCTTGAGGAAACATCTGGGGCTGGAGCCCATGTAGCCACCCCCTGGATCAGCCACTGAACCCAAACCAAGCTGTAAAATTTAAACATCCCAAAAAAGTTTGACATGAAATGCTATTTTAGGAAAATTAAAAGAATTAAACTAGTTTTGCAACTGTAATGCATAGTCTAGAATAATTATTATTAAATAACATACCAACAATAATATCTTCTTCAAAAACCGTATAAAAGTTTTTTTTTCTAATGATTGAATTCTGCTCAAACTTTGTTATTCATTCAGTTATTTAAATGTTTAGCGCCAACTTGTTCAAAGTAGACATTCTGACTATTTTTCTTTCCATTTAAAAGGTATTTCTAGCCCACATTAACACGTGTTGAATAAAGACCAGAGTTAATCAATCTTCCTGTTATTATTAAAGATTTTCTCATCACATTGGTGCATTTAATAGAACAGAACAGAAATTCTCAAAAGTACTTGTTGGTACCAGTTGTGCACATCAAAACGAGCTGTTATTTCTTTGAACCAGTTTGAAATGCTTTTGTACATACATGAGGACTCGTCTTAACCTCGTCAACATTTTAGCATTGGTTTGTCATATAGGTCTTAACATGCACAATAGTTGAACAAGTTGTCAAGCATCTTTGTATCCATATCAATACTTTTTTTTTATGTATCGTAAATTGATAAATTGCCTCAGTGTGAGTCCTGCAGATGTAACAGCAATGTAACTGTGCAAGCTGCTATTTCTGAGAATGGTGTGCATTCTGTTTAAGGCCATACATTACAGAGAATCATATAAACCTTTTAGACACTGTCTGTTGTCACTCATGAAGAGGAGAGGGATTAAATTGGGGATGACTTGCCAAAGTATGTTTTAGTTTGGGAGAATGTCAGTTTCGGTCCCTGGTGATGCTGATAGAGTTTCTCTCATCTTATTCCAAATTCCTAAACCCCACTGACAAATATGTTCCCATTTATTATTTTTTATTTTATTTGATCCATTTCTTTCTGTATCACGAAAATATGACCAGTCAACTATTTATTTCAATTACATGAAAATCATAAATGTGAATCTTGTGCAGTCTCTTGCCATTGATGTCCCACAATTACAATTCACAACACGTGTCATCAAAACTCTTGCCATTGATTACAGCAGAACATCCAGAGTACACCATTAAATTGACAAACATGACTAGGCAATGTATTGTCCATTAACAATGCAACAAGGTTTAATGACATACTGATGGCAATAACATGTTTATTAACACAAATACTTACTTTTGAGAGATATGCTAAAGATTTTGAGAAGGGGACTTGATTTTGACATTAATGGTCCTTTGGTGTTTGTAAAAAATACATAAATAAATAAAATTTGAGAAATTAACTAGCAATTTTGCAAATTTCCAATATGCAATCCAGGGAAATTCTAAAGATTTGAACCAGAAGACTTAAATGGTCTGGAAGGTTGATACGGCAGCAACAGAACTTTGATGTATTCAAGCCATTCAGTGACTTATAAACAAAAGTATTTTAAAATATAGGAGCGAGTATAAGGACTTTACAACTGGGTTGATAGAACTTTAGAAGTGTATTAGTTGAAGATGTATTCTGATTTTTTTTCCTCTTTATGTCCAAAGATAATCATTTCAGCTTTTCTGCTTAGATATGTTCCTGATCCAGGGAACTCTACAGCAGATATATCTGCTGTATAGTTCCCTAGAAATCCATATATTTTTAAGGATATATCGTTTAAAATATCTACACACATCCTGCCACAAAAAAATATCCCTAAAGCATCAAGCACCATCATGGTTTGTGGAAGGGATCTAGCTAACCAGGTAATCAGTTGCATCTAGTAGTTTTTGTTCAGACATAATGCAGTTATGAGCAGTTGTATCTTCACTTTCATAGATTTCCTTTAACAAGGAATTAAAAACTAAGGTGGTGCATGTATTGCTGAATTAAACAATAACTTTCCTTTATTCTGTGCTCCAGGTCGTATATGAATACTTCAGATTAGTTTTTGTTTGTTTTATGGTATTCTGTTTAAAATTAGCATCACCACCTTTCTCAATGACCTGTTTATATATGTCCTAATGATCACGCTCTTATTTTGATAGTTGTCCTGCTTCGTTTTGACCACTGGATGGCGCAGTTACAAAATAAATCATTAAAATCACCAAACAGCTGACATATTTTTAACTAACGTAATATTTTATTCTACATATCATTTTAACTTAGGCAGAAACTGTAGGAAAAATAACTGGAATAACATTATAATAAGCAAGTCTTCACAAAATGTGATGAATATCATATTCAGATGAATATCAGTGTAAAAACTTTATTTTATGCATATGGAAAATCTTACCATGAAGCAAAATTGTGAAGATAATTAAGAAATAAAGCAAATCATATAATTTTCAAATGTCAGCAGAGGTTTATACAGTTTACACAATCATATTTTACCAGAACTTTTTGTATATACAGGGGAGGGAGGGGGAGCCCTAAACACCAAGTAAACTAAGTAACATTTTCTCTAATAAGTGCTAAACAGGTACAAAAATAATAACAAAAAAAGAAAAAAGTCTAGCTTGTAAAGATTCATGAGTTGGATTTAACAGTTCAGGTGTTACTTTGCTCACTTAATGAAAAATTCTCTTTTATTTTCCAAACATAGCCTTCTGTAACTGCAGTATAGGGCGGGTGAAATACTGACAACATATTCTTAGTACGCACAACCCTGTTAAGAAAAAAAAGGTCATGTCCCTCAGTTTTAAATTATTTCTGAGGGTACATAGATCCAGCAGTAATGGAGGACAAATTTGTCTTTTCTTCTATCCATTTATTATAATTGGTAACTCTGGTATAAACTCCAGGTCTGTTTTCCATTGCACATCCATCGCCCCAGCTAATTATTCCAAAGAGGAAGAACCTGTTTGCAACCTCACAGACCAAGGGCCCTCCTGAGTCGCCCTGTGAGAAAGATTCAGGCAGCATTAAATGAAACTACTATGTGAAAATCTGAAAACAGGCACTGACACGTTCAAATACCTCACAGGCGTCCTGGCTCCAATCGGGACGCGCAGCACAAAACATGTTGCTGTTGACCATAGTTCCATAATAATCCTTCTGTCGACAGACATCATCAGCAAGGATGTTCACCTGAGCCTTTCTGAGGTACTGAGATCTGTACCACAAACCTGGGACGAAAAGATGTATGATAAACCCGCACATTTATCTGTAATCTTGCACCTCCTTTGTAACATGCAGTGTAAAAAATAAAGATCTTTCAAAACAGAAGAAGAAAAAGTAGGTCCATCAGATAATAGAATACTGCTCGATAAAAAAGATGCTGCAGCTCATTCAGGTGTGCAAACCTTCATTTTTCTTCACAGCCGTCCTAAAGGTTTGTTAGTTTTAATCAATATGTGGTGTGGATTCTGACCAATTACAATACATTGACTCTTAGTCAGAGATTCTGCTTTAGTATTGATAACCTATTTTGTTTTCTCATTTGAGCCTTTAAATAGGCAACACACTAACTTCTTTGATGATTGGCAGCTGTGTTAAATATTTTCTCCCTATGTGTCAATGACTGTATAAAGTTATGGTTCTCAAATATGGTGATTACATTCAAACCCTTTCCTAAACTGATGAGCAACCCAAATTATGTCTCTAAAGTCTTTGCTGTCTTTTCATATTGGCGTAATGTTGGGGTAATACATACATGTCGAACCACATCAACAAATTAATTAGAATGTCAGAACTGCTTTTTTTACAGAGGTGTACTGACTAATGATGACTAACCAATCAGCTGTTAATTGGCTTTTCAAGTCGAAAAGATTCTATTCTGTTCTGACAGCTCCATGATGGTGTCCTCAAATAAAAACGAATGTTTTTTAAACTTTTTCTCACCAAATTTCTCTTTTCCGTATCCAGCGATCTCACATGTGAACCCTGGTTGGAGGCTCTGCAAATGCGGAGGCAGGCAGACAGTCTTTACCCAGTCGGTCTCTTCAGCGCACTTTCCATTTGTGGCCCTCAGCTTCAGCAAAGCTAAGAAAAATAAGTACATCTGTTAGAAAAGTGTTGAAGTAAACAACAGAGTCAAAATTAAAAGACATAAATCACATGCAAAAATCAATTAAATCCCCCCTTTTGAGTTACTTAGGTAGAATACTGTAGAATACTGATTAGTTCATACCAATGTCGTGGTTGTATGTTTGTTCACTGTGGTCATATTCTTCGTGAATTAAAATGTTCTCAACTCTAAAGCTTTGCTCCATAGTTGGGTCACTCTCGTTGAGGGCGTTTTTCGCCAGTGTGACGGAGAAACGTCGATGCCTCACCTGAGAGCTGAAATACAAAACGAAGCAGAAAATCTGTCATTACTCTGAAACCTGCTTTGATTGCGGTAACTGACTTGACGTCCTACCCTTCAGGGAAGCAGTGGGCAGCTGTGATGACCCAGCAGGCAGATATCAGACTGCCTCCGCAGCGGAAAACCTTCTGCTTGGAATTGGTACGTGAGAAGATGGCAGCTATCCATGGGTGGGATTCCACAGTAGCAACTGTTCCACCCACAATCTTTGTCTGCTTTCTTATGGTCCGCTGACCACATGTCAACTCTGTGGCTAGAGAAGAAATTGTATTGTTTTAAGAAACATATAAATGCTAAAACATACTTATACAAAAAAAAAATTATGTGTATTAGTAGCTTACGTGTTTGTGGCTCGGTGGGTGTAGTTGAATGTGCAGGGGTATCTGCAAGATTGGGAAAACCTGTCAAAACCTGTGAAGTATTCTCTTTGTATGAAACATTATGGAAGCGTCAGCAATTTATTAAGATCTTTTTTCAAATCGCTGTTGAAAAAAAAAACTGTACAGCCTATCCATATCTACCAAAACATACATTAACTTGACCTGGAGTTTCAAGAACTACAACAAATCTGATCCAAGTGAATATGACGCAATTTCCTTTAGAGAATAAAACACTTACAGGGTTCAACACCGCAAAGGGGGATGTCACAAAATTCCTGCACCAGTTGGTTGTTTTTCCAAACGTTACACCAAGGCCGTAGTCTATATTGAATATTTCTGAAAGCCAACCAACAAACAATAATTATTTTTGTGTTAAAATAGGAAAAAATACTTTAAATGCCATGTAAAACCCCTATATAGGTGTTTGGATCTTTTCAATAAGTTATTTTATTAAAAAAGCCTTAATTTCTGTTTTTATTAGAATAAAAAAAAAAAACATTAATTCCTCTAAATTTTATTGTAGTTTTTCCAAATAATCAATTTATAATCCAGTTACAAATTCACATGATGACTTTGCGACTGTAACATTATGTTGGCTTTTATGTTCAAAACACATATGTTGCAAAACAGTTTTCAACAACAAGGAAAATGAACAATTAGTAGAAAGTATTTAAAAAACGAAACTAATACCAGTCTATGTAGTTAGCACCATTAGAATATAATGTGCTCTCAGTGTAATTAGCAATCACCTCTTATGTTTACAGCTAACTACGCAGTTAGTGCTTAAATACAATGACAGCAATATGCAACAAATACTTTGGCCTAATGTCAAAGCTGTTATGAGCTGAGATTAAAACCTGCTTCTCAGACATACGGATAGATTTGTCTTTAGTTGTTTTTTTGTCAATTTTTGATACAAAACCTACAAAACATCTTATGAACATATGACTAAATTAAAAACATCAAAGTAACTATGGGCAGGAATTGGTTAACAATGTCATTTGTTTGAAGAACCATTTAGGAGCTTAACTAACCATATGTTTAGCTTATATGTTTGTTACCAATATTCATATTGCACCTCAATAGAATCACTTGACCCTTTCCGATAATTGTTGACTGACAGATCTCAGTTAATCCAAGTTATTGCTGATTTTACAGAGGAATGTGATTCACCACAAGGTTTATTGCCCAGGCACATTCTCTTTGCGATATGTGCCTCAATTTCATAAAATTGTAATCACATCCGCTAATATGCTGATGATACACGAATAATCCATAAACTGATTGAATCAATTCATCCTCACGAGATTCTAATTTAACAGGTATTATGGCTGCAAATCTACCTTGTCAGTATTCGGAGATGGAAAGGTTTTTACCAACTGGAACAACAAACAAATTTCATTTGCAGTGTATTATATAAAGAATTAACTGTAATGAGATATACTGAACGTGAATCTTTCTACATTGTTAAATTGTAATTATTTGAACATATCATACAGTAAAGTTCCAGATATGACTAGGATCTGTTTATCTTGTAATGTGGCTTGAGATTAAATTTGTTCTCAATTAGTGCTAAAATGTAACTAAAGCTCCTGTATGCGACCTCTGTGTTACCAAAAGTACTTCAGTGAATCATTGTTTATTCATCATAGGATGGTGGCTCCTGTTTTACAACCTACCTCCCTTATTTCCAGCAAGTTGAACTAACTGCATGACAAATAAATGTAGCTTTGCAACTGCTACGATAATGACTACTTTGTTACGGCTACGATGTCAGAGACAGAGGTTTAAGATTCCCGCCACAGATCACCTGCAGTAGTTGTGTCTTCCAGAATGAAGGTCTGAGGTCAGGTAGCGCTCCCTGGTATGTGAATCCCAGTTCTCACATGTTTTTCCGCTGACTGATTTTGAAACGGTGCCTCTGTAGTATAATCCGATACCTTCATAGCAGAGGTCGCCCTTCGCTATGACTATGGACATACATGATTACTACATAAAATAGCACAATGGAAGTTTAATTAATAAATCACTTTCTCACCTGTTTGACAGTGATTTCCAGTAAAGCCATCAGCACAATTACAAAACAGGTGTTCACCAGTGATCAGTGAAGGGACAGACACTCCACCATTGAGACAGATTCTCTCTACAAGATGAAAAAGGCATATTTAATGATCTGGAAACAATTAATAGAAATCCTGTTAAAGTTCCTGCTTACCTGATCTGTCAGGAAAAGCCAAAACAGAAAGGTTTCTTCTTCCATGCCTCCATTGGCCCTGAAAATATTTTTCATTGAATAATAAAAAAAAAGGATAAAAGTTTGACTTCAGGTAAAATAAATAATTAAAAAAAAACTCCTTACCGCCTTGACTGTTGAAAGAGCTACCAGCAAACTCAGGAAAACACCGGAGCTCCTTGTGTTTACCATGCTTCTTGACTGCAGAGGCTGGAATCCGCATAGACTTTGCATGAGCATGGTTGTGAAATGTTGTGTGTGGGATTTTGGTTTTCTCTTTTTTTATGCACAAGACCGAGTCCTGATTGGCTGACAGTTGTTAAACAGCTGGCTGGCTTATAAGACTTTCTAGCGGAAAAAAAATCACAGTTTACAGGGACTCTGCATGAGTCACTACGGTTGACCCACATACTTTAATCTCAGTATTTATATGAATCATTCTGGTTTGTTAGAAACAATCCTGCGGCTGTTAAAATTCTTAATAAACAGATTATGGGTTAAATGATTGGTAGCTGTGTTAAATATTTTCTCCCTATGTATCATTGACTCTATGAAATTATAGTTTTCAAATATGGTGATTACATTCAAACCCTTTCCTAAACTGAATAGTTCATACCAATGTTGTGGTTGTATGTTTGTTCACTGTGGTCATATTCTTCGTGAATTAAAATGTTCTCAACTCAAAAGCTTTGCTCCATTGTTGGGTCACTCTCGTTGAGGGCGTTTTTCGCTAGTGTGATGGAGAAACGTCGATGCCTCACCTGAGAGCTGAAATACAAAACGAACCAGAAAATCTGTCATTTCTCCGAAACCTGCTTTGCTTTCGGTAACTGACTTGACGTCCTACCCTTCAGGGAAGCAGTGGGCAGCTGTGATGGCCACACCGGAGCTCCTTGTGTTTACCATGCTTCTTGACTTCAGAAGCTGGAATCCGCATAGACTTTGCAAGAGCATGGTTGTGAAAGGTTGTGTGTGAAAAATGTAATTGTAATGGTAATTAAGGAAAACCCAAACTAGGATTTTTCGTGTTTAGGTATCACAAATCTGTTTGTTGTAGGTTTCTACACACTGTACAGATTATCTGTTGAGTAACATGTGTACTAATAATGACCACATTGGGAGGAAAAAGTTTTGGTCTGGATTGGGTGTGTCCTTACTTTCCACAGATAATAATCAGAACCACCACCGGAATGACAAAGACATCTTATCAAACGACCATCTTTAACCTTCCATGGGCACTGTCAGAGCAGTCACTTGTAGAAATTGTGAAAAAAATGAATGTGTGAGCCACTAAAAAAAATACATTTAAAGATCAGCTACAGTCATAACCCAACACAAATGTTCTAAAATAGAACAACACAAAATACTGCATAGCTGTGGGGTGTGGGGGGGAAAAATATTTTTTTAAATCTCTGTTCAAAACAAAAACACTGAATTATATCTATATATAAGTATTTAATACGTTGCTTTAACCATGTACTTATAGTTGTATAAGTGTAACTTGTATTAAATGTATGAGGTTTTTTTTTTAATCATAGACTTGTATAGTATTTTGGACAGCATTTCTCTTCGTTTCAGATCATGACTGTACAGCTAGGTGACCTCGTGGCGCCATCTATTGCCCGCTTTGCAAAAATAAACTGAAGTTAACCCGAGAGAGAGCAAACCTCTCTAATGTTGCAGTCAGATGCAACCTTTCTGTGATCATGTAGCTCAGCATGAGCTGAATGATGTCAACAGATTGTCAGGCGAGCCACGTGGTGACACGTAAAGGTAAATATGAACACGAGTTATCCCGGAAGTCTACTAGGTTGGATCCTGCTCGGCGTGTGCTGCTTTCAGGAACGGTCAGACTTTTTTTCCCAAAACAAAGGCTGGCAAATAAATTGGATGTGGGTACTTGTTTGTCATTGGGGCAATATATGTTCTCTATCAAGATAGGATGTTTTGAATAATTCTTACGTTATTTGCTCACACTATAATTTATGGATGAAATGTGTTTCTGTCTGTGATTCAGATTTCTTTTAAGAATTTAGTTTACCAACATATGCGTTATTCATTTGGTTTTAGGATTTACCTTGTGTGTGTTGCAGAAAAAGTATACTTTTGGGGAAAAAAAACATGAAAAAAGACAATTGTCTCTAAGAACTTCTTGTTGTTGTTTTCCATGGATGGAGTTGTAAATCAAAAATATTTGGAAGCCAAGAAGAATACTCCTCCTCTCTAAACTATTGTAAATATTACTTCTTTTAGGACCTCGTGTCACATAAATAATATTCACTTCCAAAAATGAACTTTGGAAGACAAATACTTCCGAGAAAAAAGCTCCAATTTGTCCCTGAATGCATCTTTACGGCTGCTCTCGGAGCGATGATGAGGGAAATGATCAGCGGGTTCTGCAGGCAGGAGGACGCGGCTGCTGGAAACGCAAACAAATGGGAAACTCCGACACCAAACTTCACTTTAGAAAAGCAGTGATCCAGCTAACTACCAAAACTCAGGTCGGTGTCTGTCTGTTTGCTTTTTTTTTTTTTAAAGTAAAGCTCTTGATCTGGTAAAGAAAACATGTATTTCCCAGAGACCCGTTTGCGATGATAAACACTGGTGTTCCAGATGGTAGAGTCAGGTGCGGCCCGGGATTATCAAGAGTGGACTAAAAATCGTTTAAAATTCCGTTTTTAGTTTAGAAATTGAAAGAAAGAGGGGGGAAAAAAAACATACTTTTTAAAAATTATTTGTACTGTTATAGGCAAGATAAACAACAACAATTTTTTCAATCAATTGTTTGTTTAATGCTTCTTCAATAACATAAATGATCCGTGTTTACCTGAAGGCTTTGTTTTAGTTAAGTTCTATAATAATTAAACCATGACGACTTATTGTTTAAGGTCAAAATGTAAACCCCAGAAGTTTTCTATCATCTTTTATGGCAAATCTATTCGTTGTGGGTGTTCAAAGCTGACATCGGTGACTGTTTAATATAAAACAAATGTAAAGTATTTTAGGGCCCAACTGCTTAATAAATGTCTTGTAAAATCAAATGAGTCTAGTCTTAAAACTGTCAAATGAAGCTTAAGAAACAAAACCTTCCTGGTTGAGGTCCCTTTTTTTCTTCAGCTGTGGTTTAATAAATATTTCATTCTAAAGATATCAGTACATTTGTGAAAAAATACCTTCTTGGTAAAACTGAAGTAAACATTAACAGTTTAACAAGATCAGGAAAAAAAAAAAAAAAAGCATTATGTAAAAGTATTAATCCCCCTGCTAGGTTTAAGTTTAAAGTAATCTTTTTAATTAACAGATCTTTGTTTTGACTGAAACCAATATTAGGATCTTAATGTCGCTGCTTTATTGTCCCAACCTGAATCTGAAAGATCTGTACAGGGAACTAAAGATAAGGGTGGCAAGGAGACCCTTAAACAAAAAAGATCTAGATTTTTTTTTTTTAATACCTGCAGAAGTATGAAAAAAAAAATGGTCACGAATTATCGTTGTAATGCCAGTAAAGACTTAACTCATGTTTTATTTGGCTCCATTTACATCATTGTAAGTTTAAACCTGTCCGAATTATGAATAATCATTTAACTGTTGCAGCTGTTTTTTGAAAAAACATGTCTGGATGTTGTTGCTGCATGGTATCACGTTTCTTCCCTTGCAGCCCGTGGAAGCCACGGACGATGTGTTCTGGGATCAGTTCTGGGCTGACTGCTCCCTCGCTGTCCAGGATGTTTTCGCCCTTGTCCCTGCAGCGGAAATCCGAGCTGTCAGAGAGGAGTCTCCGTCGAACTTGGCAACCCTCTGCTACAAGGTAACCTGTACTCATCAGTATGAGCATGATTTGAAGTCAGGTAGCATTATTCAAAGATTTTATAGAATTGGTAGCTTTAGATTTGTTATGTATAACCCTTTAGCTAAATGTTGCAATGCTCATTTTTTTGTGTAGAAAAGTGTATAAAGAAACAAACTAACAACAGAGTTCAAAGTAAAAAAGCGCCCAGCCAGATGTTGCTGCAGCATCATCATGGATTGGCAGAGGGGGTACATCGTGGAAAGGTCGCCAGTCCATCACAGGGCAACATAATGACACACATTAATCCTTGCATAAACACAGTCTTACCTTGCGAAATTTAGAATAATCAGTTAAATCTAACAGTCATGGTTTTGAAGTTTATTATGAAGCCAGAGTACCTAGAGAGAACCCACACATGCACAGGGAGAACATGTACACTCCATATAGAAAAGCTCCAGGCTTGGCTTTGAACATATAGGACTTCTTGTTGCAAGGCAAAAATGTTTGAACTTTTATTTAAGAAGAAAAATTAAAACGTAATGAAATTACAATGAAATGATTTTATGTTCATGATGTCAAGAAAGTACAATTTAAAGAGAACAGAAGTTCACATTTTCAACATGTTAAATGAACAAGATGATGCAGGAGTTAAAAATAAGTATAATAATCTCCCAAACTGCTACTACTTCTATTTTTAAAGCACTTTGTTTCTTTCATTGTTGAACAGGCTGAAAACATCATCAAAAACTTTAAACCAACAAAGGGTTCGTGGTTTGAATATTACGCCTCTTTGACATAACCACTTACACGGACACTGGAACCAAACCATTTGTTAATCATACACCGTCTAATCTGACGTTCCTATTGAAAAATATGAGGCTGAAAGAGGAGGTTTACATGTAAACACTCTTACTGGTGCTAAATTTTGCACTTAATTTAAAATCGACTGCATGCTCAGTTGGTATTTTTGATGATTTACTTTGTCACTTAAAAACAAGGAGTTGGTTTGGAAGTCAGTTTGGACAGAGAGCGAGGAGTCCTGTGTTTTACTTCACTGTAGCTTTTGTCCATCCTGGATACAGTCGGAAACAAAGGAATGCGTGTGTTTGTTATTCCCACACTTGGTGCGCTGGGCGTTAATCATACATGTAGTCTAAAGACTAAATATGGTCTGGATTGGGGTTGACTGTTCGAAATTTAATTCCTAGGTTGTTTCAAGAATTGTTGATACTGATATTATTTTAAAACGCCCTCTAAAGGTTTTTGAAGTGGACAATCTTCTTTTAAATTTAGCCACTGGAATGTTTATCTTTTTGATACCATTATTTCATTAAACTCTTCAAAGAAATGTTCAAATAGAGGAGTTAAGAAATATTGCATTCCCCTGTTGTAGTTTAGGTTTCATGTTTGATGTGGCTTGTTTGCAGGCAGTTGAGAGGCTCGTTCAGTGTGTCGACTCCGGTTGTCCCTCAGAAAAGGAGCGTCAGATCGTGCTGAACTGCACCCGTCTGCTCACCCGGATCCTGCCATATATTTTTGAGGATGCCGACTGGAGGGGTTTCTTTTGGTCCACCATCCCCGGCACGAAAAGATCCACGGTATAAATCTTACTTTGAGTCTGGGAGTCTTGAAACTCTTTTTGCTTGACTTTTTGGACTTTATAAAGGTTTATCACTGACACTCAAGCTCCTAGAAGAACTATTAAAATAATTATTTTTTATTGTTTTTACCTTTAAAAACCTCAAAATAACATTTTATCTTGATTACAGAAATTTTTTGAAGTTATGCAGATGCAAATAATTGATTCTTAAGAATAATTAGTGCAAACTGCTGCCTGAGAAATCATTTATGTCTGCAGACGGGAGCATTTAAACTATTTGCTTTTGTTCCAGGTAACAGTTTGTAGCCTTATGATTGTTACTGTTTGATTCTGAGAGCTGTTCCTGGAGTGTGAAATAAAACCACTGCTGGTATTGATGCAGAGGTTGCTATCTAAAGCCAAACGCCCTTCTCTTCGCCTCCCCCAACCCCAGCTGCTGCTAAGTCTCTGGTTACCTGGTTGATTGGGGACTATGGTGCAAACACTGCCCATATTGTATCTCCCACAGTCTCCTCGCCAATGGTTGACTTTTGGAGGGATTAAATGTCTATTAATGAAAGTATGGGACTGGGGTGAAGGAGGGCTGCTGCATGTGGAAAAGGCTGATGGACTTAAATGAATTCTGCTCTGTAAAAAAATAAATGCTTAACTTGATTTAAAGAAATAAAACCAGCTCAGCTTCAATTTGAAGTTTGATTTGTTGAAGGTGAAAATACCTCTTGGACTAGAAACTTAAAAATGACATCAAAATTATTTTCTATTACACATATTCCTACTTATTTTTCTTTACCAATTAATTTGTCAATTTGATTTGACAGTATTTGGCTGCAACTCTGAACCATTGCAGAGTTTGCTAAAAGTTATACGGAATGGCGCTAACGTTTTGTTAACAATGCAAGCAAAACAAGTGTATTGAGCAGATTTTTTAAAAATCATTTTAGATGTGATAGCAATATGTTAATTCAGATTTTGTACATTACTGTTTTTTAGGGTATTTTAGTAAGAGATAAGCTGCAACAAATCAAGATGCAGTTAATTCCTACATCTGTCGCCATGATTTATGGCAGCCATACTAGATTTCTAAAGCAGGGTTGCTGAGAGACCTGCTAATTTTAGTGGTGATTTTAGTAATTAGTATTTTAGTATTTTTAGCTTAGAAATTACCTTTCTGATTAAAACTATGCTTTTTTTACTTTGTAACTACATCCACACAAAACACTGTTGTTTGCTCGCTTATGGTTCATTCACTAAATGAAAAGGAACATATCCTTCAATTTCTGGCCATTCAAGAGGGAAGATCTAGTTATTCTGGTCACAGCAGCTATTTTGGTTCAAGTTTTGATTAAACATGCAATTTTTTTTAAACTGATATGTTTTTATTGCAGAGTTTGGATGATGATGTTGATGAGAACGAAGCCCGTCCTTTGGCTGAATCCCTGCTGCTCGCCATTGCTGACCTGCTCTTCTGCCCAGATTTTACTGTCCAGACTCACAAGAAGAACAACACAGTCAGTAATCAACATTTAAAGTCGTCATTGCAGATTAATGCAGGATTAAGCATCCTATTTTTATCAAGTCATATTCTAAATAACACTTAGTGTGCTACTATGGTTTTTCCAAATGAGGCTAGTAAGTCTTTAGCTCCAAACTTGTGACCTGTGCAAACAGAAAAAACAATCATCTCAACCTGTATGTCATGTCATTCATTTAATTCCAGTTACAAAAAGTAAGGAAAACCATGGTAGCCAGTTTATGATCTATTTGAAGGTTTCAGGTCTTGTTTTCTAACCTACTAGTGGTGTAAGCCTGTGCCGTTATCTCCTCCATGAAACCCTCTTAGGCAGAAGTTTAGTTAATGAGTGACCCTATGGGACAGAGGGAGGCAGGAGTGGCTGTGTTTGAGCTGGGTGGATGCATCTTAACGAAGCTCTGCAAACATTTTACAGTCTGGGGCGGTGAGCTGTGCAGCCATCGGATGAAATGGTCAGTGTTTATTTCAACCTGCTGATGCGACCAATTAAGCATGAAGTATTGCTGGAAGGAAGTTGGATGCAAATGAAGCACTCACTTTCCATCAGTGTTTGTTCGCCTTGAGGTCAGATTGTTTTTCTGGACACAACACGGTGTGCTTAAACAGGATTTCTTTATTTTCCAACCAGTGCTCAAACACTCAACAAATTTATTGAAACATGGTCTTCGTTAGGAATTGACAAGGAATTTTATATTGTCTTTCTGTTTTTCTGCCCTGTTTTTAATCCGTTTCTTTCCAGTACCAGATGGTAGGGGGGGGAATATCAACACCTAAAAGTAAAATTTTGAGTCTTAAAAAGGTAGTTCCTTAAGAGCTACTGGCTGGGAGAACGTAGTTTTGAAGTGGCGCTATCTAAATAAACAAAAAATAACATTGCTTCCGACAAAACTGAAAAAAGGAAAGTATAACTTAGTCTATCACAACATAGCAATATTCCTAGCCATGGAATAGCAACATTGTGAATTCCCCACCCTTGATCTCAGTGTTCTTGCTCTATTCAGAATAGGAGGTGGTGAAAAGCAAGATGTGCTTGAAAGAACAGTTTGAGATGCTGTGGGATTAAAAAAAAAAAAAAAAAGGGTCTCTTATCTCATTCCTAATGTAAAATGGTAAATAACTTTTTTCCCAACTACATGTTTAATTTTACATACTTATTAAAAACATGTAGTGAATCTAAATGTTTAAACTAATTTTAATGTAAACTGAATGGTAGAAGATTGGATTTCAGACCTTTCTTACCCAATGTGCTTTTTCATTGAGAGCTTACTTTATGATCTGGTCATTGAAGTGCTAAATTTGTTTTTGAATGCTTTAGTTATTTATTTATTTCCTGAGTAATAGGTTTTTCTTTACACAGAACAATGATTTCAGCGTGTTTGGGCTAAGCTACCAGTAATGTTCAATACTGCATGGCAGGGTCCCTTTGTTGTCAGTGTACTTACAGAAACACCTTGACACGTCTATTCTTAAAGCTGCCGTTATCTGTGCGGAGGTGTCAAAGCCAGAGAATGTCAGCAGACTGCTTGGTACAGTCTACTTGTTGAATAGCATAATCCAAGTCTTTAAATGCAGAACATTGTGTTTTTTTCTTTTTTTTTTCTACTTCAGTGTTGACGTCTTTATTATAAAAAATACTCAATGTTGGTTTGTGCACCATTTGAACCATAAGCAGAAGAATTTGACTTCATATGAAAAAAAAAAAGATGATGCCTTAATTATTATTGTTTCGCCAAACATTGTAGCTACCGTATTTCAATCCCAGTTATTGAAGTTTCTCTTCTTAGTGAACCGATTTGATTTTTGTTACAAAACATCACAAGTAACACCATTGTTTTGTTATACCAGCATCTTTCAAAGATTCTTCCAACTCTTATCTTAGAAGATACTTTTTTTGAAACTCTTGTTTTCTTTAAGGATGCTGCAGAAGAAATGAGATCTATAGACAGCTGTGAGTACATCTGGGAGGCTGGGGTGGGCTTCGCTCAATCGCCTCCCCTGAATTACATCCACGACCTCAACAGGTGAGAGTGCAAGCTGTGTTTTAAATTTTTTTACCTGGTGTCTTAAATAGTAAGGGCAAATTTTACCTTAAACTACAGGAAACAAAATAATACTTAATAACTTGGTTCAGTTAAATCCACAGTGATGTTTTTTAATGTTGGTAGATGATATAAACTGATAAGTAAGGTAAATATTAGGTAAATAACTTTTGATAAATGTGTTAAATTTCCTTTTCTATATAAATAGATCCTATATAGTGACACTATTAATGTAGTTTAAATATTTTCTTTACTGTGCCATTTATTTCGACTCCTGTCGTTTTGATGGTGGACTCACTGTTTTCAGGACAGAGCTGCTAAAGCTGCTTCTCACCTGCTTCTCTGAAGCCATGTATGTTTCTCCGTCATCTGACAGTCAAGTGCCGAACCCCTGGGTCTCCTTCTTTTGTTCTGCAGAAAACAGGTTGGTGTGGTATCAAGAACCACATGAAGATATTCATGCATGAATCTGAATCAGCACTTTTTGAGCATTTCCCATTTGTTTTTATTTAACTGCTGATTCTTTTTAGTTCTTTACCCTATTGCTTTACCTCTTTACCTTCTTACCCTCTTTACCCATATATTATTGCTTTGTATTACATGATCTGCATGTTTAAGATCTCCCCAGAGTGCCTCTATGATTTGAGGTTAGAAGACTAAGATTTCCACTACAGAACCTTCACCTTTTTTCTGCCATATCCAAGCAAACTTGTTTTCACATTGTATTATATACAGTTATCTTCTTCAGTACATAGCTATTCTGCTTTAAACGTCTAGCTTCAACTGAGTTCAGTATGTATGCCGTTTCTTCAGACATGCCCTGCCACTCTTTACATCCTTGTTGAACGTCGTCTGCTCCTACGACCCAGTGGGATACGGTATTCCATACAACCACCTGCTGTTTTCCGACTACCGGGAGCAGCTAATGGAGCAGGCTCTGCAAACCCTGATCGTCACCCTGGAGCAAGAAAGCTGTTCGTCTGTGAGTGCCGCTCTCCAGGCTTTGGATTCCTCCTCATCCAATCCATCTGAGGAACCAGAGGTATTATGGATGCACTTACTCTTAATCTTAAGGAATTTTTACTTTAGAAACTATACTGGCAAACAATGAGAAAGAAATGGGCTAAGCTATCCTACACCTGACGAAGTGCAATGATTATCTGCACTAACAAAAAATATAATATCTAATACTTTTATGTATTTTTTATTTGAACAAAACAGGATGAAGGGATGTAAAGAGGGATGGGTGATCTGTAAATCTGTAGTAATAAAATATTTTTAATAAACTTTTTTTCTTCAGCCAAGTGGACCTGACAATCTCTTTGTGAGTTACCTCTCAAGGATCCACAGAGAAGAGGTACGAAAAAGTAAACCTTTAGTGTAAGTCGCAAACCGGAAACTTCAGAGGGGAAGTTTATGAGATTCTCTATCTTGGTTCAACAGGACTTGAGTTTTGTCCTCAGAGGTTTGGCTCAGCTGCTTAACAACCCCCTGATCCAGACCTACCTCCCTCGATCGACCAAGAAGATCCAGTTCCACCAGGAGCTGCTCATACTCTTCTGGAAATTCTGTGATTTTAACAAGGTTTTTGCACTTTTTTTTAACTGTACCTTTTTTAACTTCTATTTGAGTAAGTTCTTAGTATGTCTTAGTATAACCTAACAGAGCAGCTGTCTTTAACTTACTATCATGGCTTTGTTTTGACATTTTGCAGAAATTCTTGTTCTTCGTCCTGAAGAGCAGTGATGTATTGGAGATACTTGTTCCCATCCTGTTCTACCTGAACGATGCCAGAGCAGATCAGTGTGAGTAACTTCCTGGTGAAGGAAAGAAAAAAAAAAAGGGGGTGGGGGTGGGGGGCGTTTTTGGACAAAGTTGTTGAGTGCGGGGTAAACTGCATGAATTTCTGAAAGCTCTTCATTCTTGTGTGGGTGTACAGCCCGAGTGGGCCTCATGCACATCGGGGTGTTCATCCTGCTACTGCTGAGCGGAGAGAGAAACTTTGGTGTTCGACTGAATAAACCATACACGCTCCGTGTCCCTATGGACATTCCTGTCTTCACAGGAACCCATGCTGACCTGCTCATAGTGGTGAGAGACCTTTTTTTTTTACTTCACTGAAATAGGAGATTTACATTCTGCTAAAAAATTACCTTGTGCAGCACAAAATATATTCAATTAAGACAGAAAAGGCAAGAAAAGCTTTAAAGGAATATTATTTTTTGTGAGTTGTGAATAAAATTAGACTATTGTATGCAATCAATAGATTAAAGTGTCAATTTATGGTCCTTCTTGTTAAGATTTTTCACAAAGTAATCACCTGTGGGCACCAGCGTCTCCATCCTCTATTTGACTGCCTCCTCACTATAATTGTAAACAGTAAGTATGCCTGCAGACATGCTAACCACTGGTAGAAAGTTGGTCTAAATGCATTATTTTTTTTTTCCCCATGTAGTTTCACCCTACCTAAAAAGCCTGTCCATGGTGGCTGCCAACAAGCTGCTCCACCTGCTGGAGGCATTCTCCACGCCCTGGTTTCTCCTCTCTGCACCTCAGAACCACAACCTGGTCTTCTTCCTGTTGGAGGTCTTCAACAACATCATCCAGTATCAGTTTGATGGTGAGAAAAACAATGATGCCTTGTGGTTGCAGTGTTATTTAGGATGCCCTTTTAAGGCCTGAAACCTTTCCCACAGGTAACTCCAACCTTGTTTACGCCATCATCCGTAAGAGGACAGTTTTTCACCAGCTGGCGAACCTGCCGACAGATGAGGAGTCTATTCAGAAAACTTTGCAGAAAAAGAAGAAATCGGGGATCTCCCGCCTAAACTCTACAGATGGCGAGTCCATGGAAGGATCCAGACCTGCTCCATCTGCTGAACCTGGGACACTTAAAACCAGCTTAGAGGCCACTCCAGGTAGGGAAGATTAGATAGAGTATTAAGCTGTCAAGAAGAAACGGATAATATGTTCTAAAGTACCTTTTTTTTGTTTTGTGCAACTTTAACAAATCAAGCAAACAAAAGGTCAGAAGTTAAAATAAAAGTGCCTAAAAAACATAGATACACTTGCAGTTAAAGTGTGTTCCGAATTAAAAACTATTGCGCTTGGACCCATAATCTAAAAACAATTCCAATGAAACAAATCCAGATCATACTCAAAAATGTACATGATAAGCCATTAAAGGAGCGACAACATAGAATTGTAAAACAGTAAGGCATAATTTTTTACTTTTTAAAACATTTTAATGTCTGCTAAGAATGATACATTTTAGGTTCTGCCACATATTCTAAGGCATGGGTATGCTTTGCCCTCATGCTAGGGACCCGGCAATCCTTTCATGATTGTTCTTTATTCTGCCACTTATAAAAGAAACTTAGATTTGTTTAGTCCAAAACAAATAGCGTGTTATGCTATCAAACTGTCTCACACCTGAGCAGTGGATCTGTGCAGCTTATCCGTTTACAATAGGTGTGTTGGCTGCTTGTCTTATTGTCTCCTTGGTTATGTTATATATTAGTTTTTAGAAATAACAAGGCAAAATGCATCATTTTGGAACATGCTGGACAAAAGTTTACATAAGACATTAAATATCTCACACAGAAAGACTTTTGACTTTTTTGTTTTACAGCCTCCCAGTTTTTTTTCCCCCTACAACAAACAAAGCAAGAATTTCTCTGGAAATTGACAATATTAGAAATAAGGAAAATATTGTCTTTCTTCTCAGATGGAATAGCTTATTTTGTTTCATTTCAGGAATTGATAAGATAACAGAAAAATCTCAGGTAAGCGAAGATGGAATTATGATTACCCTGCCACATTCATGCTCTCCATCAACACCACCTCGCCGTGGTACCATCAATGGGACCAGTGACACGGAGTCCAACTCAGAAAGAGACCACGAGGTATAGCAGATGTCTCACTGCTTACACTGTTAATTTTTCTCTGCTTTCTCACAGTTTCATCCTTTCATCAGGTCTTCACAGGGTCACAGGCGTCAAGAAGTCGAATGTCGAGTGTCTCGTCCACTGCTGCCTGGACTGCTAATTCAGACTGGGTAAGAATGTCTTTTGCTGTTTTGTTTCTTGCCGCTCCTTGTTAGTTCCTCTCTTGTGACATCCTTTATTTACCTGTTCTCAGATGTTGTCTTGGAAATGTAGACTTCCTCTGCAAACTATCATGCGGCTGTTGCAAGTCCTGGTCCCTCAGGTGGAGAAAATCTGCATTGACAAGTAGGAGAATATTTTTAAATGAGATAGTTTGTTGAACTGTTCCATATTTTGTCACATTACAGCCACAATAATAAATACGATTGTTTAAAATTGCATGTAAAAGACCAACTGAAAGTGGTGTACAATTGTGAAGTGGAAATAAAATGAACCAAGATTTAAAGCAACAGTAAATAACTTTCAGTTTTGGTCGATTATGGCGGCCCTCTGTGGCCAAAAGAGGTAGTGCTTTGCCAGAAGAATCCTGATCCTGCAGTACATTTTTGTTTCCAGTGGCTGTGTGAAGGATGAATAGAGATGAGGAAATTAATCTGATTTTGGTGAAACAATGTCATGATGATGTGGAAAATAAGAAACGGGGAAAGGGACATATCCCGTAAAGAAGTCTGCACATTTGTAGTGTTTTTGCGTGGCAGGGTTCCTTGCACCCTCCTCAAAGTTTTTTAGTGTGAAGGCGATACAGACCCCCTCGGTCCATGACAGAGGTGTCATTCAACGAGCTGTAAGTCGACGTGTAATCACAAAAGTTGTGAAAATATTTTATGAAGGTTGAAAAGTTACTTGGTGTTTTTGTTTTTAAATATTTTTTACAAATTATGTGAAAAGTGTGGTGTGCAAAAGTATTCAGCTCCCTGAGTCAATACTTTGTGAACCAATCTTGTGTTGCACTTACACCCGTAGGTCTTTTAGGGTATGTCTCTACCATCTTTGAATCTAGTGAATGAAAACAAAGATTCCTGATTAGCTGTAGGTCTGGACTGTCACTTAGCCATTCTAACACATGAATATGTTTTGTTTTAAACCTTTCAAATGTAGCCCTGGCCTTTTCTTTAGGGCAGTTGTCCTTGTAACCAACTTCTAAGGCTATCACAGAACAGCTGTTTTTGTACCAAGACTAAATTACACACAGGTTGACTCTATAATAATCATTAGCAATCATCAGGCTACTTCTAAAGGCAATTGGTTGCACTGTGAAAAAATGGGACTGAAGACTTTTGCACATTGCACTTTTCCGTTGTTTATTTGTGAAAAATCTTTTCAATAAAGTATATTCTTTTCCACTTTTTATAAGTCTTATGCATAAACTCCAAATGAAAAATATTTTTTTGTAATGTGAAAACATGGTAAAGTTCACGAGTATAAATACTTTTGCAATCCACTGTATAGATGTATTTAATTGATTAATATTGCACTTTGATAGTGCACTAGATGGATGGATGGATGGATAGATACAATACATACTATAGATAGATAGAAATAAACCAAAAAGACAGAGAGTTTTTTTTTAGGATTTATGGGATTAAACCTTAAATCTCATTATAATTCTTTATCAGCATTATGTACTGACTGTTATTTGGAACCAGATCAGATTAGGAGGATTCGCTTTATCCTCAGGGGTCTAACAGATGAATCTGAGATCCTGAGGTTCCTGCAGCATGGCACACTGGTTGGCCTCCTCCCAGTTCCCCATCCCATCCTGATCAGGAAGTACCAGGCCAACTCCGGCACAGCCATGTGGTTCCGTACCTACATGTGGGGAGTAATTTACCTACGGTAAACACACAAAAGATCAATTCACGGTTGATTTCGGTTTGGATGCAGAAGCTGTATTTCTCTTCCTCCTGTTTTGTGTAGGAATTTGGATCCTCCAATCTGGTACGACACTGACATAAGGCTGTTTGAGATTCAGAGGATTTAGAGGAGGTGCTGAAGTTTGCCTCCGTAGCAAGGTTCTGCCAGATGATCTTTGCCCAACCTATTCAGACGAATACATTTTCTCTAAACATTATGAAATAAATCCAACATGAAATCATATACTGAGTATTATTTTCTTTAATCATCAGCGGTACTCTCTGTACACAGCTAGGTGTTGCTTTTGTAATTAAATATTTCATTTAGATGCCTAATGGCGTGAAATTAACTATATATAAGATTTATAGGACACATTGAAATGCAGCTGTGGCAAAAGAGGTTTATTTTTGGAACAAATTCTTACTCATACTGTTAAAATATTTCAAGTAAGTCAAGTATATATAATTTAAAAATAAATATATTTTCAATTTGATTTGTTATGAATATAAAAGCTGATTTTTTATTTTTTTTTAAACATAAAACCATCTGATTCCATATTATGATGTTCCCCTTTTGAAAACTGGCAAAAAATTGCATTTTCTTTGTCATATTTAAGATCAAGTAAAACAAAAATTTATATATATATATATATATATATATATATATATATATATATATAGTGTGTGTGTTTCTTCCCATTGACTTTGGATTGTTTTTCTAGTTAACACAACTTCAGGATCTAAATAAATTGGTGGTTCATATCAAATGTGCACCACCTTTAAAAAAAAGTGTATGGTTATAGGAAAGGAGGATAAATAAATTTGCTTAGAATTAATTTGATTTTGACTTTCACTGGTATGATGGGAGATCCGGCAATGTAAATTTACATTTGAATCAAAGATCTGGATCAGACTGTTAAACTTGGTAAGAGTCTTACTATTCCTGGCCCAGAGCGGGTTGGCCTAATGCTATTATTGTTAATAATGAAATTATGAAAAAAACGGAACAGAAGTGGTAATTTACTAAACTACTAAATGGGAAAGTCAATTTAATG
>JAVLVB010000001.1:3012998-3024930 GCA_032876305.1 Orestias chungarensis | reverse complement strand
GTATGATGGGAGATCCGGCAATGTAAATTTACATTTGAATCAAAGATCTGGATCAGACTGTTAAACTTGGTAAGAGTCTTACTATTCCTGGCCCAGAGCGGGTTGGCCTAATGCTATTATTGTTAATAATGAAATTATGAAAAAAACGGAACAGAAGTGGTAATTTACTAAACTACTAAATGGGAAAGTCAATTTAATGCAAAAGGTGGAGAATTTCTTAGATCACATACGATCGCTGATCCTGCACTGGTGGTGTTACTATTTACAGGAACAGGAACACATTTTTAAATGCTTTGAAAGGTGAACTAAAATAAAATAGAGAAAACTTCGATATATAACATTCTATATATAAATGTTTTGACTTAGGTGAAGAAATTATCTGTCAAACTTCAGGATGATACAAGTTTAACGTTCAGGTTAAACGCGGCGTGTCTTTATGTGGACATAACTCCGCCCATTCGTGACGTGAGCACGCTGCAGTCTCCAAGCAACCAACTATCCTCAAGATCCAGCCGTGGCAGAGCGGCTGGCCCGGGAAGTTGGCTCTATAACGGGACCAAGGGTTATGGACCGGGTCTCGAACTGAGCTCAGGCAGCCGCCATGAATGACCGGTACCACCGAGCGGCCCGGGACGGCTACCTGGACGTCCTGAAGGAAGCCACTCGGAAGGAGCTGAACGCCCCGGACGAGGATGGGATGACGCCGACTTTATGGGCCGCTTACCATGGCAACCTGGAGGCGCTGCGGCTGGTGGTGAGCAGAGGGTGAGTCCATGTTTTCTTTCAGATGTGAATACAGAACTTGATAAAGTTGTAAACCCTATAATAATAACAATAATAATAAATGTATATATGTGAGTGTGTAAACAGAAACGCATAGGCCTACTCAACTATATAATGTGTGTGTGTGTGTGTGTGTGTGTGTGTGTGTGTTTTACAGCCTAATTATATTGTAAGGTCAGATTACACAACAAGTAATTGCACACAACCTATTAAAAATCAGTTATGATCCGTTTAACAACACAATCAATCGGGCAAGCAGACCAGCAGTCTTATACTGGGTTATCAAAAAGTAATCATACTCTTTACTTTTTCTCTTTGTACTGATCTTATAATTGCACTTATTGTTGAGATGCAGGAAAAGTTTAGGATCAGCACTTGCTGGGGTTGTTCACGATACAATCAGTGCAGGATGCCGGTTACAGCTGCTTGATGATGAACTGCTGTGCAGGTCATCATCAAGCAGACTGCATGTTTATAAGGCGTGCAGTGAAGAAATGGACAGATTCATGTGCAGGAAAGGTCATAGAGATTTATTTGAGAGAAGACAAATGGCAATGACATACAAAAAGCAGTTAAATGTGTCAGTATGGGAGATTTGTAGTTGGTTTAGTTTTTAATTACAGCAGACAGAATTTAATAAGAGCATTAAACATTGGAAAATCTTTTATTATTTAATTCATATATTATTGTCAGTATGGCGATTCAGGCATGTGTCAGAACTTTCATTTATTTATGCATTTGCAATTTACTGTCTTCTGTAAGTTAAGAAGGTTTAGAAAGCATATTGGTTCAATTTGGGTATTTAAACAACAAATGCTAACTTAAACATTTTTTTTTTAATTGTTAAGTTTACAAAGATTTACACTATTTCTAAAGTGAATAGGAAATCATTTATATGCTGTTACCTTTTCCCCTCATAGTCTCATAGAAACCAGAATCCGCAATATTTATAGTATTTTCATAGATTATTTTTTTTATGTGATAGCCCTATATAGAGTAGTGTAAAAAGTTATACTTAAATTAAAATTTATGCAAGTATACATTTTCTTAGTTGGTAAACATTTCAAATATAAATTGAGCAGTGAATTGTTAAAATATATTGAGGTTTGTGGTTGTAGCTTTCCAAAAATGTGTAACAATTCAGGGAGTATAGGAAATCCACAAAATTAATCACTTGAATCACAGAATTTTTTTATTAAAAACATAGTAAATCTGGAGCTCCATCACCTGTATTTTAATACTCATTTACACAGAAAGACAGAAAAAATATGTTCACACTAAAAGTCATTGAATTTAAAGAAGAAATATCATATTCAGATTCAATATAGCCATAAAATAGCATGACAGAAAGAAACTGACCATGCAGCTTAAAGTAGCAAAAGAATATATGATGTTATGCATTATAAATCAAACTTAGGCTTTAATTTATGACACAATAGTCTGTTAAGGATTACAGTATGTAGCAATGTTGAAGGCATTCAATCCCTTTTTATATATAATTTTCTTACAAAATAAAAATGAGCCGCAAAAACAACTCGACTTTCACGCAACATTTTCAAAAGGCTTTCTAGTACAGTTTCAAATTCAGAGCTTCCTCAGTTTAGTTACTGTTGGCGTAAACACACGTTTGTTGCGCGTCTCTGCTTTAACACCTCTAAATAAGAGCTTCACGCTATCAGGTTACTGATTTGAGTTTCGTAAATGTGATTCCTGTTCCAAGCGACTGCAGTGACAGATTTCCCAACACTGCAACTGGATCTTCTTTACAGCATTAAATCTAATAGCAGAACATATCGCTTTTTAAAATGGTCAAATAAGCACTATAAGCTGTTCCAACCAAAACAAAAGTCAGATGTGATGTAGATGATGCCAGTGGCGGTGCCGTGGGGCGTAGTGACCGTGTCAGTGGGGATGTGTGAAAAAAGGGCTGTGGATGTATGGAAGAATAATGCAGCATCACCTCTGTCATGTTTAACCTTCAGAGCTTCAATTATTTATTATGGGCTGGTTGTGTGAGAGGAGGGGAAAGAAAGAAAGAAAGTTTATCGCTGCTGCAGCTGAGTGCTCCTGTCCATGTTGTTGACAGTGATACAGAAACACCTAGCAGAATGTACTGCAGTTTAGGGCTTGCTGTTTAAACAAAATTACAGTAACTCCTATAAGGGGAAATTAATATCTAATAAGCTACTTTAGCTTTCATTTATTATAATGTGTAAAGCAATATAATAGTTCTTTAGTATTAGGAATGTAAAATAGGAGCAATAATCTGTGAGATTGTTTTATAGAACCACAGAATAAAGGTTTTCGATTTATTTGCATAGATTGCATATACTCTGGTGGCCTTAGTGATGATAAATAGTAAAGAGAAAAGGAATAAGTTTGGTAATGGGATTGATATTGTTATTGTAAATTAAAAATAACATACATTGACCACAGGAGAATACATGACATGTGTATATATTGGAACTGACAGTAAAATCTTATCAGGAAATGAAGATACCATTTGATTATTCTCACTTATGCATCAAACTATAAGCTTTAAAAGGTTTCTAATTTTGTAGAAACGCAAAAGGAAGTCCATCAAGATTAGCATTTGGAGGAGTTTTTTGAATTAATCAATTTGTGTCTTCTCCTGTTTCTCAGAGGTGACCCAGACAAATGTGACATCTGGGGGAACACGCCACTCCACCTGGCAGCTGCCAACGGCCACCTCAGTTCCCTCTCCTTCCTGGTAGCTTTTGGTGCCAACGTGTGGTGTCTGGACAACGACTACCACACACCCCTTGACATGGCTGCTGCCAAGGGCCACATGGACTGCGTTCGATACTTGGACTCCACGGCTGCCAAGCAGATCACCCTCAACCCGAAGCTGGTCAGCAAGCTAAAGGACCGGGCGTTTCGGGCCGCCGAGCGTCGCATAAAAGACTGCGAGAAACTCCAAAGGAGGCACCGAGAGCGCATGGAGAGGAAGTTCATGAAGGAGTCAGTGGCACTGGACAACCTGGATACTATTAGCCTCTCCAGCTACACCAGCAGCAGCACGCTAAGCCGCAAGTTCAACACTGTCACCTCCAACATGCCATATTCACAGGTGATTATGATTTAAATGTAAACAAGCAACTGTGGCTTCTATTATACGTATGATGTTTTGTTAGAAAAACAAGAGTATAACTATACGTTTTTTATTCTGCGGGTATTGACGGCAATTTTAGAATTTTTAATATTTTGCTTCTGAACTCTTCTGAAAAGATTAGTTATTAGTTAACATGTTTTTTTGTTGTAAATTATATAAGTGCTAATATTAAATTAGGGAAACCAGATGGTTAATGAAAGGGGACAAAAGAGTGTCTTCCACTTATCCATGGACAATAGGGAAACCTTACTAAACAGTTGTTGAAAGGCTTCAGATGTCTGTCAAACATAATTTCTCAATCACAAGCAGTAGTGTGATTTTTATTTATATATGGAAAAGTCGACCAGGTCCCTGTAAAGTTGCAAAGCAAATCATTGGAGTTTGGTTGTTCCGCCAATGTATTTTGTGCATTTAGTTGGGAAGGATGTGTTGTTCAATTATTATAGTGGGAGGTTGTTAAACTGAAATTAAGCCTTGTATGTGGTGATGCACTGCCTGCTCTGTTCAACTGTGGTTTGTACACAGCCCTATAGCCATGGTAAGGAGCTAAATCAATAGAGCAAAGCTCCTAGTAGAATGACTGCCCATAGAAACAACCTTAGGCTTCCCAATGTTAGATAACCAGAAGACAGTGGATGATGTTTTGAAGGTGTCTTGTGATGACAGGATGGAGAGGCAGACACATAGATGGATTGAGTCTCATCTGGTTTATCGAGGTAAAAAAACAAGAGCTGGGCAAAAACAAAATCCTCAAACTTTCTGTATCTTCTCTTAGTTTCTTTGTGCTAAACTTTTTTGTTTTTCTAAGACATCAAAAATTGTTTTAAGCAAGGCGTTTTTATTTCCAGACTATGCTGCATTCAACAGCGAAGGGAAAGGCCAAGATTCAGAAGAAACTGGAGAAGAAGAAGCAGGTTGATGGATCATTCAAGATCTACGAAGATGGTCGGAAGAGCGTCCGCTCCATCTCAGGGCTACAGCTCAGTAACGATGTCATGTTTCTCAAACAAGGCACCTACGCCAACCCTAAACCGCGGACCCGTCTCAACATTCAGGACATGTTCCCCCGGGAAAATGATGACATTGAGACCGTCTCTCGTGCCATGAGTGACCCCGGCCTCTATGAGGCTGCATATTCAGAAATTAGCGCAGACTCTGGCCGGGATTCCCTTTTCGCACGACCTGGTCTCGGCACCATGGTCTTTAGAAGGAACTACATGACAGGTGGCATGTTTGGGATTGGAGGACGAGAAGAAGGAAGTGTTGTAGGAAGTGAGCCTATCGGTCGAGCACCTAATGTTCGTCTGCGTGGACGCCTGCCTCAACGCTCCCCGAGCTTTGATGAGGACAGTATTGGCAGTGCATTCAGCCTACAGGAGAGAAACCAGCAGGAATTACCTTGGGAGGAGGCTGACATTGGGTTGGATGAGGACATGGAGCCAGAGAATAATCCTCTTGAAACTTTCCTGGCCTCTCACGCCCTTAGTGAGTTCTTGCCCATCCTCAGTCGGGAGAAAATTGACTTGGAGGCGCTGCTACTATGTACAGATCAGGACCTCAGTAGCATTCATATTCCCTTAGGGCCTAGAAAAAAGTTGTTGGATGCCTGCAAGAGACGTTGTCATGTTCTAGAAGAACCAGAAGCTATTGAGGACTCTGGGCTTTGAGGATCCATGTGCTTTTCAGCAGAAGGATTACTCTTCATTCTTGACCAGCCTTATTAGTAAACATGTCTTTGGATCATATTTACATATTACCATGGGGCAAAGCAGAACATATATTTTCTTTGGCTATGCACATTACTAACCAACAGTTAACATTTATTTTTTCAGACAAAACAGCTGAAGGTAAATCATGTCATCAAACTTGATTGTTAGCCTTTTAAAGCTGCAATCACTGGTGTAGGCTCTGTGTTAAGCTCCAAGAAACTAGTTCCACCATCTAGTGGCAACATGGTGTAACTGCACCCAATTTAAAGCAATATCTATACATATAAACTAAAAGTTTATGTGTATATGTATTTTTTCATGAAATTATGATCTATTAATCTGTGTCAATATTATGAAGTTAATTACTGAAATATTAGCAAATAAAATAGAAATGAATACAAACTTCATATTAAAATACAGTTTTGGATTTTAAGGCTTTCAAAACTTGCTTCATTGTTATTGTAACATTCAAACTTTGTGTGATGGAAAAATTAAAATGCAAATGTTATTCTTTAATATAAATTTTTTTTGGTACATATAAAGTATTGACTATTCTGTATGTAATCAAAAATGATCCAAGACTGAAAACAAACACAGCTGTAACAGTGAGACAATGAGATGTCAGGGCCAAGTTTCGAGAGTTGCAGTCTCAGGTTGCTCCAAACAGATCACCTTACAGCTCTGGATATAGCTGCACCCGAAGGCATAAACTTCCATGTATTATCATTTTTAGTTTTTTTTAATAAGTGCTTGGAAATGTACCCCTAATATGTTTTATTAAAATAAATGAAAATTGTTTATGGTTTTCAGTAAGTTACTTATACATTCATGTAGTTTTAGGTCACTTTTTACAATCAGATAATTTTGGTTCTCGTCAATGTATTTATACTCTTTCTGTGGTAATTTTCTGTATTTTTTAGTTTATGTCTCATTTATTACACCTTTAGTTCTTTTTTGGAATACTAGCATTTTTCTGCAAGTCGTTCTCAGATTTTATGGTTTTTTTTTCTTCCTCTTTTTTATTTATTTATTTATTTATTGTTAGGTCACTTATAAGTGTTTGTCCTTTGTGGAATGTCTTTTATTTGCACACCTATTGTTTTGCACTATCTTGTAGGCATTTTCAGATTCTCTTTTTTCCACCTATTTTTTTCTCTTTTAAATCAAGTTTTGCCAATGTAACTATCCAAATTCTGGAGGAATGCAGATTAATGTGGATTAGAGAAGTATCGTGGAATTTATAATCGCATTACAGTTTTTGCGACATTTCTCCTCCTGTTTTAGTTGTTGAACTCTCATGGTCCTTGTTTCAGCTGTGCGGAGAAAAAAGTCTGACGCTGACAAACTTGTCGCTTCAAGTAGTCTGTGATAGTGTGAAAGCAAAGCTGTAACCTTGCTGCTCGTCTTTCCTGGCTGTATCTGAATGAAAAACGCTATTCAGAGCATATTCCAAAGAGCATGCCCAACTCAATTAGGGTTAACATTAACAGCTTGCTCTCTCCCCTGAGACATGGGAGCATATCCATGCTTGCATCTTCCCCTGTGCCAACATATGATCAATTTCTAACTGCCCAAACACTTTTCTGCAAAGTGGCCTCTTCCTACTTCAAAAAAAGACAGAAACAGACTCTGTTAGTCAGCCCTCGCCTTTCCCAGGGTTATTGCCAAGGTTACAGCAGCAGATGGGAGGGGGAAATGGTGAGCACACAAAGGCGGAGGAACACTGAAGAGCTCCATGCAGAATGAATGAGACACCAGAGAGAAAGAACTGAGCAAATGCAGTTCTATTTTTTTTCTGCAGGACATCTGATTCCATCCTGTTAAATCTTCAGGCAAAGCCTCATTAGATTCAAAGTCAAGCTGAGAAGGAGGATTGAGATAAATAAAGAGGTGGGGCATAAGACTCTAGGAAGACATGTGGAAGTGGGCCGGGCTTCTATAACAATGATCCTCACCAACGGGGAGTTTATGAGTGTTGACTTTCCTCTGTGGACTTTGTGTTCAGTGCGGTAGCGTTTAGCTCCGGTTGCTCTCACGGGGAGACAGCGACTCTGTCCTGAGCCGGTCCTCAACATGCAGAGAGTACAGGAGGAGTGCAGAGAATGTCATGGTGACCAAAAAGGAAGCAATGGTGGGATAAAAGTGTCGAGCAGAGCTGTTTCAGAGGGGTTAAATGGAGGAGGAGGAGACGAAGATGCGGGAAAAGATACTCTGATGATGGAACTGACCAGGCTGGTGCAGAAGGTGTTGAAAGAGAGCAGCTGGTGGGAGAGGAGGGGAGTGGACTGCAGCATCCTGACTGCAGCGTTCCTCTGTCTGCTGCCTGGTAAGGAATAACATCTCGCAGCTCTAAACATGACAAGGTGATTCTCTCCAAAGGTGAAACAGAATAAACTGACTAAACATGCCTCGTTCAGGTTCCAACTTCTGATCATCTTTAAATTAAACATAATTCTGTTAAACTTCTACTTAGATTTTATAACCACCACTTAGTAGTGTACTTTGTGAAGTGAAAGGAAAATTAGTTTTAATTTTTTTAATATACAATTTGTTAAAGTTATAATGCAATTTTCTTTAAATCAATTAACCGATACTCTCTAAATAAAATCCAGTGAAAATAAATGCCTTTAGAAATCAAATAATTTGTCGATAAAGTTCACTCTTGTGTAATTAAACCAGAGCTAAAGAGATTTATGGCAAACATGTGACTTTATATCTCACAAATGTGGGTGCAAAAAGCCAACATGTAACAGCTGTTTGCAGAAAAATTACCCTGAACTCATCACTAACACAGTCAACAATGTTGGTGGAGCATCATGCTGGAAGAACGCTTATTTTTTTGGTAGCGTTCTCATTCATTCTTTGTCCAGACCTGCTTCCAGTCTGGCCAAGCTTGAAATTTTATTTAGCTATTTTGAAAGAAAAACTGGGGAAAACGGTCAATCCATGACTGTGTAGGCCTGTGTAGACATATACCAAGAGACTTGTATGTGTTAAATAATTTATAAACCAGGTATTGTTGCACATTTACCTACAACTGAAGGCTCTGTTATATGAATCCAAACCAGTTAGCACAGTTTTGTAGGTTTAGATGAAGACATTTCCAGGGAACCAGAGATCTTAATGCAGTTTAAAAATCCCATGTGACTACTACAACTAATCAGGATGAAGATCATAATCAAGGGTTCCAACTGTCGACTTAGTAGGTGTTAGATCAAAATAATAACTTTTTTAAAATTTATCCACATATGAAACTGCTAAATTTAAATAAAAAAATATATATCCTCAAATTCAAATGTAGGTTAAAGGGCGACTTGGTCATGTAAGGAATCCTGTGAGTGATGAAAAGGTGCAAGAGCAGCCCTCCAGTCTCTGGTGTCAGATAAGATTTCATTTTTACCTGCTGATCTTAACACTAAATCAGCTCAACTTGGAGATATACAAAATGGGATAAGCTTCTAATAGTCCATAATTTCATTATGTTTTGTTTCCATCCAAAAAAAGTAAACTTGAACACTTGCTCTCCAGTCATTCTGAAACTTTCTAAAAGCTTTCCTTTAGACTACGCTTTTTTAAATTACTTTCATTAAACATTTTCACTGTTAAGATAGTTTGTCTGCTTGAAAATATAACTTGAAAAATACTGCTTTTTTTCTCAAACTGTTTAATTTCTTCTAATTCTAGGATTTGTTAATAATTATATGGTCCTTTTTCCCACAAAAAACTATTCCTTTGCTATTTTTCAATGGTTTTAAAAATTGACACATTTTTTGAAATACATGTGTTAATTTTAGGCAGAATTATCAGTCATAAATTTGGCAGCAACTCACTGCATTAAGTCATCTAGATGTGGTGAAAGTGACAGCTAAAAGCTGACCTTTTAAAAATCACCATCAGAATAGGGGGAAAATGGAGTTTAGGGGACTTTATGGCAAGATCTTAAAATGTCAGAAACTGAAAATGAACTATTGAGAATAGGACTTTCAACATTCACTAGTAATAACTATGCATTCATTTCTGCCAGACCTTAAAGGAGATGGCCTACAGCAGCAGAACCCCACACTAGGTTCCACTTACATCAAGAATGAACAGAAAAAAGAGGCAATACTTTACACTATTTCCAAAAATTTGGAAAACAGATGCAAAACATTACCTGGTCCTGTGATTCTCTTTTTTAGCTGCAACATCCAGAGGGTTGGGTAAAGATTTTACCATAAATTATGTGGAAATACGGATCCATCCTCTTTGGATGGTGATGGGATTTTTAATTGGCACAGTTCAGGACCCATGGGTTCCAAAATGACATTATGTAAAGATGATCCAAACTGGTACAAACAAGTAGAGCTGGATTAAAATTTGAAAGATTTTTTTTCTTATCCAGTTTCCTTTAATTGAGGATTGCAAAGATTTGTTTCTTTGAATCTCTCCTACTGCAGCAGTTTAACAAGATCTATACTTTGGTCTCTATCTTTTTTGGCCAGTCAGTTGAGGATTTCCTGCTTTACTTGGGGTTTATTGTCCTGCCGATGACCCCGTTTGGACCAGACCTCAGCTTATTTGATTCAGATGCATGTTTGCAAACCTAAACCATGTGGTCATTTTCTCTTAACAGAGAGAATACTTTCTCCTTCAGACATTCTGAACACACCACATTTGTTTAGTCTTTTTCTAATCTTTCTGCAACAAACTTTAACATCAACTTTAACTGAGGTATGTAGCGTCTTAGTTTGAGCTCTAAGGTTTGTTGGTAAACTGGCAGTACAAAGACTAAGACTGGTCCCCAAGAAGTTTTTACTTTGTTTTTTGTTTATCTGCTATAGTCCTCCTTTTTAGGTTTTCAAGATATCAATTTAAAGCTTCTGTAGCTTTTTACTGCAAGAAAAAGTATAACTAAGGTGGTAGGCTTAAAAAATGAATTAAAAGTTTCTAGTTTGAAGGAAGACTAAGAAACAGTAATTTAAGAGTTTGAAGTTGATGAAAAAAAATATTTACATAGTTACACATAGTTATCTCCTGTTATCTGTCCTCCAGCCTTCCTGCTGCTAGGCACCTCTCAGCTGCTGTACTTTTCCTTGGGAATGCTGTTGATGGGCTTGGCCCATGCTGCCATTACCGTCAAAGGGACTCATCTGGCCAGCCATGGAGCACTCAGCGAGTCACAGACCTGGGGGAGGTTCTGGGCCATCTTCTTCATTGAGGTGTGCAAAAAGGAACCTTAATCTGCTGCCGTATTAAAACATAATCAAAGTTTGATAAACTTACTTCAGCATGTTAAGCAGAGCTGCATTTAAAACTGTAAGTTGGTATTTTATGTGAATATATATTTTGTTTTTTCTTTTATTAAGTTCTTTCTTGATTGGTCAGGTTAAGCAAATATTTAAAAAAATTGTAACTGACTTAAAACAGGAAATGTTTTGTCTGACTTTAAGTTACATAGCAAACCCCCCCCCCCCCGCCAAAAAAAAACAAAGAAAACTCATAGTCCCACTCACCACTCCAATCACACCCATAAAGGCATATCCTGGACAATTTGGGGTTGACATACTTCTGTCCACACCTCAAAGTAGTTATGATTCTACTAAATACTCTAAAATAAACCTGGATGAACGCCTTCAAACCAGAAGAAGAACAAAAGAAGTTCTAGTTTATATTTGAACATGTGCTAATTTTGTGCTGCAAAGCAGAACTTTTTTTTGCTTTAATAAGCTTGAAAACTTGACCATGGTTGCTTATTTATTGCAGTGATAGTTTACATAAGCAAAACAAAATCTGCATTTATTGCATTCTCTTCCCTTTAATCTTTTACCAGCTACATCCAAAGGTTAACAAAATATATTTTACCAGCTACATCCAAAGGTTAACAAAATACAGACAAACAGTCCTTACCCGTATCCAATCTTTGATAAGCCATATGTAAATTAGCTACGATTCATGTTCAGAAACAGATTCGGAAACACTTAATTTTTCTTAACTATTAATCCCAGAGGAAAAATTGCAATTACACAGTAACAACCATTTATGTATGCTAATATTCTAATAATAATTGACATCAAGAAGAGAGAAAAAAATTGCAATGTGTACACATATAAAGAATCTATACCACCTTGTAATATGATGAAGTACAGTCAAATATAAGTGGATCTGGTTGTAAGAGTATGCAAGAGTATGTTTAGTTCTAATTTCTCTTTTTATGCATTTGTTGGTCTGCTCAGGTCTGTGGCTCATTCTCAGCCCAGGCCGGCATGCATGGCCACATAAAGATGCACCATGCCTACACCAACATTATTGGATTGGGCGACTCAAGCGT
>JAVLVB010000001.1:2984773-3012898 GCA_032876305.1 Orestias chungarensis | reverse complement strand
AATATGATGAAGTACAGTCAAATATAAGTGGATCTGGTTGTAAGAGTATGCAAGAGTATGTTTAGTTCTAATTTCTCTTTTTATGCATTTGTTGGTCTGCTCAGGTCTGTGGCTCATTCTCAGCCCAGGCCGGCATGCATGGCCACATAAAGATGCACCATGCCTACACCAACATTATTGGATTGGGCGACTCAAGCGTGTGGAAGGTCCCATTTCTGCCTCGTATCATTTACCTGTTCATTGCCCCCCTTTCTGTGCCTGTCATCACTCCGCTGGTTGCTATAGGTAAGATGGATCAAGTTTGTTATTGTATTTGCAGATTTTCTAAAATGACTACAGATAAAAAGTTTAGACAGTTTTCTGAAACAAATTTCTAAAATCTGTCCTTTTTTTATCAGTAATGTATGGGATTCATATGTGATTCTGTATTTTTTCTTTTTCTTTTTCTTGCAGCACATCTTAGAGGAAAATCCCAAGGCATGGTTGCCCGGACTGTCCTGATGATAGCACTGGGACTGTACTCACAGTACTGGCTGCTCATAAACGTGTCCAGGTTCACGTCGACACACAGTACCTTGGTCTGCATGTTGGTGTGCAGAGCCATGTTCACCGTGCCTTACATCCACGTTAACATTTTCCAGGTGACAACACTGCCTGCATTTTACTATCCTTCATCTTAATGAAGCTACACAGCTTCAAAACCATGAATAATACTGGTACCCAGGTTCTGTATTCGATTAACATACTTATATCTGTATGCAGAGGCAGTAACCAAGCTTTTTATTTGTAAATCTAATTGTAATTTTGCATTAAATGGTTACACAGAGTATGAAGTGAATGGTCACCATCTCCTTTAATCAACCTAGTTTCTGTAAGGTCCAAAAGTTTAATTTAGTTGATTTATTTTTTATAATAAACCCTGGCTTTTAGTTTGCCTTTTTAAAGATAACATTTATTGAGACACTTAAAAGAAAAGTAGTGATTGGTTCAAAGTTCCAAGATTTTTATGTTGAGTCACAAATTGATTAAAAAAAACACAACTGCAGGAATTATTTTTTGTATGAAACCATTAAACCAATAGCTTTCTCTTCAGCACTTAGCAGCAATTAAAAACAAATGTTACCGAATAATGTAAAATACAAACAGTAAAAGATTGACTGAATGATTTTTTTTTCTACAATACAGTAAGCCATCTTCATCAACGTAAATTAGAAAGAGGTAAAGTTCACATTCTCAACCACATTGTTTATGAAAACTGGACATAAAAATTGGATTATAGTACAGAGCCTTGAGAGAGCTCTTTTAATTTAGGGAAAGACTACAGATTACCTAGCTTTAACCACTAACCAATTAGTTTATCCTGTAATTTCTCATATAATACAAAAAGACTTAGATTACATTGCATTTAAAATACAAAAAACTAACCGAAATATTATGTTTTGTAACCCCATTTTTTCTTTACAGTTATAAATAATTTTGTATTCAGTCTCTTTGGAAAAAAAATCTTTAATCCACCACCCACGTTGTTTTTTAAAAGGTTAAAGGGTTTTTGCATTATTTGTTTTAGATGGCCGTTAAATAAATATATAATATACGCCTTACAAACCTGGCTGCTGTGGGAAACTCTGACAGAAAGTGGCATTGTATTACCGTCAGAGAGCTGAAGGGATAACAAGAACAATCCAGCCGTGAATTTTCCAGGAAGGACCCAGCAGGTCATTGTACATTGTTCAGATCAAAGTATGTGAAGGTGGATTAGATGTTTGTTCTAACTGGGAGGTCCGACTTGAGACAGTTTCTCCGGGGTCTGCTGAGATCCAGGTTGCTGTTGTTGGCCGAGTTCCTATCCCCTCTCGCTTCCCTGGACTCAAAGCCCTTAGGGCTGGTCAGACTGAGGTCGTACTGAATCTATTCTAAAATTATATTTCAGCGTCAATGAATAAAAACATTGGAAGCACCTTTTTTCTTCAGCGCACCAGTGGCAAAAAAGATCTTAGAATTAATTTGCACAATCACCAAAGTCCCAGGTTTAATCTGCTCCAGTCTCTTTTGAATAATTTTAAACATCAACACACCTGAAAGCAAAATGACTTTTACAAAAATTATAAAATTTTAACTTGTGCACCCAATTTTTTGTTTTATAAAGCACTGGATATCTCATTAGTAAGAACATTTTTATATTAAATTCTGTCCACTTATGCATATAGAAGAAACAGAAATGTTATAAATATGTCTTGTTGCAGCACATTGGTCTGCCAATGTTCTCTCCAACCAGTCGGCCAAAGAGGATTTACCAGATGACCCATGGAGTGCTGAACTTGCCCCGCAACCCTCTGCTGGACTGGACGTTTGGACACTCACTGATTAGCTGCCATGTGGAGCACCACCTCTTCCCCTTTTTGTCAGACAACATGTGTTTAAAGGTAGAGGTCATATTATTCCATCACATAGTTATGTTAGCTGCTGATTAAAATAATTTGTACCCAACAGCAAGGTTCTAATTGGAAGTTTGATTGCAGTTTTTGCAGGGGTATCAAAAGTAATAATCGCATGCATTGCTCAAGTAGAAGTAAAGATATTAGGGTTTAAAAAAGCTTCTGTAGAAGTTAAGTATCAACTGGAGCTTTTTACTTAATTAAAAGTACTGGTTTCAAAACTACTTAAAGTATAAAAGTAAAAGTAATTAACCAAAAAAATGTCATTAAGGACAAAAACTTAGAACAGGCCACATGGGCCTATAATGCACTACCCACCTCCACCAAAAACAAACTATTTCAAAAGATTATGTTATATTAAAATCTTAATGTTGAAAAGTTCGATCTCCTCGCTGGTGCTGCTCCGTTGGGACATTTTCTGCGTGTGCTCACTGCGCAGTTGAGATGAATCGGTTACAAACAAATAGGATATCTGAATGGCAAATGTTTATACTTCTCATCCAACCACATTTGAATTTGCTCTATTTGGATGGCGCGATTTATCTGGATAGGTTGTTTTAACGATGAAAAGCTTAATGAAAACAAGAGTTGAGATTGAAAGCTTTTTTTCAGTTTAAAACCAAATTTGATATTTGTTTTTAATCAGTTTACTGATGGAATCTACACTTGAGACCTTTTTTAAACCAATTGAATCTAACTTTTATCCTTTTGTCCATTCTCTTACCACAAAATAGTCTTGTAAATAAACACTGCTGAAACACTAATATACTTGTCAAGCATTAAAGGTAGTTTAACATAATATATTAAGAATTAAGATGATTGTTTTAAGACTGAACAAGGAATAGGCAGGTTACCACTTTATAGCACTTTGACGCTATGGCCTAAAAAGTTAGGTCCAGGTAAGGCAACAAACAAATTAAAATAAAAAGGTTTTGCTCTAAACCCTTCTATTGTTTGAGACAACTGTCCTGGTAATTATCTTGTTTGGGAAAAGCACTTGCTGTCCCACCAGATTGCTACACATCTGACTGTGGAAATGTTTGGGATGCAGAACCTGTATTCATGCATTACACACAACCTGTTTTGCTTCCCTCTGTTCAGGTGAAGCCAGTTGTGTCCAAGTACCTGATCGAAAAGAAGCTTCCATACCAGGAGGACACCTACCTATCCCGTCTTTACCTGTTCTTTAGCAAATACCAGGAATTGATGGTGTTTGCTCCACCCATCACCGAGCTGGTGGGAGTGCAATGAGTGAGGGATAACAAAAATATGATTTAATTACTTATATGGTTCGGATTGAAATAGCCATTAATGTCATGAAATGCACTAAAACAATATCAACTGTAGATAGTTTAAATAAGGTTATATTCTTAAAACATTTACAAACCTCTGCACACTTCAGCAGGTATTTAATTAGTGACACGAAAATTTACCCCCCAAAATTTATCTAATCAGGAGAATTCATCAAACTCTCTTGTTTCAATGATGTCTCCGCATCATGAAGGTTCGGCCCATCGTCATTCTCAATTACCTCGGACATGCACTGTATACTACCTCAGCTGAAGTCGGAGGTTATTTCTCACCTTTGACAAAGCTGTTAAAGGTGGTGATTCTTTTGTACATTTGCAGTTTTAACACTGTCGCATAAAGAGTTGACATGGTGTAAATAGGAATCGTTGCTGTCTTCAGAAAGCCAAAATCTTCTCAGACTTGAGTTATCAAATATTTCTGTTTTGTCTGATTTTAAAGGCATTTAACAATGCAATAATGGTCAATAACATAACTCCCCGTTGCACAATCATTTACGTCAAATGAAATGAAAGCCGCAAGGTAACAACATTCAAGGTAATATTCATCCCATAGTAAAACACTTAAGGTTTCAGTAGACCATAAAAAAAAGATTTTAATTAACTAATCAATTAATTTATAATTCATTCACAAATCTTAATAAAATTATTGAAAAATATATGAAATTTGAAATTAGGATTAGAAATTTGGTACAAGAGGTAATCAATCAATCAATCAAATCAAAAATACTTCATTTATCCCAAAGGGAAATTAAATGTTGTTGGAGTATTTCATTTAACTGAGGAGTGTTGTAGATGGTGATGGCTGTGGGCAGGAAAAATCTTCTGTAGCGCTCTGTTTTGCAACTAAGCTGAAGAAGCCTCTGACTGAAGAGACTCTGTTTTCCAATAACAGTCTCATGAAGAGGATGTTCAGGGTTGTCCAAGATTTTCTTAATTTTAAGTAAAATCCTTCTTTCCATTATCAACTCCAAAGATTCCACATTCGTCCCCAGAACAGACCCAGTCCTCTTTATCAGGTTGTTGAGCCTTTTTAGGTCCGTTGCTCTGACGCTGCTGCCCCAACAGATGATGGCAGAGGAGATGAAACGTTCATCCAACTTGTTGGCTAATGATCTTACATTGCTCATGATGATGGATGGCAGTTAAAATTTCTCCTTCTTTTTCTTCTCTTTCATCCTTTCAGCTGTATAGCATCCCAAAACAACAAGACATAGCTGTCCAAAAAAGCTAATTTTCCAAGAAAAAAAGATCACAATGAAAGTTGAGGAGCTATTCCAACAGGCCACCTTAAGCAGCTATTTTTAACGCAACAGGGTATTGAAAAGTATGTATCCTTGGCCATTGGTATTTGGAGCTCAGTACGAAAAGTAGCAACCTGAAAGTTGTGGGTTCCATCTCAACTACCTCCTGCTACATGGCAATATCCATCTGGGTAAGGCAACCAACCACATTTCCTACTGAGCTGTATTGTGCAATTGTTTCAACTCATTGACAACTTTTTACACTAAATAAGTCATTTAATTTATTTAGTACAAGATTCCTATATTACTGTGCATCTGATTGCATCTCCAGAAGTAAAGGGCTACATTTTTTCTTTCATTGGAAGGGTTAACATTCAAATCTTTAAAGACAAAAATATATGCAAAAATCCTGTAATGTGAGATGATGACCCCTATTGCAGAGATTAAGCTTTTTACCCAGGCTTAACCTGTCAAGTGCTGAAACATTTCACATTTAAACCCAGTAGAGCACAAATCTCAAACCTTGTGTATAATGCTGTCACATTTTGCTTTCTTTTTGGCTTTTATGTTTTGTGGAGTTTCTTGGCCTATTTGAAAAATGTCAGTTTTTTTTTTTTCTTTTCTGTCAACCATTATTGTGCCTATTGCTGTTTGTTCAAAATGCAATAAACTAAACACTGTCTTTAACACTGTCCACCTCTTTTCACTTCTAACTTTCAAGTAAAATTTAAACAGACAAAGACAAGATGGCTGTGGTTTAGCATTATAAAGTGAGAAATTCTGTTATTTCTGGGTAACTTGGTCAAAACCATTGCTTAAAGGAATTTGCAGTCACGTGAAAGAATTAGGAGACCCCATGAAAGCCTCTGTTCCTCTAACATATTTGGACATATGGACATTTGACATCAATTTTAACAACACAGGAAAATATATAATAAAGTAATAAAAATAAATTTCTGCTTGGAGCTTGCGTGTTCTCATTTCTGGTATCCTCCCACAGTCCACAAATATATTTGGTTAGATAATCTCTCTAAAAAGCATAGTTTTTATTTGTTTTATCAAGGGGTATTTAAGGGCTATATGGTGGATACATTATTAGCACTATTGCCTTGTGCAAAGAGGTCCTGGCATTTAATCCTAAATTCCAATGTTCTCCAACTACTCTGGCCTTCTCCCTCTGCTTAAAAACATGACTGTCAACATGATGGTTAATTGGTCTCTCTGAAATGTGGTATTTATGTGTGTTACTTGTGCTTGGTTTTTGTTGCCCTGTGATGACCTGGCAACCTGTCCAGGATCCATCCTGCCACTCAGCCAATGACCACAGGAGATCGGCAGTACCAACCCTACATAGATATGTGGGCATGGATGTGTGGATGATTGTTTGGCCTAAATTAGTGATCTTTTAGTGACAATTTCAAAACATTTATTAAAAATAATTACAGTATGAATTGAGCGCTTCAAATTGAAACCTCTTCAGTTAAATTTCCTTCACAAGTCAATGGTGTCCAATGTCAGCCTTCAAGGGATGGTGCCTCTCAGGAGGTGATTTAGGGATCTGACTCAGCTCTGGTGGAGCAGGGAAATATCTAAAACCCGCAGGACACTGACCCTTGGGAATCGGAGAGGAAGTGTGTGAACTCAAAGTGGTTACCAAACACACTGTTGTGCATGATGTCATCTAGTGATCACAACTTTTTTTTTCTCCAAATTTTTAAATTTACTTATTTAAGGCTTTGAATATTATTCAGATGTTGACTTGGAGGCAGTGCTGCTGGACACATGGTGGCAGCATAGATCATCTCCAATGCCTAACAGACTCATTTAAGCATGTTAAAGAGACTTTCAGGGGAAAACACATTGCCTGGGGTTCACATTTTTGTGCTGAAGAATGTTTCAAGTCCTTAACAAAGTCAAACTGACTGTAGTAGACTGCTGTTTGATTAAATTCTTGGTTTTTGTGTTATTTTATGTGTAATATTTTTTTTTTTTCAAAGGTAAAAGCAGCCCTCAGTTTTCTTGAACTTAAGTTGCTGGTTTGTGAGCTCCACCCAGTGAGGAGGCGAGGACTATGAGTGTAAGTTTGCATGTGAGTACATAGCGGGAGGTTTCTTTTACACTGAAACTATGAGACCTGAATGAAGGTGTGGTTTTCAGGCTCTTTAGTTTGAACCGGAAACTGATCGCTGATAAAAGCGGCTCAGCCTGTTATTTTTAATTGCTTCAGAGGGTTAGGACAGAACAAGGCAGGCACAAACATGGCAGATCCAGCAGCAGTGGAAAAAGCTCCTGCTCCCAAACAGCAGAACATGTGCTGGGTCTGCTCAGGTGAACTGAGCGGATGTCAGCCTACAGCTTGTGGTCACTCTCTCTGCGTCTCCTGTCGAGGAGACAAAACCAAAGGATGTCCAAAGTGTCTTCAGAGTCCTCCTGTCAAACCTGCTACTGAGAATGGACCAAAGCAAAATGGAACAGCTGTTGCTCTTCAGGATAAAACCAAAGAAGAACAAAGTGTGGAACCAGAGACTGTAGAGGAAGTCAAACTCAAAGAAGATCTGAAGGAGTCTGAGGGCCCAAAACCACCCGTCGAGAGCAAGACAAAGCCGGAACCACATACAGACCAGGGGTCAAAACCAGAGGAAGTAAAGGAAGAGCCTTTGGGTCCCGATGATGTGGTGTGTGACTCCTGCATCAAAACCCCCTGCAGGTCCCTGAAGTCCTGTCTTACCTGCATGGTTTCCTACTGTGAGGCCCACCTCCGGCCTCACTTGGAAAACCCAAAGTTTCAGAACCACCGACTGGTGGAGCCGCTTAGAGACATTGAGAGGCGTACATGCGAGAGCCACAAGTGGCCCTTGGAGCTTTTCTGCTGTGCCGACGGGTGCTGCATCTGTCCGGACTGCGTAAAAGAGGAACACAGAGGCCACAAGACCGCACCCGTGGGGGAGGCACGGAGACAGATAGAGGCAAGTGAACACCTTTGGATCTCCAGCAACACATTTTCTACAGTAAAATGTACATTTGTAACTAAACTAAAAGAACTCTACATTGTCATCTTTAAATCATATTTTGAGTGTAGAAGATGCCAGTTTACAATAAACTGAAAAAACAAACATAAAAATTATGAAACCCAACGTTAAAAACAGGAAGTCAAAAAATCCATTCAAATGTCCAACTGTTAAAAATTGTGCATCTAAAGAAGTGCTTAACCTCTGTTTTCAGCTGTTCCCAAACTCATTCATCGAACCACACTTGATCTAATCATGACAGTAATCCTATCTATGTCCGCTGTGAAGCCCATCAGACATCTCTGTCTGACCCTCCGCTTAAGTCGGATTTCTGCAGAGACACCTGTTGTTGTCAGAGGGTGTTTTTGTAAAACCTCAAACTGTTTGTGGCTGTAAAGAAACCACTTACAGAACAGCCTAATGTTCCAGTTAAGAAATTGGAAGAGGGCCGGTGATACCATTGAATTTACCTAGCAGAAAAAAAAGAGAGAAGTATTCCTCTTCATGCTGGCTGAAAACTACTAGGAAAATTAAAAAAAATAAACATTTGCTGATTTTTTTTTTTTAACTGATTGATCACAAGATGTGTTGGTTACAAGTTTACCACTGGGACAGCTTTTTAACTCAAAGAATGAGTTTAACTAACTAATGACTAACATTAAGGCTGCCAGTAGCTGAAATAATAACCCAGGAACAAGGTATCTTTGTTCAATTTATTGGCTCTTTGGCTATTAGTTATCTCGACTTTACACTTCCTCAATAATTAAAAAACTAATTGATTTGTCAATGTAAGCCTTCAGGAAACTTTGAGGGAAGTGTTCCCTGTTTACAGTGAAATTTAACTGTCTTGGGTACTAAGTGAAACAAGACTCATAGTGGTTCACAAACCATATCGAAAACCATAAGTTAGTGATCATTCTTACCAGAAATGTTCATCTTCTTAGGAAAAAACTGAGGAACATGAACATATGTTTTATGCTTGATGGTCCTCATGGGTTTTTACCATAATAAGATGCCAGAAATCTGCACTGTGTACCCTTCCATACAGCTTAACCATTCCCACATTAGCATCTCTCCCTGTAGACGGTGGATTTACTGGAAATAAAAAAGAGCCTAAGTGGCTGTGGCCAAAAGATTTATTTTGGCTACAGCCAAAATAAATCTTATTTTACAGACCCCTCTACGAAGGGCTAGCTCTGGGAGGGTTTCTGTTTCTGGGAAAAGGGTCATGATTTCCTTGGTCTTGTCACCTCAAAGTCTATATTTGCTCTCAATGGGTAAGTTTTTCTAAAAATTAAGCAAAATAACAAGCTGACAGATGGCCAGATGAAGATGAGCTTACCCCCACTAGATTTTGGATAAAAGATAGTAGAAGCATTGTGGAAAATATACGGTAGTGGCAATAAGATGTTGGATACAGAGGGTGTATGTTTTGGATTTTTCAAAAATGTAAACAATTGTAAAAGGACCTTTTGTAACTTTAATTTTGCCATGATTTTATTTGGTTTCTCAAATCAGAACTAAATCTAAATCTATTTATTCAATATCGGACCTCTTTTCAACACAAATTCTACAGCCAATGAATTCCTGCACTTGTTTAATATATTTATGTCTCATAGGCATGCTGACTCATGAAAAGAAAACACAGTTTTCTTTTCATGAGTGGGGTCCAAAACTTACTGAAGATAAATATCGAAGTAGCATTATCTGCTCTAGTGTCGTCTGGACATGCCTGAGGAATTTCAAGCTATCTTGTTAAATTGGCAATGAACCAAAGCGTTGAAAAAAATATGTGTAAAAAGACAAATGGATGTTGTATGATGTTACCCCCTCACAGAACCAGACGTATTTAAATATGTATTTGCTTACATATGTCTCAGTTAAAACACAATATTTTCAGCATGACTGCACCTGTGGTGGTTTCTCAAAGAGGGATTGCTCAAGTATTTGTTTTTTTGCTTCCTGTAATTACAGAAGGAGCTCAAGGATAAACAGACAGGGATGGTGAAAATGCTTACGGCAGGCGACAATGCCATCAACAATCTCCAAGATAACAGAGTTTGTATTGAGGTAAACATAACAACGTACAATCAAAATGATTCATGGGCTGTATGACACAAATATGTCGCAGTAGTTGAAATACCTTTGCTATTTTTAGTGTAAAAGTTTTGTAGTCAACGTGGAAAAACAGGTTTTCTTGTGAAGGTCATCATAAAGCTACGGTCGCCTTGTGGTGGTTAAGTAACAAACCCTCTGAAGGCGTGCAGGCATGTAGCATCAGTGTGTCATGTTATATTTCACAGGAATCAGTGAAAAAGGTACGAATGGTGATTGAGAACCATTTCCAAGAGCTTCAGGAGATGGTGGAAAAGGCAAAGACGGAGGTAACGGAGATCCTGAAGGCCGAAGAGAGCCAGGCACTGAAACAGGCTGATGGTATCCAGGTTCACTTGGAGCAGAAGTGCACAGAGCTAAAGAAGAATCAGGCCCAGATGGAAAAGCTGTCTAAAAACAAAAATGATGTTGACTTCCTGCAGGTTAGGGTTGTAACACAAAACACTACACATTTCACTGAAAACAAAACAGTAACTTTGATTATTCTTTAATTGGCAAATATACCTTTCTATGCAAACAATATAACTTATTATTAACATGCTAAAATATTTATGCAACAGTACGAAAAGTACTGACTGCAGATTGATCACAGAGGTACAGTGGAGTTAGTTACTCATTAGCAATTTCACTGAACCGAGAAGTAAATTTCTTTGTAACACTAACCACCACCCAATCAAACAGGGTACAAGAAAAACATCCATGTATTTCGAACAAACACCTAACCAAAGAAGCAACATATTTTAAAACCACCAATGCTAACAAAAATGTTGTCAGCTGTGTCAGTATTTTAGAACAGGGTCACGGATAGAATCAATGAAGCTGCAACTGAAACTACAGTTGCTACCACAGGAAGTAGAAAGGCTGCTCTGTGTCTGTTTCTCAGGAATATTCGGAGTGGAAGAAAGAAGCCAGCGATAACTCTCTATCGGGAATCTACGTTGGCCTTGAGGACCGTTTGGACTCTTTCAGTCAGGTGATCCAGGAGTCCACAAAGAATATGTGTGACTTGCTGGTATCTACATACATTCAGAAGGTCAAGGAAAAGTGCAATAACGGTGAGTAAACCTGAAGTTACCCAAATAAACCAAATTTCAATCTTCAGCTAGTTCAGGATGTTCAGGTGACTTTTTGACTGTGTGGGCATGTTCTCACATGCAAAGAATTTCTAGCCTGGTATGTCTTCGTGCATGCGTGACTGCAACATGTGTGGCTACTCTGACTCTGGTTTTTGCATCTTACATAATTAGGGTTATATTCAGAAGCCTGGAGAATTTGTATTCTTGCTTAACTGGTTTCATGTTTGTTTCCTTCTGTTTCAGATGAGATAGGAATAAAGATAAAAGTTCAAACGAACACTGCAGCAAAGCATGACATATCGAAACGTGACCCAGAGACACGTGCTGACTTTCTTAAATGTAAGTAATGCAGAGTACATTAAATCTCAAAACAACACATTATATACTAAACATTAACTTTCTCCCAAATTCAAATCCTTTATGGTGTACAATTTTAGAATTAATATTGCATCATCTATTAATTTATCCAGAATGTATGCAATGTTTTGGGCTCTGATTGGTTGAAAATGGGATCATTTCACTGTGACCATGCAAGTGTTAGGAAAAGTGTACAGATAATCGAGTGTACAGAATCGATTAACTTCAAGGCAATTTTAAAACAGTAAAAAATCTTGTGAAAAACTAAATTAAACCAAACAAAGTTCCCACTTACATTTATGTGCAGCATCTACTAAACTATTGGTTCCATATTCAGAACAGAATTTGAATAGATAGGTCTATCTCTAGATATCCCGTTCAAACTTTGGTACACAAATGTTTATATTGCTGCTATTAGGTCCCCTAAAAAAAGACCATTCCACCGTTCAAAACACCCAAATCCTATAAGGGACTTCATTGCATACTGATAATATAATTCAGGTATTAATTTAGCTGTGATAGAGCAAGGCCACATTTAAAACATGCAGGACCCTGGCCCATGAGGACTGGAATTGAATCATGACTCCACTATAGGCTTTTCAGTAGTTTGTTTGGACATGTATGTGAAAACATTTGGTTACTGGGTAGAGTTTGTTTCTGCTTGATACTTGGTATAGTAATATCTCACTCTTGCATGACCTCAAGGAAGGCCTTAAATTGCCATTTTATGGTTGTGGCTGAAAAACGTGTTTTCTCATAGATTGTGTATTTAGTACATACGTATATAGTAACTCCAGCTCTGTTTGTCACAGCTCTAAGGATAAGCATGTTGGCACTGGGTTGACGCAACAAAGTGGAAATCAAGTGGAGAAAGTATTAGTTTTGCCATCAGAAAGTTGTGGGTTGGAGTCTGAAGTTGTCTGCCGATCTGTGGGTGCTGTATGAGTGTGTGCATGTTTGTGACCGCAGCTGACTAAATGTGGTATAAAAGCACTTCGAGCTGTTGGTGCATTGTGTGCAGAGAGAACCCGTTTCAGTGGTGGAACTAGCTATTTTTGGAGCGGATGTCAATTTGTGTGCAATTGTGGATCTGGTAGGACTCGCAAACTGTGATTTGCACATATTTAGTGAATTTGCCTCAGGGTCAAAACACTGTTCTTCAAGTAATTTTTTCTCAAACATTTAGCAACACAACTGACATGTTAAATGATTCTCTCTAGATGCCGCTCAGATAAGTTTTGATGCTAAAACAGCTCACAAGTTCATCCGGCTGACACAGGAGAACAAAAAGGTGACCAATACCACGCCGTGGCAGCATCCTTACCCAGACGTACCTGAACGATTTAAGAATCATCGGCAGGTCCTGGCTGCTGAAAGCTTCTACGTCGGTTGCCACTACTTTGAGGCTGACATAAGTGGCGAGGGAACCCACATTGGGCTCACATACAAGAGCATAGACCGCAAGGGTGACGAGAGCAGCAGCTGCATCACAGGAAACAACTTCTCCTGGTGTCTCCAGTGGAACGGGAAAACCTTCTCGGCCTGGAACAACAATGTAGAGACACTGCTGAACGTGGAGAAGTTCACTCGAATCGGCATTTATGTTGACTATCCAGACGGCCTTCTTTCATTCTACGGGGTGGATGAAACTATGACGCTCCTTCACCAGTACAAGGCACAGTTTCTAGAGCCTCTGTATCCAGCTTTCTTTCTGCCAAAGAAAGACAATATTGTTTTTCTGCGGGCTCCTGGGGACCCTTTACCCCTGCCAAGCCCCTCTCCTCCTACCTCACCAGAAGAGGGAGCTAGCCTTCCACAATCATAAAGACTAGAAGTTAAAAACTTTAGTTGTTACATGAACTTCTGGCATGCAAATCTGTTTAAATATTTATAGTTGGAATATATATATTTCATGTGTTTATGAATTATATATGTGGCCTTAGGAATAATGTTACTGGATTTTTTATTGTGTTACTGTGATGTATGAAAATAAAAAATAAATATCCATGTTTTTTTCCATAAATGATTCTTGCTTCACATTTGGTATCTATAAAATGTGAAACAGTATTTCACTTACTTGACTGACAAAAAAAAGGACATCTCCTTGGTTGCGTCCACATTGAGGAGGGTGCTCCTTTTCATATCAAATCAAGACATCAATGTGTGCGGAGCATCCTAACCACTTTAATAACTATAATTAGGTACTATCCCTCAGACGACCATGTACTCTGATGGTCAAAGCAATGAAGGCATTTAAAGAGGCTGGTTCGTCAACTAAAGCTAAATCATATTTAATCTGCACATTTAATGCTAGATAGAATATGCTTTACGTTACGTTTGAGTCCCAGCCTAAAGCAGCTGCATAGGTTCAAAACGCTATAGAAAACTCAGTAACAGAATGTTTTGCCTTTGTTTAAGTTTCCACACATGAGCCAGCCATCGAGGACAGATGTTGAGGACAAACGGTTTTATAGTGCTCTGTTTACATGATAACCTGGTCACAAAGCACAGAATGATAAATTTTCTTTTACACCTCTACATCCAGAAAAGGCTGACCACTAAAGACCACAAACTTCTGCAACGGGGCCCAAACCAACGGGAAGACTTTCACAGTACCTCTAATGCCATACCCATAAAGAAAAGTAATTTGAGACTCCCACAACAATCCCAATTTAAAATGGCTAATAGATCACTTGGGTGCATGTTGTTACTCTGCATGTTGAAGAAAGCTTTCCCTGTTAAAATTTCAGACATTTAGTATGTAGCGTTTCCGAACGAGGAAGTGAAAATAAACCCCAAGAACTCTCCGAGGCCTAAAGAAAGTGTATGCGGCTTAAAAGCCTGGTAAGGAACTCAAATGAATCTAAAATAATTTGAAATCCATCAATTCAGTATCTAGAAAACTGTGCAAAATTTGCACACATTGCAAATTTTGCTTATCTACAAAAGCATGCCTACAGGAACATGGGGTATCGCATGACCTGCAACAATCTTTAGCCAATTTTGATATGAAAGTGAACGTATATTTACTGAATACATTTTACTTTTTTTAATAGATGGCCGAAGATGAATTTTTTTGATAGGAGAACATAAACAAAGACCAGGACAACCAGAACGTTTTGGTGTAACTGAATACCATCAGTAATAGAGAGATACTAACAGATTCGGCTTATTTAGGGCGAAGCATTGACCACAACGAGTCGCTCAAATACAGTATCAACCCTATTAAAACCATTACGTAACCACTAGACCGACGTTGGTAGCGTCGGTCACGTCTCCAACGTGCTACGTAATGTGACGTGTAGCTGGTCCTGAAACCAGGAAACGCCTGCTAAAGCGTCACAATGCTAACAGGAGTAAGTGGGAAATATTCTCTTGTTTTATTAAAAGGGAGACATGACACGCAGTTAATGTCGTTTCCGCTATTCGGTTACTATAATTACTAATAGGAAGTTTGATTTTTCTATGTATACATATATATATTTATATATATATATACACTTTTAGTGAAGACGAACAGCTGTCGTGCTAACAGTGTTAGCATCCTACACGTAGCGGCTAAACATTAAATAAAAGATTTCCTGTGAAATAATTGGCGCTTATTTTGTGCGGTTAGGTTGTGAATTACGAACCTTTTATCTATTTACTTTATAATAACCGTAATGTTTAGTAATGCAGTTCAATGTTCCTCAGCTAAAGGCAGCTAATGTGGGAGCAACATAATTGTTGTAACTGAAATGTTGGAAGCACGAAAACAATGTTTAATATTACACAGACAGAAATGTTTACTAAGATATGTTTTTTTGTCTGTTTTGTTCTCCTACAACGGGTAGTCAAAGTACACAAAAATGCAGCTAAAACCATAAAGATTTAAAAAAAAAAAATCCTCCAAAAGCAGAAAGTTAAGTTAGGAAACTTGACACGTCGTTTGTTGACTAAAGTGCTTCATTGATTGTCGAGTTAGTTGATAATACTGAGACTGTTTTATGAATATATCTTAAGTAATTTCCAGGTTTTTCTGTCTTTCTTTAAAACTGTTGGACATCCGTGACTTGGATCACACATTTTCCAGAATAACACGAGTCATTCTTTTGGGTTTTTGTTCATTCATCTTCATTGTAATTAGAAAAATGTTTTATAAGATCTTGAGCATCTAAAGTATGGCATTTCCTTTTCCTTTTTCTCCTGTATGTAATTATTAATTTTGACTAGAATAATTTTTTTTTTTTTAAACTTCATTGAAAGAGCTTTCATATGGCATCCCTTTATTTTGTTACAACACCCTGATTTATGTTACAAATCTTCTACTTTATTGTCAGAAAACAATTTGTCAACTTTATTGCACTATATAAGATGATGAATATAACTCTTGGTTGAGCGTCAACACAAAGCTCAGTTCTTTTAGAAGCCACAGGAAGCAAAAAGCTGAGCCTAACAACTCATGCATCTGTTAAAGATGCATAAATTGTTTTGAATTGTTTTGAACTCTGAACGGTCCATATGGACATTTCTGAGTTTCATTTGGGAGTAACTCTGTGTCTCTGAGGGTCACAGCCTCTTCCTTATTGATCCCTCAGGATACCAACGACGAAGACGTGTCTCTGTTTGATGCAGAGGAGGATGCAGGGAAAAGGTCAAACAAAGCTGTCAAGTAAGTTTACACAGTCCTGATGAGACTAACTTTCTTTGCATGTAGCGAGAACATATTGTCACAGTTCTTTATTTTATTTGTATTTCTTCAGCTTCCAGGCAAGTTTGTCAAAGGTTTATATACTAAATTTTACAACATCTTACATTTTTTATAAATATAACATAATTTCTTTACAGTTATGTTTCCACTGAGCTGTTGTATTTAATGGAACACACAACAAATAGAAATTAAACCAATTTAAAACTATTTACTGCTTTTTAGTTCTTTTAAAAAAAAAGGCTGTTTTACTTTGAGCTTACTCGTCAGAAACTGGTTTCATGTCTTGACCTAAAATTTCTATTTGTTTTAAACCTGAACTTCGACTTTGCATTTGCTTCAACTTTTATAAATATTTTCCTGGGAGTGCAAACAGGATTTTTTAAAAATGGATATTTAAGTGTTTGATTTATAGTAAACTCAAGATTGTTGTTGCTGCTGCTGCTGCAGCTGCAGTTTAGTAATATTATTTGCATTGTTAGTATTATCGCTGCAGTTTACATAAAAAATCACTGTTGGTTACAAAGCAGGATTATTCTGTTAATTTGTATTGACATGTTCAAAACAATATTTTAAGACATTGCTCCAAGCTGTTTTATTTCAAAGTAAAAAAAAAGTTGAGTCGGTCTAATTTTCAAAAGGATGTGGATTCAAATCAAAAAAATTACTTTTGAAATATTTTTCAATTAAATAAACTGCATTATATGGAGATTAAATTCTGTATCACATATATTCAATGTAACAACAAAGATGCATTGATGATATTCAGGCAATTTCATGATAAAGGTAATATCCCAACTGCACAAAAACATTAGAATATGAGATTTGGTTTGATATTGTTCCATTTTCCCCCCAAATTTTTTTTGGGGGGGGGCAACTAGAGGAATTTTCATTGCTTTAGGTACACACAACTGATATAGACTTTTGTGGATTATATAAAAAATGTTTGTGGTGAGTAAATGTTCTATGGCACACTAAATGTGATGTAAATATGTCGCAGACATCCGGTGGCTTCCTTCTTCCACCTCTTCTTCAGAGTCAGCGCCACACTCGTCTACCTGCTTTGTGAACTTATCAGCGGCAGTTTCATCGCCTCAATGGTCAGCATCATCCTGCTTCTCTCATGTGACTTCTGGACTGTAAAGGTGAGCATCATATACCCTCCTAGGGTAGCACTTGTGTTGGGACTGTAATCAGTGAGGATGACACTTAATCTTTAAATGGACTGGTCTTCAGAAAGCAGCCCTTATATCTCCCCTTAGCTTTTCCTGTTGCAACCCAAAAACATCAGCTTTGAGATTGAAAACTTTTACTCTCAGTTGTACAACTGAAAGCAAGGATTAAGGCTGATAAATCCTCAGTGTTTGTAGTCCAAACATGAAGTCAAATGTCACAGTAATTAGTCCAATCAAAAAGCAATGCCTGGATTCACTGTAATAAGAGTTATCTGTTTCTAGAGAGTCAGATTTTGAAGAAAGACTAAAGTTACATCAATAATTTTAGCTTTAGAATGAATACAGCAGTTGAGACACACACGCCAGCTGAACAATGTATATTTCTCTTTCGTTGGGTTAAAAGGTCTTTTTGTGAAATGCTGTATTTCCAGAACATCACTGGGAGGTTGATGGTTGGTCTGCGGTGGTGGAACCAGGTAGACGATGACGACGGGCAAAGCCGCTGGGTGTTTGAATCACGGAAGGTAGGAGGTTTCTCGGTTTTCTGTCATTACTGGTCGCAGTACTTTATCAAGCTGACACGCAGGCCTTTAACCTTGTATGATGCTGACCTCTGGGGCTGTATTAGTTTGATAAATGCATCTGTTTACTGTCAGTGACCCTTATGATATTCACCGATGTTGTAACTGTGAGAATATCCTGTTTCCTTCAGGGTACTGGAAAGCAGCAAGTATCGGATTCGGAGTCCCGAATCTTCTGGCTTGGACTGATAATTTGCCCGGTTGTCTGGGGAATCTTTGCCTTTAGCACACTTTTTTCATTCAAGATTAAATGGATGGTGAGATGCTAATGGAACAGAGTAGAATAAACATCCAACCTACACTGTATATAATGACCACTGTATAAAATAACAAGTTATAATAATAATTTGCTTTCCAGCCTGTTGTGATCATGGGTTTGGTGTTGCAAGGCGCCAATCTATACGGATATGTGCGATGTAAAGTGGGAGCAAAGACCAGCCTAAAGAACATGGCCACTAATTATTTTGGCCGACAGTTCCTGAAACAGGTGAGATGATTTTAAAGGAAAAATACTCTGTAGATCTTCTCCTTGTTTTACAATGCAAAATCTCTGTCATCCACAGGCGCTGTCTAAAGAAGAGGAGTCGTAAAGATATTTACACACTTGCATTTTTCAGAGTACTTAACTATAGCATAGGTGGAGACAGAAATCTTTTCAACATGGACTGACAATATTGGTTCTGTTTTTCATTTAATGTCTGAAATATCTCTCCGTTTTTTTTCCTGTTTTTTTTCCAAGTTTTGAAAAGTTTGGCTGCTGTTTTTTGGTAACTAAACCTGAGCAATAAATGTTTATTTACTAACAACTCAGCCACGAGTGGCTGGTATTAGTTTGTGTTGTAGTCTCATAAACACATCTTTAGTTGCTGTTTTTATGTCTGTTTAATAACGGCTTTTCAGATGGGTTGTAAAAATGTATCTTTGTTTTTCTTTCACTGGCTGTTTAACGTATTCCTTGTAAATATTTAAGTAAACAAACAATGTGGATTATCCTGTGTGCAAATATATTTGGGATTCTTTTTTTTTTGGGACTAATCCTGACTGGAAATTTTACCCCCCCCCCAAAAAAAAATATTGAGGATGCCGTCATTTAAGGTTCCAATGACTTTTGCGGCTTCCAAAGCAATCTGTGGTTGGGTCCTACTGGACACACAAACACTGAACATCGGATGCGTCTTGAAGGATGTTTATTAGAGGCACGAGCTATAACGGCGTTGCAGGAATGGATGAAGGAATAATTAAACAAGGAAACATCAACAGAAACTCATGAAATGAGGGAATGTGTGGTGTAGTGTTGCATTGCGTTGCGGTCAACGAAAAACACGGCAACCCCGACCTGATTCTGCCCCCTCCTCGCCACAGGTGAGTGCACCTTTACCTGTTCACGGCTCATGCCCATACCCACGTTACCCCTCCCACCTCTGCATCACACGAATGTCTCCCCACAATGACATATAAGGAAGTTTATCCCTTTATGGACATAAATCTTTATAATATGACATGTGGCTTGAATGACTTGCGTTTGCAAACATTAACTTGTTTTGGTCCAAGGTGTCAGACTCAAGGGTTTATTTTTGAATACAACAGCGCCCCCTTGCGTCTGCTTAATTATTTTTTTTTTTTTCTTGTATATATTTTTCTTACGTATTTCGGTGTACAGCCAATGCCAACATAATATAATTTGTGTACTTATTTTCAAGTTAATTTAGGAATATATTAGGTCTGCAGTTATTTTTTAAATGATTTCTAGGATGAAATTTGGGGAACGGAAGAGACGAACACGCTTCAACAGGAAGAGAGTGAATTTCCTTTCAAAATAAGACAGAAATTGTCAAGAGTTGAAGGGAACCGATTCCTAATATAAATAAGGAATAACACGAACTGCACAAAACTGTATGATATTGACATGATTTTAAATACAAAAACTTCCAATTTGGACAAGTTTTTCAATATTTAAAGCAATTTTAAAACCATCGGTACTACTACCTCAGACCTAACTACTGTCTTACTGACACCCTCAGGTTAGTGAAAAATTGAACTACATAATCTGCCCAAGTACATTGTTTTAGTGAAAACAAACAAACAAACAAAAATGATTTTAACGTTTTATCTCGATCGGTTTATTTTGAAGTCCAACCGGAAGCTGCGTTTCTAAAACGACTGATCAACTTTACGTTATAGTAGCTTCCGCTAAGCTGCTCCAAACAGCAGCTTGGCTTAGTTATTTTTTATTACGATTGAAACAGTCTCGGCCGTGTTTTTTTCCTCCTCTTTTGACGGGAATCACGTCCAGGATGATTCCTACCGATGATGCCTCCGCTAGGAAGCGAGAGATCGAGGAGAAACTGAAGCAGGTCCGTTTGGCCGGACAGGAAGTGGCTTCCTGCACTAAATCCACGGTTTAGTTAAAAAAACAACAGAAAAAAAACAGGGCGTTTATAAAGTGAGATTATGTGCAATGAGAGGTTTATTTATGTGTTTTTTTCCCTGTGGGATTTTACAGGAACAGGAGACGTTGTCGTTCATCCGGGAGAACCTAGAGAAGAGCGACCAGCTGACCAACGGCATGGTGAGAAGATCTGGGTGTCCAAAACACAAAACAACAACAACAACAACAACAACAACAACAATAATAAAGATGTCGTACTTGTGTCTGATTATTGTTTTGTTGGGATTTTGTACCTGGCAAAAAAACAATAATATTTAAAGTGTCCTTTATTAACATTTAAATGATCAATTCAATCTTCAAATGAGAATATCTTTGATAAAAGAATCTGGTTTAGTCAAAGACATCTAATAATATGGACTATCAGAGTCATCTATGTAGGGATTTCAAATGTTTTTTATTTTGACGAATATTTCTTAAAACCTAAAGAAAAGAAGAAAAAATTACTCAGAAAATTGTATTATTTATTAATGATACCAGTATATGTATCCATGCTGTGGCTTACATAGTCATGGGGGAGACTGTTAAGATAAAATAAGATAATCCTTTATTAATCCCACAGTGGGGTACAGTATACAATATATATACAATATATACAAAAATGATATTTGCACATTGCCTCCTTGTTGCACTGTTTTTTTTCCTAAGTTTGCAGTGGTTCAGTGTGCGTGTTTGTCTGTTGTGCGTCTCTGGTCAGCTGGAAGCAGTGCTGGTTGTAAAGTCTGACCGCAGTGAGAAGGAAAGACCTGCGATAACGCTTCTTTACACACGTGGGGTGCAGCACACCGTCGCTGAAGGAGCTGCCCAGTGCTGCCCAGAGTCTCATGCATAGGGTGGGAGTTGTTATCCAGCATGGATGTAAGCTTTGCTAACATCCTCCTGTCCCTCACCATCTGCAATGGGTTTAGAGGGCTTCCCAGGACAGAGCAGGCCCTCTTAACGAGTTTGTCCAGTCTCTTCTTGTCTGCCATCGAGATGCCTCCACCCCAGCAGACCACTCCGTAGAAGATGGCAGAACCCACCACTGAGTCGAAGAAGGTCCTCAGTAGTGTTCCCTTCACTCCAAATTACCACAGCCTCCCCAGCAGGTAGAATCTGCCCAGGCCTTTCCTGTAGAAAGCAGTGGTGTTAACTGGCCAGTCCAGTTTATTGTTAAGGTGAACACCCAGGTACTTAAAGGAGTCCACTCTCTCAATGTCCATACCCTGGATGTTCACAGACGGAGGGGGGGGTCCACACCTATGGAAATCCACCACTAGTTCTTTGGGCTTCCATATTTATCTGGAGGTGGTTCTACAGTTTTTGACCTGTTCTGTTTCTCTTGTCCTGTAAGGTTTCAATCTTGTCCTCATTTGAGAGCCGCCTGATGCAGCTGGAGAACTCCATCATCCCGGTCCACAAGCAGACAGAGAACCTCCAGAGGCTGCAGGAGAATGTGGACAAAACTCTGTCCTGCTTGGACCACGTCATCAGTTACTATCACGTTGCCAAAGATACCGACAGGATAATCAGAGAGGGGTGGGGACAAGTGCCACCTTTTTAAATTTGTTCTATAAGCGGCTACTGTGTCATAACCGTGTACTTGTTGTTTTCCCCAGGCCTTCAGGGAGACTGGATGAGTACCTCGCCTGCATCGCCAAGATCCAGAAAGCTGTGGAATACTTTCAGGACAACAACCCCGACAGCCCTGAACTCAACACAGTGGTAAAGTATCATCTCATATCTGTGTTTATGTTCTCTGAAATATTTCTTTTAAACTTTTTTCTGCACAGATGGATGTCGGTAATCAAAGTTCTGTAAAACTAGAAATGGAGTAGGTGAAAGTATCTTATCAGGAATGCGTTTGTATGATGAAATATACTGCTGAATTTAAAACATTTTGAATATATATATTAGTTCTCCACTAATTTGTCTTTTTTGTGTGTTCTCTCTTTAGAAAGCTCGCTTTGAAAAGGGAAAAGAGCTGCTGGAGGCGGAGTTCAGGAGCCTTTTGACCCGCTACAGTAAACCCGTTCCCCCCATTCTGATCATTGACGCCATCACTATAGACGAAGACCTGGAGCTGCAGGAGGAGGTGGTTCTGGAGCACCTGCCTGAAGCCGTGCTGCAGGACATCATCTGTATTTCCGGCTGGCTGGTTGAATACGGACGCAACCAGGGTACGCGTATCCGTCTTAGTTTTTCCGCTTGGATATATCACTTCCACGCTGGGTCTCAGTTGTTGTTGTTTTTTTAATTTTTATTAGATTTTCCCCTTTAGATGATTTATTCAGTTGTTCTGTCGTTTTAACGTAATGGAGTTGAGATTACATAGTGTTTGCTTCATAATGTTTTTATGGGCTGCTGTAAATAAGGTTCTCTTAGTGACCTTGGAGCTTTAATGCAAATAAATTAGAGCAGATTCAGGCCTTTTTTAACTTACTGTACATTTTGTCCAGGGGATGCAGAGGAGATTCATTTTCTTGACTGATGATCAGCAATTATATTTAGCTTCTGTGCTTTATTGCAGCATCCATCCAAATATGCGTCATAACATTACATTACAAAACATACTCCTGTTCATGTGCTTTATTAAAAATTACTCCCCATGATTGGAATATAAAGTTATTAAAGGTTTAATTTAATTTTGTCCTACGAGCTCATTCAACAAGCTTTGTCTTTGTATGTCTTTGCTGCCAATGCTGAGAATGCATATCTCATCATTATTAACTTCTTGCATGGCTTTGTGTATGTTTTCCCCCTTAAAAATAAGATTTTCATACTTTTGCACTTCATTTGGAGAACCAGTGAAAAATAAAAGCAGCTTACCTGAGGTTGCCATCAGGGGACACTGTTGCATTAAGAAGAGCCCTCAGATGTGTCTACAGTACAGCATCATGGTTTTATGCTAAAAGTTAAACAGTGAGAAGAGCTAGTATGGAGCGGAAACAATTAAGAGGATTTTGTGTGTCGTTACTTGAACACATGATTGATTATATGAGAGAAACCTTTTTTTTAAGGTATCTTTATGATTGGAAACCTCGTTATTTGCTTTTCATTCCCCAAAACATACAGTTTTAGACAGACGTAACAAAGTCACCTAGATCAGGGCTGGTATTTACAGCTTGCTCTGTCCTTAATGATTTCATATCTAGGTTGACTTGGGAGAGATTATTTGTTGTCTTTTGCAATCTATTGTTAGATAAATGACGTTAATTAATTTACTGAATTACGGCAGTTAGCACGCCAGGGTGGAGCACAGCACTGAGTTTTTTCTGGTAAAGCTAATTGTTTTCTCTCCATTCGCGATGTTCTGTTTTAATGATAACATAAAAGATTGTGTTCATTTGCAGGTATATTTACAGTCTGTTTGTCTGTATATACATAGATTTTATAACACATCTCTGAGCTAAAACTGGACTAGACACTTAAAATGCAGGAGTGCTGTTTCAGCTTTATTAGGCGTGACAGATGCTGATGAGTTTGTTCTTATGGATGCTGCTGTTTAAAACACAAGTGTTTGGCATCTTTCCAATAAAACACACAAGCAAGGAGAGTAAAAAATAAATTTTTTTGGATGGTGTTTAAAAAAAAATCTAACCAACACTCACCTTTAAAAAATAGGGGTTGTAATCTCCATATAAATTATACATGATACTATCTTTTTGCTCAAAATTTTAAAAAAGTGGCTGTTTGGAAGACCTAAATTTGTTGTTTCTGATTACTTTTTTTTAAATGAAAAAAACAACAACTGTAAAGAAGACTTTTAATCTAGGAACCGTCCTATTCCTAACTAAGGCTAATCTGCTAATTGCATGATAACATAAAAAAATGCATTTATGTATCTAATGACAAAAACATAATGCATAGAGGGAGAAATGTGTTCCAGCTTCCTTGAGAGAGGTGGTCATTTTGAATTAGAAAGCACCAATCCATTTTATATTTTTATTTTTTTTTGTGCACTTAATCTAAACTTTATCAAGTAAAAATGTGCAGAGTGTAGAACATTTTTGTTACTCGTGATCCTAATCTTAAAAGCTGTTCTCCGTCTCTCTCATGCAGATTTCATGAACGTCTACTTCCAGATCCGATCCAGTCAGCTGGATCGCTCCATCAAAGGCCTAAAGGAACATTTGCGCAAGAACAGCGCGTCCTCTGGCATCCTATGCTCACCTGCAGTCCAAACCAAACGCAAGGACACCCCCACCAAGAAGATTCCCAAGAGACCAGGTCAGCAGCAGACGCACCTCCATTCAAACACAACCTGCTAACGTTTCACTTCGTTCCGGCGATCACAGCTTCTCTCTCACTGATGAGTGTAACAACACCAATGAGTGATGTGTCTGTTTGTTGGTTACCATCCTAACCATCTTTCATCCTTTCCTCTGCCATAATCCGTGTGTGTTGTGATGACAGTCTTCGTCCCAGGTAAACCACAAGCTTTGTGCGCGTGTGTTTGTGTGTGCCGTGCTTTCTTGTGTCTGTTCAGTGCCACGTTTCAGAGCAGAGGAGATGGACTGTAAGTAATTAGGGTTTGTTTTTAAGTTCAGGGTGTTTGATCCGATTTAGTAAGGTTAGCCTCAGCATGTCAGCCTTTCAGTTTCACGGCAAGGTTCAGCCAGAAGCAGCACTGATTGTTTGAGTCAGCCGCTCTAAAGGTGGAACTGATTAAAAATAAGAAAGGGCTGTGCTGTTTCACACAGACAACCTCATAAACCTGTCTCAACTCTTACACCTTCATCAGAGCCTTAAAGTGTTTATTTTTATTATTATTTTTTAGCCCAAAACAGTTGTCTGCAAAGAAGAAAAATGCAGTTTTATGAAATAATCACTGCCGATGTCCTGAAACTGAGGGCTGAACTTAGGTTTCTGTTGTGGTTGTTCATTTAAATAGACCAATTTCTCGCTGACAAACAGCTTGTTGACTGATTCTTCACACAGATTTTGTGCAGATTAAAGTAAGAACCAGTTTTTTACAGGATTCATTCACTGTGCAAGTGGTAAATAGGAAGTTTTCCCCTCTATTTAATGCTCTGAAAGCAGGAATGCATGAAACATTAACAAGTTCAGCTTGTTAGTAAAATTTGAGCACTAACAAATTCATTCAGAAACATTTTATTTTGCCGGTTAAACTAAATTAACGTGTTTTCTCTGCTTTCATTGCTCAATATGTTTTCTTTTGTGAGACACAGATGGACTTTGATTTGGGAGCTTTCCAAATGCCATTATTAAAATGTGCAATATGAAATAATAGCAATACTGCCTCTAGATGTAGGTACCGTAAATCATTTTGAGGGTCCATCAGCACGATCCTCTAGCAGACAGGTTTGGAGTCATTTGGTTTATTCACAAGTAACGCCAAGAAGACTTTTTGAAATCTCATCTGCATTGCTAACTGCAACTGAATCTATTATTGGGAAGTTCAGTTCCACCTCTATACCTGTAAAACTTGATTACTCTGTTTTGGAATCAACTACGTTTTTCCATATCAACTTCCTAAGCTTTAGTTTCTTAAAAACTGCTGCCAAATAATCATGGTCATTCTAGTTTTATTTCTTTAAATTGACATTTTTTTTCTCTATTGGCACTGCTACTGAATATGCAGAACCATCACAAGGTCTTGCTAATTCATTTGCAAACCCCTGGATTGTAAAGATAAGAATCCACTTACGTGGACACCTTTTCAGCCATATTATTACGTATTTCAATCCCGAAACAGAAATGTAATATAGGGTTGATTCACATTTCTTTCAAAATTCATGACCTTCAATTGTACGAGATCAGGGGCGATTTACATAAAATGTTCGGGTTATAGATGTTACATCATTCCTGTGAACATTTTTTGTTCTGGTGACTCTCACACCGATCCGTGGTTTGACCATTAGAGCAACACTTTGTTGTCGTAGGCATCATCCCTTGTAGCACATACTGAACCATTCATTAAATGTTTCCCCAGCTACCCTTAATGGTAATTCAGAACAGAAGGTGTTCATTTATTTTACCTTTTTCGTGTTTTTCTGCATTACCCACTTTGCCCTGCCAGAAATCATGATGTAGTTTACTGTGCTTCTTTAGTTCTGAGTATCAAACATGTTATGCTGGAACCATTAAACAAATCAAGAGGACAATGGTCAACTAATGTCCACCATGGTCTTATTATCTAACTGCTGTTTTTATTGAAGCCCTGATGGTTTTGCTACTCCGGATCCACTTCATAATTTCAATTTTAGGTTGGCCTCAGTATGCTGTCGGATGCACCTTCGTCTCCGTGTTTGTTGCGTGTGTGACTCTGCCGACGCTCTAACACATATCGGCTTTGTACGGTTTGCCGTCGCAGTGCGACACGATGCATCAAGCTCGCTAACCCAAAGCAAACACATCATGTTTAAGTTCTTAACCTTGCTGAACAGTTTTCATCTGTGTATGTTTAGACTGTGTAGCAGTGATAATAATGATGATGTATGATGATGATTCATTCTTAAGGCTGTGTATTCTCTAACCTGTGTATTCTCTTCCATGACCCTGGCGGTGTGTTTTCAGCACAGCTGTCCTGTGGGGCTTTAGTGTGTCTTTCACCTGATTGTCCTGTTGTGTAGCTGTGGTGTTGGGTCGCTCCCACCCCTTCATAGAGACCTCTGCTGGCTGCCTTGTGGTGGAGGGATATGCTGCCTGCTCCTTCAACACTCACTTCCTAGCTCTCCTATCTTTTCTTCTTCTCTCCTCTCGTGTTTCTTGGCTGTCTGGACCTCGCTGCCCCCTCTTCTCCTCTGGACTCTTTGTGTCCGTTTTTGGGACCAGGGACCATTCGCAAGGCCCAGAACCTTCTGAAACAGTACTCACAGCATGGGCTGGATGGGAAAAAAGGGGGTTCTAACCTCACTCCTTTGGAAGGTAAAGCACCTCGGTCTTCTCCTCCCTCTTGTTTTCCAACTACGACTGATTCAGTCACACAAAAAGCAGGCCTGTCACAACAGCGCTAGAAGTCTTGATCAGCTCCGTTTGATGTAGGAACAAACAGATTCCTCCCAGAAACACATTTCCACTGTGTGATGCCTATCAGCTCTGTGCAGGTCATTTTAATGAAAAAACGCGTGAACTAAACAACCTAAAGCATTTTATTTATACTTAGAATGCAATCAAACATTTCTGCATACTTAGTGTGCTCCAAATGAAGTAAAATCTGCTTATTTCCTGACCGTCATAACCCTGCTACTGCCATATGTGTGATGATTAATAATAAACTCTTACAGTAGTTATGTTTTCTCCTCTATAATGCAGCTGAAACTGACCAGGGAGTAGAAACGTTGTACCTTTTTCGCAGGGACCTTATTGTAATTATTTTTTCAACGTGATTATCATTTTTATTATTATTTATTTCTCTTTTGCTTCACCAGTCTTGACTGGTTGCTCGCCAGTCTGAAATGCAAACTTTAGAAGGTATTTGAAGGGAAACGGTTTGGTACTGTGACGTGCACATTTCTTTAATGTAAATATGTAGCACAATTCATTAGTAACATTTCTAGTAATTCTGCTAAATTACACAATCACCCTCATAACTGTTGTTTTTTATTCATTTATTGCGTTTTATTTTGGTTTTCTCTTATGTTCTTCTCATTAGGAGCACTTTTTCAATTAAAGCCATTTTCATTAAGCCTTCTTACGTCTTGGTTTTCAATATAACCAATTTCAATATAATACAACAGTATTATCAATAC
>JAVLVB010000001.1:2967320-2984673 GCA_032876305.1 Orestias chungarensis | reverse complement strand
CCCCCCCCCCCCCCCCCCTGCTGCCACTCTAGCCTTCAGTGGGTTTCTCCTGCTTCTTTTCTGGTTCTTGTGCTGGTGCTTGGTGGCGGTCACAACAGCTGATCCAAGGTCAGGTTTGTCTCCCTCCTCCCTCCCCCTCAGCCTAGTCAAAGCCCAGCTGGTTTTGACTAGTCTTCCTGCTGTCCCGTCCCCACACACCAGGTTACGATAATGACTTTCGGGTCAAACTCCACTCTGAAGCCCTGAACGAGAAGCATGGGGCCGCCACAGGTGAGTGATGGCGAAAATGGGGTTGGGAGAAAGAAAACGAGCTGTTCCTAGGATTAAATAAGTCTACAGTTGTTATTTTAATTGTGGAAAATAGTCTTAGCCTGCAGATACAACACATGATTTACTACACCTAAACCCAGACTGCTTTACAGACCTGTATAAATCCTGATCAATCGCTTATTCCTTTATATTTTTATTTTAAAATGGTCGTCATGTCTCCAGCATTTATTCAGCAGGCTGTCCGAAGGTGTTTGAGCAGTTACATTATATACATAGAACACAATATGAAAAGGTGCAAATATTGCAAAGTTTGTTTAAACGACTCACATGTGTACTACTAATAATGAAATGTTAATAGGTATTTTACAATGTTCAAAATAAAATATTTATGAAGTAATAGATTTTGCAAAAAATACTTTTTAATGAAGGTAAGATTTTAATAGTAAAAAAATGGCATTAAGGGTTCATACTAATAACGGTAACAGGATTTCTAGGTTGTTTATAAACCTCATCATGATTACCATTATAACCAATAAACTAAGCGAAGATTTCTCTGAAAGCATCTAAAAGTTCCTTTTAAGACGTTGGGATGACTAAATAACCGGAAATATTCTTGAGTAACAAATAAATGGCTTATAAAATAATGAAAAGTATTTTACTCTGAAAATGTTTTAGGTTTTTGGAAATTAATTAAAAGCAGCAACAGTCCACCAAGAAAAAAAAAATAACAACAACTTTCAAATACCTTCAGAAATCTGGATTATTATTATTATTTGAAAGAAAAATACAAAGGAAAGCTAAAATGTTTGCTTAGTACTGTAAACCAGAGTTTTACTTGAAGTGTTCCTGTTCACTTCTCAGGGAAAGATGATGTCCTGGATATTGAGATCGACTCGTACATCCACTGTATGAGTGCCTTCGTTAAGCTGGCTCAGAGTGAATACGTCCTTCTAACAGAAATCATCCCTGAACATCATCAGAAGAAGACCTTCGACTCCTTGATCCAGGTAGGACACTCAGATGTTTTGTTTTATTGTAGGTTTGGTCTCTTTCTGGAGGCTAAGTTTTGTTCCCTGTTTGATTGGAGTGCTGAAATTCATTATATATTTCACCACAGACAGATGTAGTTTTAAATCTAATCATCGCTTTTTCAGTATCCTCAAGTGCCTAAAATAATCTGTTAATAAGCTAAAGTGACTTTTTAAAGGTTTTTAGGAATTAGAGCAGAACAGGAAATGTGAAATAATTACACACTTGAATAATTCAAAATGGTTACAACAAACAGTTGTAGTTTTAACAAATAATAAAAAAACATTTGAATTTGTTATTTAATAATTTATTATTAAGCAATAGTTTAATTAAACTATTTAATAAACTATCATTAAATAATAGTTTATTTTAATTTTTATAAATATTATTTATATTTATTAGAAAGAAAAAGGAATGGCGCTGCTGGTTGGCTAATTTGCGCCCCAATGTGTGTCAGTTTTCCAAACAGTTTTTTCTTTCAAATAGTTTAGATGGGCTCTTAAATGCAAAAATATAAGGGTCCATGGCATTGGATTGTGGTACCTCCAATCCTTGATATTATTCGTAGTGAAATAAGTTGACAGTCAGTAATATCCTCCCCCTTTTAATCGTATCCTTCCACAGGAGGCGCTAGACAACCTCATGCTGGAGGGAGACAACATTGTGTCCGCGGCTCGCCGAGCCATCATGCGGCATGACTACTCGGCTGTCCTCACCATTTTCCCCATCCTCCGACACCTGAAGATGAACAAATCCGAGTTTGACTCGACGCTACAGGTCGGTGCCAGGCCCCCTTGCTTTTCCCGACAAATCTGGATTGCAGCGTTTTTGCTGTGTTTCAATAATTGTACGTTGTTCTGTGTACAGGGAACGGCTGCGAGCACCAAGAACAAGCTTCCCACCCTTATCACCTCCATGGAGACGATCGGAGCCAAAGCTCTGGAGGAGTTCGCAGACAGCATAAAGGCACATTGATCAAATTATATCTATATAATCGATTACCCCTGATCCATTGATTTATTGATTAATCAATCTTTACTTCCTGTCCTTTATGGTTCTTAACAACAGAACGATCCTGATAAAGAGTACAACATGCCCAAAGATGGAACTGTCCACGAACTGACCAGTAACGTAAGTTGTGTTTGTTTTCCAGCACAGATCTATTCCTTACGTGTTTGTCATCATTCTGTTGTATTGAGAAGCTCCTAACAGATTTAAGTCAAAATAGTTCAATCTAAGCAACAAGCTGTGCGGATTATACGTAAACGTTTCTGTTGTAGCACTTAAACCGTTTTGACATTCTGTAACCATGTGACTGGAGATGTTAGATTCCTGACAGACGCCACACAAAGCTGTGCTCCTCTTCTTGTCTGCAGGCCATCCTGTTTCTGCAGCAGCTGCTGGACTTTCACGAGACAGCCGGAGCCATGCTGGCCTCCCAAGGTACAGTCACCATGGTGACACAGGCACAGACACAGAACTGTCCTTCATGTTGCTGCTCAGGTGAAACGACTGACCCCTCCGCACGAGGTGTTAACTTGGTGATGTTTCACCTGCCGGTCTGTTTTTACAAATAAAAACATCCTTCAGCTTAAAAATGCAGCCAATAAGATTTAAAAACTGGGCAAAGGGAATAAGAAACAAACCGGTCACCAATGTATATGAAGAATATTTGAAAAAAAATCCTTGGATTCAATTTGGTAGTATTAGGCAGGGGTCAAAAACAGTAAGAAAACCTTTAGATTTCAGTGTTCCTAACTTGGATCTCCCAATGAGGTCTCATTAACTAATAAATCTCAGAACTATTGTTAACTTTAACTCAGCTTTTATATTCTTGTTAATTTTGAGGTCTTTAATCCTAAAGTAATAGAACATAAAGTGTATTTTTTTTTATTTATAATTCACCTTCATATAACACCCTTCAACAGAGCCTAAGCAGTAAAAAAACCTTTTAGTATGTAAAATATTTGATGTATTTATTTTTTATATTATTATGAAAAAAAATCTGAATTTGTGTTTATTATTATTTGTTTCCCTACATATGTGGTTTTTTTGGAATTTTTTTTTAATGTTTGTTCATTTTCTTGAAATAACTTTTTACATTTCTAAATTGAATTTATTTTATTTATCCGTATTTTGGACTTGTTGGATGTGTTATGCTAGTGTCTCTGCCAGATCACTCTCAAAAAGGAAAATTAAGTAAACAAACAAGCAAACAATTTCCATCTTTGCAAGTCTGTTTAACTTCCGATTTCATGCATTTCTATTCTTAAACCAAATAAAATCCTTTAATGCCGGTAAACTTTTATTTGTATTTATTTTTTAAGCAGTTTCATATTTTGAATACATTTTTAAACTTGATTTAAAATACGTTTTAACATCTCTTTGACATTTAATAACTTTTAAAACGCGTTCAGCTTTGTTGTTTGTCTGTAAACCTTGCTTGCTTTTCTGCATCTCTATATTTTCTCCACTGAGGAATTTCGGGTGTAGCATCAGACTAAATAAGTGGCCAGAGGTCTGTGAATATTAACAGACGGATCTTTTAACTCATCACACAATTCAACATGTTAACCTAATACATCAGACAATATGAATAAGTTTGTAGGCCGAATTCGTCAAGATTAAGAGGTTTTACAACGACAGACGGACAAAAGAGGGGGAGCGTCTCTCTTGAAACACCTGTTCTGTTAATAATTCTAAAAACATTCGTTCAAGAGCCTGGTTTCCCAGTTTCTGCTTGTTTTTGTGCTACTCTGTGCTCCTGCCTCATAAATCTCCCAAAGGACGCTGGCAAAGTTTCTCTTTAAACCCTCGCTGCCTGGCTTACGGCTGTTTGCTTTCTCTGCTCTAACAAATCTCTTCTAACATGGTTGCTCCTGCCTTTTTTTTCTGTCTCTTCTCTTTTGCCTTGCCTCGGCCTTTATAGTTCTGGGGGACACTTACAATATCCCTTTAGACCCCCGAGGTAAGCCGGAGTTTGTTTGTGTGTTTGTGTTCAGGCTTGACGTTTTCTGTCTTCACTCTTACTTTTTTCTTATTCATATGTGATTTTTTAGCTCTAAAAACCATAAGTAATTTCTTTTGCTATTTTTCCAGAGACAAGTTCAGCGAGCAGTTCCACCTCAGACTTCAACAAACGCCTCCTGAGCTCCTACATTTGTAAGGTCACACGTACACCTCTTTAGCGTGAAAGCCCTTCTTCTGCTGACTGATACGAACATTGTTTAACATTTTTCCTCAGGTAAAGTTTTAGGAAACCTGCAGTTGAACCTGCTCAGTAAATCTAAAGTTTACGAGGACGCTGCTCTGAGCGCAATCTTTCTGCACAACAACTACAACTACATCCTCAAGTCACTGGAGAAGTCAGATAGTCCTGTCTCATTTCCACAGCTTCACTGTTTTCCCACTTCATTTTGTCACAGAGGTGTGAACTTTTGTCCCTTTTGTTCATTTTGGACGCGTGCAGGTCCGAGCTGATCTTGCTGGTCACTGTCACGCAAAGGAAAGCGGAGAGTTTGTACAAAGAGCTGATCAAGCAGCAGATTGACATGTATCAGCGCAGGTAAATTCTAGTTTCACATTTCAAACTGGAAGACGTCCCAGGCATTTTAACATCCTGCTGAAATTGTTTGTTTCTTCTGCAGCTGGTTGAAGGTCTTTGAGCATCTGATGGACAGGAACATGCCTGTTTTCCAACCCGGTGCCAAGGTTAGGACTCCATAATTGTCACTCAAGAAATGGATCAAGATGTTTGTCTGATCTGTAGCACTAAAAGTTCGACACAGTTTGCAACTGCAACTAAAACCCCACGTCGTTATAACATACCCATTATCCACCTTGATGGATTTTACTACTTGACTGTATAAAACACCTCAAATACTGACATTGGATCACGCAAACGGATTTAGGCCTCGTGTCTGTAAATGTTTCGTGCAAACAGCAGCACTTCTTCTTGAGCAAGAGAGATCGCATTCAAACTGCTGGATGGATCAGAATAAATCTCAATTTGTCTTGATTAATCTTACGAAGTTTATTAACATAAAACAAAATCACAGGTAAAGATAACTTTTTCTACATTCCCTAACAGTCGTCGTAAGCTTTGAGTATAGGACTGTAGCGCTATTTATTCCATTGTCTTTTCACCACAAAACAAATGTAGATGAATTGGATTATATACAAATCATAAATGAGACATGTGGATGAATGCAGGAGAAAAAAAGTTTTTGCTCATCTGATTAAAATATGTATTTTGGTTTTATTTGTTGAGAAAAAAATTCCTTGTTCGGTTGTGCTGGTTTCTGGAACACTAACAAAAGTTCTATGTGTCTAAGACTGGAGTTGAGCCTTCAACCGTGGAAACTGATGGTAGAGATACTGAAACTCCCTTACCGAACTGTACTGATCAAATATATATCCTAGCACTAAAATTGGGCCGTGATGGAAAGCTAGCAAAACTTATTAGGAAATGTCCTTAAGTTAATCGTTTTAGTTTTACTGTCGTTTAAACTCAATGTTTTTATTATTTCAGCTGAAAGACAAAGAGCGTCAGGTGATTAAAGACAAATTCAAGGTGAGCCAAAAAATACAAAAGACAAAAACCTTTTGGTCTGAACGCAATAAAGCGGAGTTTTTAGCTGCAGTTGTTGCCTGTGTCTCTTAGGGGTTCAACGACGGTTTGGAGGAGTTGTGCAAAATCCAGAAAGGCTGGGCCATCCCAGATAAGGAGCAGCGAGACTTTATACGTCAGTCCCAGAAAAAAATTGTCTCGGAGGCTTACAGAGCTTTCCTGCAGAGGTGAGACATATCCTTTATTTAATCTCCCCTGACAAACAAAGACAAGAAACCCTCTTTCATTTTAAAGGTTTTATTTGGCAGGGCAAAAACAAATGTCTGCTTTTTACCAGGTGAAATATAAAATATCTAATAATTCTCCCTTTATAAGGATGGACTTCAAACAGTTTGGACAGACCAGAAGTATTTCTGCATTGACCTAGAGTTAAATGAAAGATTGCTGAAGCAGTCCTTATGGTAGAAAAGGCTTCACTCCTTTTGCTTCTCCTGCAGATACGCCAACATCTCCTTTACCAAGAACCCGGAGAAGTATCACAAGTACCAGCCGGAGGAGGTGGAGGACATGATAGAGAAACTTTTCGACACTTCAGCCTAATCTGGCGCTCGATCCGTCTTCCTCACTCAAAACGCCCTCCACACGCCAACTCCCTCCACTCTGCACATGGATGTTTCCTATCATGTATTTATATAACTTTGCCTCTCTAATGTCAAGTTTGTGATTAATAAACACTTAATCATCCTGGTTTATTAGTTTGGCTGATTAGGTTCATTACAGATAATTAAAACAAAGGAATTTAAAGACATATGATGGATGATATAAGGCACACATCCTGATGTTGTGTGCCTTAATGGTAATTCTACAATTAGAGAAAACCCCACAGAGAGATCACACCCTAATGAGATGAAGACGCTGCAGACAAGAAAATGTTCAGACTGTGTTTAGCTGCAAAGCTAATGAGTAGTGTGGCGCTAACAGACATCTGTGTTTTCCACTAAACAGACCGCAGTCAGATTAAGATGTAGTTTAAGATTTGCCTGTTTAAAGGAATTTTCCTTCACTTGAGAGGGATAGTTAAATATTACATATATAATTCCCTGTTATTATTCATTAAAGTGGGGAATTAAGTACACAAGTTACAAGTTACCATATCTTTATTTCTGACCCTTTTTCTGATGTTTGTTCTGTCTATTCTTACAATACTTTAAAATAATTTGCACTTTTAAAAGAAAACCAATCCTTTTTTCTAAAAACACAAGTCAGTTTTTTTTTTTATTCTATCACTACTATATCATGTTGAATCATGATTATCAGCAGCTTTTAGGTAAAGATATTAACTGCTGAAATGGGTTGGATGAAAAAGACTTTCCTCAACAAGATTCCCTCTCTGGTTGTCTGCAACATCTGTAAACATTCTGTATGCTTTTCTTCTTTTTTTGATCCCTGGATGGAAGGCAATACATGTTTTCTTTACCCAAAATAAAAACAAGGAAATCTGAATGTATATTTCACCCCAAATGTTAGCTTATTTGAATTGGTTTCCTGCCAGGGTCCTAGCTTAATTAAGGCTTAATTGGTTAAAATTTTAATTGATTTCAAAGGGTTGAGGCTTTATGGTTCACTGTCTTTTGGGAACTTGGAGTTTTATTCAAATTTTTGCCATCAAACCCACATGGTCAACATTAGTTCAGAGGATTTTTTGCCTTATAGATTTAGAAAGTGCTGACCAACAAGCTTCAGCTGGCCGAGTGGAAAAGCCAAATGTCTTGTATCGATGTGTTTCATGACCAGAGAAGAAAAGTGTTTGGCCTGATCAGCTGTATGCTTGAGGGGTTCGCTGTGATGCAAACACATTGAATCAACTTCAACTTAACCTTAAATCAAAATTAGACGTTCTATTCTGGTCAGGTTCATATCCAGGTTACCAGTTTAATATTCAAAATAAATAATGGTGCTGAAATTTTGTATAAAAACTTAGTACATGTTTATTTACATTTTTGTTTTTTTATCAGATCCAAATTTACAGTGCAGCCCGACAAGATGAGAGCATTTGTTTAAAAAATGTGCATTATTATCTTTTCAGAATTGACAAAATAACTGCAAATTATTTTTATGAAGGGAAATAAAACTTTTTTTTTTAAAGTACCATGTTTAGAGTAAATGGAGAACATAAATGACGCATAACACAATTTTCTCAATGATGATTGTTCGGCAGCCTGAACTGTTTACTGAATGTTTCCTCCAGGGGATCATGACATAGAAGCAGCCCTGTAGCGATTAAACCTACTAAGCTGGGTTTTATTTTTTGTGTCATCTCGTGGTGCTGAAATCATCCGGGGGGTCACAGTGAAGAGGTGAAGATGTTGCCTCTCGTCACCAAGACAACCACACCACCTTTGAATCAGCATGTTTCCGTTTCAACGAACCGATGCTGATCGATCCTGGATGCTTGGTCTTTTTTTTCTGTCAGGGATTATTTAAAAGGTAAAGAAAATGGAACAAAAGATCTGATTTTTCTGTAAATTACATTCTTTAGTCTAATGTCACTTTGTTACCTTTAGCCAGAATACAGAACTAGGCTTCATTGAGTGAACCACCACAGAGCGTCTGCCATTATAACCATAAATATGTTGCTGTGAAAAAGGTATAGGTCCCCTTACATTTTCTTTTTCTGTATTTCTGAAGTAAATTATATTCTCAAATAAAAAGTAAAAAATATATCCAAATCAACCTGACCCAGTGTAACAAACTAATTTCCCTAGTTACTAAATAATGAGGGTATTAATAATAATGAATATTATTTAGTAATATAATTATTATTATTACTAAATAATACCTAGTTAAATAACAATAATTATGTAAGATTAACCTTTAACTTAAATATTACCTATTTGACAACATGATAGACTAACAGAAAGCAACACATTTTGTCCCAATTTAGAGAAATTCAAAAGAAAAACTAAATACTTTTTTTTTAGCTTTTGGATTCTAGTAAATGACAATGAGAGCCATTATCCATGATTGGCGAACTCCTGAAACATTGATGTCTGTTCACAGCAGTGGCTCGTCCCCCAAAGCCTGTCTGGAAGGCATATGCAGGAGGTCACAAAATAATGCAGTTTCCAAAGTGCTGCAAAGCTCATTTACCTTGTTTGAGGGTGGTTTTCAGGATTCGTACAATAACAAAGAAACTGGGGGGAAATGGCCTCAATTGGAGTGTGTGAAAATCATTTTTATCAAAATAACACAAAGGCCTGTCTTAGAATTTTTATAATCAGCCTGGATGCACAAGCCACTGACAGCAATGTAGAGTATGTCTGCCTTTTATAGCAGAAGCGGTTTAAATAGATCAGAATGTTAACAGAGTAGAACGACAGAACAGATGCTGCAGTGCTCTCCAGATTATTTTCTGTAATCCCTCAAAGCGGTCTTTAGAGTAAAATTTATAAATTAACATTGCGTGAAAACTATTACAAGACAGGTAGCTAGGAAGTAAAATAGGAAGAAGATTCTGTATGAATGAATGAATGCATTTTTTTTCCTCTTCTCACAATGAGGATCTTCAACAATCCTAGTTTGAACACGAGAATAAATGTAGCTTATTTTGTTAGAATGCGCTCACAGGTTATAATGTATTCCTCTAAAAACCTTTGTAAAAAGGGTCAGCCGAAATGCTGCTCAGAATCTCTGAAGAGGGAATAAAATACAAAATGTAAAATTTTACTTTGTTTGAATAGCACATAATATAATATAATTAATATTGGGGTTGCACAGTTGGTAGCACTGTTGTCTTGCAGTAAGAAGACTCTGGGTTGGATTCTTTCCGCATGTTCTCCCTGTGCATGCATGGGTTCACTACAGGTACTCTGGCTTCCTTCCATAGTCCAAAAACATGACTGTTAGGCCGATTGGGCACTCGAAATTGTCCTCAGGTGTGAGCGTGAGCGGTTGTTTGTCCTGTCTGTCTCTGTATTACCTTGCAATGGACTGGCAATCTGTCCAGGGTGATTAACTATGCTTCAGTTTGCACAAACTAAGAATGTGGTAACGATGGAAAGGGTCTGACATCTGGCAGGATGAGAAAAAATAAAGTAAACACACAAGTGCTGCACTATCTTAAAAACAGCAGAGTTGTTTGGTGACTTTGTCTAGAAGCCGAACACAATTTCACGGATTAACTCTCATCCAGCATGGATATCTATAGGGCAAAATACAATTAGTGGCAGAGTTAGCAACAACTGCTTTGTTTAAAACAGAGACAGACCCAGGTGTCTCATTTATGAGATGAGATGATGCAGTTATTGGCTGCAATTGTAAGGAGATAGATTGCTGCGGGAAGGTTTATCAGTTAAACGCAGAAACACCAGGCCAGGTGAACCTTCTATGTCTGGGAATAAACCTAACGCTGTTGTGTCGAACTCCGCTGTTTTGTCTCAAAAGAAAACATATGTCTTAAAAGTTGCAGATGTACACGGACTTCTTATGAAGTTAAACATGAAAGGAGCACAGAAATCTCATTCCGAGACTCTTCTCCTTCAAACCGGAAGTAATTAAAGGAAGTTATTAAAGGTCACAAGTCTGAAATGAAAACACATTTACACATAACATGATTTGTTTCTAATTTTATCCATGGATGCTTTCCAGCCCTCCATAACAACTCCCCTGATTATAGTTTATCCTCTTCGATTAGTCTACCTAAAAATAACACAGTGTTCACAAAACAGGGCTTTTCTTCCAGTTTCCAAATTAACAAAGAGAAAAAATGAATTTTTGGCTTGAATAAGATCATCCTTAAAGATCTGATACCTGAAAACCTGACATGAAGTAGATGATCAAACGAAGTATGATGCCTCTTTTCCTGTTAAAGTTCTTTGCTGATTTCCTGTTGCATAACGGGAACTCAATAAACTATCAAACAGACATTTTACAACTAGACAGCTTGAGACACCAGTTGTCACAAGAGGCTTATAACAGCAGATGTTCAGATATAGACATTTGCAGAAATCTGTCTGATTACACAATGTTATGATTAGAGTCCATCACCACCCACCTCCACCAACGTCCTTCCTAATGTCGAACTCATCTAAACTATCTTGAGATACATCAAGAAAAACAAATCCTACTTAAAATAAAAGACTTTTAGTAACATATTTAAATGGTGCAAAACACAATGGCATGAACAGAATATGTTAGGCAAACAACACATTTATACGGTCCCTAAAAACCCCATTTAAATTTCTTTTAAGCTATCTCAGATATTCCGGGGTTATTTTAACTTTAATTAATTTCCATTCAATTAAGAAACTTTGTTCCTGATAAAAAAGAAGACCAACTTCTCTCAAAATATAACAAAACACTTAAAAAAAAGTAAATAATTTGTTTTATTTATATTTTAAATTCAAAATGGTATATTGTAACGTATTTATTTACCTCACAATAGTAAGTGGAACAATCTTTATTGGTATTATAGCAAACCCTTTTATACAATTACCGAACAGCCTTTTGCGTCTTTCCATTGGTAATAAAGATATACATTTAGATGATGAGCTCCAAGTCTTTGAGGTTGGGAGACCTCCTTGCCAGTACCCTAATCTTTAGCTCCCTCCCAACTGGGCCAATAAAAAATACTAACTTTACTTGCAATAGGAAGAACCTTGTTAAAATGAAATGAATACTATAAACCTAAATTTGGTGCTTAATCGTGTAAAAATTAGCCTTCAGTGCTATTTTCTAACTTTTAAGGACGTCTGACATGCCATATTAGATAGGTGACCTGTTAATGATGTTCCCCGCCAGTCTCCCAAAGATAGCTAGGAATACATTCCAGCTTTCACTCAACCCTGCAAGGATCACCAGGTATAGACCGTAGATGTATAAAGAAAATAACAAATGGGGTTTATTATTTTGTTAGATGTGGAAGCTGGCCCATATAGGCATTATTTATTATTGTACCTTTTGTAAAACACAGGAATAAGCGTGCAGTGAACAAAATCATTTCTGACAGCAACTAGAAAATTGTTAAAAAAAGTTTTAAAAGCCAAGAACCTAATTTACAGTTGAGGTACACCAACAAAACACTATAGCTTATCAACATATGTTTTTAATTCTACTTTTTCAAACAATTCAAAATCTCAAAAATCCATTAAACCAGCCTCTTACAGGAGTAGATTCTCAGCGATCCAGGAGATGACAGTTGTTAGCGCTAAAGAAGAGAACAAATAGACTTGTCTTGTTTGATAAAGATGCTTCTCTATTACATATGGATTGAATAAGGATGTCCAGTTATGCTCTCCTTAAGTGTTTTGGTGTACCAGCAGCTTTTTGTCGTAGTTTTCATTCATGTTAAACTAAGCTTTAAAAAATTTGAAAACAATGTCAGCCAGTCAGTAAATTTGTCCTGTCTGATTGATAAACACAAGTTATTCTAACACAGTTAATCATTTTAACAACATCAATAAATAGAAAAACATGTTGGATCTCACTCTAAGCTTTAAAGCAAGCATAAAGATCCCTTAAATCATAAACTGTCCTCTTGACTTCTTTTTACCAGTAATTAATAGCAGCAACAACAGTAATATTTACAGAATTTGCCATTTTTGGGAGATGCTTCTCAGAGCTTCTCTTTTCCTCTGTCAGGTTGCGGTGGAAGCTGCTTCTTCCTCTGAGTTTTTCGTCTCAATGTTGCTAACTGTGTTCACTGCCTGGATGACATGCACCCTGTTCTCCTCCCTCCTGGTCCCCGAGCAGCTGAAAACCTTCTGGAAGCCTTTGCGGAAATGCTTGGAGACAAGTGCATAGACAATAGGATTGAGGCAGGAGTTAGCGTATGCCAACAAGTGGGAGAGGATGCGCAGGGTGTAGGTTATGTGGTTGAGCGGGAATTGTCCGAACCACATGCAGAGGATGACAAGGTGATGAGGGAGCCAGCAGAGACAGAAGAGCGCAGCCACGATCAGGATCATTTTGGTGACTTTCCTCTTGGAACGCCTTGACTCTGACTTGTCTTTGATAGGATCCACGCTGGTCCACAGGTAGCGGATGGTGCGAGCGTATGTGAGGCCAAGCACCAGGACGGGGATGAGATAACCAAAGATGAAGGTGCACATGTCCATTATGAAGCGAGGTCTTTGCTCCCAGGTAGGAATGCACAGCACAATGCCATTAATGTCCATCTGAGAGAAGTAGCTAAGGTATGGTGCAGAGAAAACAAAAGCCAAAGACCAAACCAGGCAGATAGAGATGAGGGCGTTCTTTGGAGTCCTCAACTGCCTAGAACGGAGTGGGTAACATATGGCTAAATACCTGTAGAAACAGAAGAAAAGAACATTTAAACTCAGAAATAACTTGATGTTAGACTTCAGAGTCAAAGGTTTGCGTTGGTCTGAGAATCCACTGAGCCAGGTAAAAAGTGAGACCAATGCCAGACACTGCTGCTATGTCCGTCAAAACTCCAGAGAGAGAATAGGATGTGCCACAGTCTAACTTTTACACCTGTCGCTCAGAAAACGTGGGAAATTAACATGGTACAGGTGAAGTATGCGTTAACTGCAAACTGCTATTCTAAAGCTGACACAACAATAGAAAGATTTAAAGTCAGGCTTACATGAAAAGAAGGTTCATTTAGACAAATATAAAACAGCTTTTCAAAATAAGAGACTTTTCAAATATCCACCTGTAAGGAGAAAAAGACACTTTTTTTTTTATCTGAACAATGGACTCGCTATCTAAAACACCATAAACTAAACACCTGCTAATAAAACAAATGGCAAAACTTTAATAATGACCGAATGTTTTGATTAAGCTTTAAATCACAATGTACATCAAGCCTCGGATTTTTCAGAATAAATCATCAATCTGCTATTAAAAACATGTGATAGCAACATGTAAACAAGTAATTTGATTATCCATATGGTGTCATGTTCAACTGCAACCCCTCAATGCCCTGCACTGTCCACTGCATTGCAGTTTTGCACAAATGCAACTACTTAGTTCAAACTTGAGTTGTTTTATTCTACAAGCCCCAAGTCTTTGTTAATTCTATAATAGTTTTATTTATTTATGCCAAAATAAACACTCTCCTAAAAGCAACAGTTGAGGCCAAACGTTTTGAAAATCACAGTAATGCAACTAATGCAACCTCTATAGTTTTCTTATTTTTGTGTGTGTGTGTGTGTGTGTGTGTGTGTGTGCATAAAATAGCACTGAGTATCAATAAGTTGATGAGAAGTAAATTTTGCTCACAGGGAATCTTTAAGGATGTTTTTTTCTTTTTTATTATCACGCTCGGCTCCCTGAGATGATGCTGAACTCAGCTGACTGTAGTATCTCTGACCTGCAAGACTTTGAACGTTTTCCCTCTTTGATGGCAGTTTTCACACAGGAAGCGAAGGTTATCTGATGCTGTCTGTGGGTGTGCCGAACTGAATACCGGGACTCAAACCGAGCGTGGACGCACCAGTTTGTTCTCTCATTCCAAGATTTTTGTTAACTTTGCAGCTTTGTGCATTAATGCAAACTATTTAAAGTTTTCCCTCAAATTTGACATCAATTTATCTGAGTTAAAATGAATAAAAAAAGTAACGTTTCCTAGTGAATCTAATAAAAGAATAGCAGAGTTGCGCACCTGTCCAGGGAGACCGCTGTAAGCGTGAAGATGCTGGCGTACATGGTGAGGAAGATGATGCAGTGCACGGCTCTGCAGAGCACTGGACCGAACACCCACTGATCCAGGGTGTAGATGGTCGCCTGGAAAGGCACGCAGAACACAATGAAACAGAGATCGGCCACCCCCAGGCTGAAGATGAACATGTTGGTGGTCTTGGTGCTCATCTGGCCGTTGCGGCACAAAACTGCCAGGACCAAAGAGTTCCCCGCGATGCCGAGCAAAAAGATGATAGAGAAGCCCACGGAAATCAGCACGGACTCAGCTTTCCCCGCAGAGGAGTTTGTTGCCGACAAATTCATGTTCAGTCTTTAAATATTTATTTTTTTTTTGTGGGGGAGGGGGGGTGGTCCTACTTGGGCGCACGAAAGCGTTTACGCACGGCTCCTGGCGGCACACAGCTCATTACGCACAGCTCGCAGACCGCAGATCCGAGTGGTGATGCACAATATGCTGCAGAGAGAGAGGCTCTCAGCCTCTGATGATCCCAAACAGAGGGTGTTTTGAACTGTTGCAGTAAATAAAATAAAACCAGGCTCACGCTTTCCAATCAATAAAGTATTATTTACTTTTTGATAACCGCTTAGTCTTGTTTAGTTTTTATGCTTCAAATAGGTCTAAACTTATATTGAAAAGACGAAATACACCAACAAAGGTGTGTGTTTCCTTTAAGTTTCCTTTAAGTTTCAGTTTCCTTTAATAAGTGGTTTTAAATGGAAGAAAACTGATAAATCTTTATCATACAGGATGACACAAATGATGTTGCTGCCCTCGTGTGGAAAGACTGCATGTCTGCAGAGAAAAAAGTTCTTAAAAAGTTTGAATCTCGGCTTGATGCGAGAATAGATAATCCACATTTAGGTAAATCATAACATAATTTAAAAGAAATAATAGAATAACAAAAATGTAAGATATTGGAAAAATAACTTTGGGAGACAAAATTGGGCACCTTAAAAACGTGTTGTTGTTTACACAAAAAAATCCACAAGCACTTATTGAAAGCATTTAAAAGGGGTACATATATATGAAGAGTGCATACAAATTTGGACACAATTTTTTATCACAATTTCTTACAGTTCTAACATAAAAAATATTTTAGCAAACAAAAATAAGGTTTTCTGACATTTGTTGTTTCCATCTGTTTTCATGCTTCAAAACAAAGAGAAGCGCATATACCCACCAGTTTTTTACACAATAGGGATGGTGCTGTTTTATTGTCCCTGTAATGAAATTGTTCAAATTCATTACAAATTTGGATGGTGACCAAAGCAATTTAGGTGATATTTCAGAGCAATGTGATATTTCACATTTTTTCTTTTTAATAAATTATCAAAGATCTCTACATTTCAGTTTTCTTACTTTCAAGATAAGGCTCTGAGTGTATGCTAAAGAGAAATAACTTTAACTTGTTGGATTTTAGTAAATGGCTGCAAGAAAAAAAGAGTGACAAATTTAAAGGGATCTTCATACTTTCTTTATCCACTTATGCCAAAAAATCAGAGGGGTTTTGAGAAGTTTTCCAGCCATGTTTAAATCTTTGACATGATATTTCAAGTACCCTTTTAAACTGAAATGCAATGCTTTAGAGTATATATATATAATTGTATATATATATACAATTAGATGAAAATAACCCAAAATAAAGTAACAAATTTTATATGTGTAATGGGAAACATAAAAATCCCTGTTAAATAGAAAAGTTATTTTGTGTAACCAAAACTGTTAGAACACAAAATTTAATTTCAACCACCACACTAGGCCCAATCACCTAAACTGTATTAGTGAAATAAGCCAAAATACATCAACAGAATTATTAGACACAGGAAAATGAAAGATCATCTCTGCATAAGGTTTATTATACAGAATGTAAATAATGTGGTGCAGATCAGCTATTTGATTTATTTGGACTATATCTTTTATTTTTACAAATTTAATTTAACTGAAACTTTACAAGAAACACTCTCTACTAAGCTCTGGAGGTTTCTTGTAGTTGTAAAAACGCTAACCATGCTCCAATGAAAAACATAAACAAATTTGATTACTTCATTGTGCAGAGCTGATAGCATTGATTGGGTAAATTGCAGTTCGCTATCATCACAGATGCTCTTTAATGGGACTTCCAGGATGTTCCATTAGACTGATTCAGACTCCCATAGGAGGAAACGAGGTGACACAAACATCCACCTGGATTTGAAAAAAGAAAATACAGCTAGATATTTTTGGACCAGGTCATTTCCATTTGCACAGCTGTTTGGGTTATGGTGTCCTCATGTGTGCGTGTGCGGCTTTTCTTTATAAAAACCAGGTCACAGTGGAAACATTTTAGAAACAACCAACCAGCTACTGAGCTACATCTACTGTTTACAATCAGCTCAATTTACCTTTCTATATTTAAAACGTTTGTTTAGCAACAAAAATGGAAATTATTTGATCAACAGATAAAATAAGATTAAAGCAGCATTTTTCAATGATGTTGGAAGCTTTGTTGTTTGCATTAAAGCTAAAACTAGCAATCATTGACAACTTCAGTATTTAGAAATCCCGGTGGTGCATGAGTTTCTGTTTATACATGTTTCCAACTAGTTAAAAAATACACTGAATTTAATTCCTTCAGTTTTGCGATTGTTTTAACCTGAAGCAATAGCAAGCTACAAAAGCTGCTGAAAAACACAAAAGAGTAAAGTAGATATTTGTTTTTTTTCTCTTTTTATACTTTTTGTTTATTTTTTGCATTCCCTGCAGCCTTTAGAGGTGAAAGGACAAAGTCGAACCGCATAACATCTCTATGTTAGGACTTTTATCAATTGTTTTCCTAGACC
>JAVLVB010000001.1:2939565-2967220 GCA_032876305.1 Orestias chungarensis | reverse complement strand
TATATATATATATATATACATGAGGACCAAGAATGTATTTAGAGCACAAGTTTTACCCTGTGAGGAATGAAAGCATATACTATACTCTCAAATTATAAGACATCTCATCTTTTTGCAATGGACCTTTGATCTTTCTATTTAGTAAACGCAGCTGGAACTTTTTCATTCACAAAGACGTTTATGTGAAATGCGTCCTGTTTACCAGCAGGTGATCAGCAGGTGGCAGCAGCAGCTCATGTTTTGAGCCTTCGAATGGCTCCCACTGTCAGGTGATTGGGTTTGTCATCTGAGTGGAAGGTGCTCTGACTGTACACCCATCTCAGAATCCTCAGACCACACAGCATTAGGATTAAGGCACAAGGTTCATCCATGTGTTTGGCCTGGAGCGTGAAGTTACAGTGTTTAGTCTTAGCTGATGAAACGTAAAGACATGAAACCAAATAGAGGGGTCCAGTTCACAGTTGTTGCGACGTTTCGTGAATTGGATCATGCATCATTTTGCAATTTTAGAACCAATTTAGGCCTTTTTTTAGTTCTCTGCTGCAGCTGCAGTATGTAAATCCAGGGGTGCAAAAATATCTAACCTGAGTCATGATATCTCCTGTGACTACCAACAGAAGGAACCCTCAGCAAAGGAAATTACATAATTGGTGCGTGCCGATTGGCTTGCAGTTTAGGAATGCCAAAAGCAGCCTGCTGGGTGAAACAGACCCGGCAGACTGGAAGTGACCACATGTGGGAGTATTTGAACCTTTATCTGAAGAAATCATTAGTGTGCATGGAGCAGCAGGTGGAAGCAATGGGCTCTGACCAGGAAATAAGATCATGGTCGGACTGAATGCACCATTACCTGCAGCTTCTCAAGGCAAGTTAAAATGGCATCACCGTGCAAAAAGGTTAACTTACAGGGAGCTCTGGTAACTAATCACTAAAGCATGAGGACATGAACAGCGACAGTGTCTGATGTGTGTTTCCTTACACTTCACGAATCCTTCATGAAACACAATTCTAAACCACAAGTGTCGACACTTCCAAGGAGGCGGATTAAGACGTAGTGACTTCACAACATCTGGGGCCTGAGTGGCTAAAAAGACCAAACTCCAGAGTATAAAATATGTTGATAAACCTCCTGTGACCTCACACACACACACTGCACTGTCTTGCTGACTGTCCAGCACTTTATAAATAGCTTTTAAAATGAGTGTGTGTCCACTGGATAACGTCAGCGCTTTGGGAGAGGAGTGTTTCATTATGAACTCGTACCATTAAAACTTGCTGGCTCGGACTGAGTTTTGGCTCTCTTGTTCCTTCTCAAACTTTTACGAGGCCGATTACGTTCCTAAATCGATGCAGGAAACCAAGGTGGAGGAATTTGGGTTCGGTGAACAGTACCATGACCTCAGGAATAAAAGGTACTGCTGGTGATTCAGCTTATTTCCTAGACAAAAAACAGAGAAAAAAATATGTAAATTTAAAATGAAAAAGTGGACACGTAAAATTGATTAAATCCACAAAACAGAAAGAAATAATAGTTATTTCAAAGAAAATAACTATCCATCCATCTGTCTGTTACCCTACCTTCTTTCATTCCTGTTTCTTGTTTTTGAGGTTACGTTTGTTTTTGTTTTTGAGGTACGTTTTTGAGGTACGTTTTTTGAGGTTGAGTCTCACTATGGAAGTATCTTTTAGTAAGTTATGGAAATCAACTTTTTTAGTTGCACTTTAGAATGGGCTAATATCAGCTATCAGGGAAAGAAAATTAAAGTCTGCAAAAGTATCACATTTTTACACCATCAAAAAACATTAAACTTGCAACACCCTTGTAAATTTACAGTCTTTAACTGTAACATTAAGTAATGAAGCTTTGCCAAAACAAAAAACAAACAAAAAACACACACACAAAGTCATCTCCATCCAGCTGTTTGCAGGTCAAACTTGTTTGCTCTGATAAAATTGCACCAGGAGATGAGAGTGTCTGCAGTAGAGCTCTGAGGTCAAAAAGTGAGAACCCGCAGGTGCTTCACTGATCTGTGAGAAGACGCTAGGAAGGAAAAGCAGGAAAAAAAAGCTGTGAGTGTACCACAATCACGCAAGCTGCGTTTGGTTTGTAGCTTCTTGCCACGACCTCTCACTCTTTGAATCCCAGACTTTCTCCGTGAGTTATCCAATCCCCCTGTCATCTCCCTACTCCGTCTCTCGACCGCACACAAATGGTTTGAATAAGAGGTCATCATGACTGGGCTGTGGCTGCAGATGAAATTCTGGAGAGTGATAGTTTACTTAGCCTAAATACCTGCGATTAGACAAATTGAAACATTGTTGTTATGCGGTTGAAACTCAAGGACACAGTGGCCAAGTGTGTTCGCCCCCTGTTCCGAAAAAGTGGACTTTCGTCATGAGAAAGCCACAGAATCGGGCACAAACGGAAACAAAACACAAAAAAAGAAACACAAAACAAACTAAAACTCATCTACCAAAACTGAAACTGTAAAACAGAAAACAAACACCGATGATTCATAAAAAATTCACTCGCGACCCTGGCTTCTGTAACTACTGAAAAACATGTCCAACCACAAACTGAGTTATGGTGTGCCTCATGAAGTCACATTTTCCTCTCATTTTGAATGTCTCTGGGATCACAAACAAGGATCACATCAACTGAACCGATCACAAACAACCTCTGGAAAATAAAGAAATCAATCACGGTGCCATACATAATGAAGAAATCATTCAGACATAACTGAGATGATTCGACTTCCGAGTCCTGCAGCACCCAGAGTCAGCCAAATGTCATCCCATTAAAAACTGTAATCTATAAGGGCTTGGAGACTTAAAAAAAACACTTTTAAGCTACTTTAATGTAACAACAGAGACATTCACAGCACATGAACACTGTTGGTAACAATACACCAAAATAATTCTAGCAGACTGGAGCTGAACAGCAAAGGAGTCTCATAAAAACAGCCGGTAGCTGCTTTAGCCGCTCTGTCTGGACGGGCAGTCTGGTGTCAGTGCTAAGCACCTGGACTGAAAACACAACTGGAACAAACTACATCACCATTACATTTTGTGCATCAGTCAGCTGCCTCAACAATGGAAGCGCGGAACAGAGCCCATTCAGATGTCCCCCGGGAACAGAGCCCATTCAGATGTCCCCCGCCTCCCCCGAGACGTGGTTGAAGCTCTCTCGGAGGTGGGAGTTAAAACTCTTTCGGACAGGGGACTCGACCAGGCACTCCCAGCAGACCCTCACTACACGTTTGGACCTGCCTTACCTGACAGGAAGCCTCCCCCACCATCTGAGCTGACTCACCACTAGGTGGTAATTGGTTGACAGCTCCGCCCCTCTCTTTGTGTGTCCCAGACATGTGACTGCAAGTCCGACGACACCACTACAAAGTCGATCATAGAACCGCAGCCTAGAGTGCCCCCATGCCAGGTGAGCATATGGACACTCTTATTCCTGAACATGGTGTTCGTTATGGACAATCCGCAACGAGCACAGAAGTCCAATAACAAACGACCATTCAGGTTCAGATCAGGGGGGCCGTTCCTCCCAATCACGCCCCTCCAGGTCCCACTGCCGCAGCCCACTTGAGCACTGAAGTCCCCCAGCAGAACAAGAGAATCACCAGTAGCCGCATTATCTAACACCCCATTCAGTGTCTCCAAAAAGGGTGGGTACTCTGAACTACTGTTAGGTGCATAAGCACAAACAGCAGTCAGGATCCATCCCCCCACCCAGAGGCGATGGGAGGCTACCCTTTTGTTCACCTGGGTAAACCCCAACGTACAGGCACAGAGCTGGGGGACAATGAGTATACCCACTCCTGCCCGGTGCCTCTCACCGTGAGCAACTCCAGAGTGGGAGAGGGTCCAGCCCTTCTCGATGATGCTGGTTCCAGAACCCAGGGTGTGCGTAGAGGTGAGTCCGACTATATCTAGTCGGAACCGCTCAACCTCAAGAACAAGCTCAGGTTCCTTTCCCATCAGAGAAGTGACGTTCCGTGTCCATAGGGCTAGCTTCTGAAGCCGAGGATCGGACCACCAAGGTTCCTGCCCTACGGCCCCTCCTGCAGGTGGTGGGTCTGCTGGAAGGGGGGCCCATGTCGTCCTTTCGGGCTGAGCTTGACCGGGCCACATGGGCGAAGGCCTAGCCACCAGGCGCTCGCCGTCCTGGCCCCTCTCCAGACCTGGCTCCAGAGGGGGGCCCCGGTGACCCCCGTCCGGGCAAGGGAAACTGGGCTCCATTGATCTTTGCCTCCATAGGGGTTTATGAAAATAAATATTATCTATGCAAATTTCTAAGTGAATACACAGTGTCCAAATGTTTACACTATGCTGTATACTTTTAAAGTTGGACATTTATAATCTTATTAATTGGTCAAAGCTCAAGAATCTACAACCAAAAAACTTTTATGACATCTATTCTAACAGTTTTTCATGTCACAAACAAACCCACATCTGAGCTTTCTGGTGAACAATGAGATCATTTGCACCTTTCTAGGTGAGTTCTAATAAAAAGTCAGTTTTTGAGCTGATTTGTATGGGTCATTCACACAAAACCCTAAAAGTTGTGGTTGTAATGTGACAAAATGTGAAAAGGTTAATTAATCTTTTTACAGTTAAATGTGACACATCTTTCATTCCTTTTTCTCTCTGGACTGATGTACATGGTGTAGTGGTATGTAAATTGTTGCAGTTGTGTTTTGACCTCAGCGCTGACACCAGACTGCCTGTCCAGACAGTGTCGGCTGGCAGCTGAAGCAGCTATTGGCTGTTTTTTATGAGACTCTGTTGCTGTTCAGCTCCAGTCTGCTAGAATCATTTGGTGTTTTTTTTTAAAGTATCCTGCACAGCAGTGTTAAACTCTTATGTTATATGGAACATATTCTATATTCTAACCAAAGTTTGCATTTTGGCTAACACTGCAATGTTTGCTTGATATATAGGAAAGACATTTTATGTAAAAGACAGTTCAAAGTGCTTTACATCAAGACTAAAAAGCACATTAAAAATTAATCATTTGAGCATTGTCTTTCCTTGATATGCATATCTATAAATCTTTGTTAGAAATTGCTTAGGGTTTGTGTTAAATGTAGTGAAAATGGAGACCGAATTGATAGGAAAAAAAGAGATGGAAAGAGACGGGGAAGAGGTTTAAAAGGAAGAGGGATATACGAATAGAGGGGTGAGACAATGATACACAAACTACAAAGCAACACCCTAGAAATCTGTCAATAGTTTATTGGAAAACCAATAAACTACTATGACAAACAACATATGCAAATACCACAATTAAGATTTCAACATCACTGAAAAATACACAGTACTAATTAATACTGGATATATTTAGTGACATTAGCAGCCCAACAAATGGAATGCCTTAAAGCATCTGAATCTAAAAGCCTTTGTGTGTTTTTAATATTGGGTGTTAGGAGCCACAGACTTACCTCATAGGACCCAAAGCAGACAGGGGAGAAAACCGAACCAGAGGCCCTGCCAACCATGGAACCCCAGGAGGACCACTTATGCTTTAGCGATGAGTCCACAGGCTGTACAAGCAACGGTCCATGCTGAAGCAGGTCTGGGAATGGACTCATCTGAGATAAGAGGGTAAGACTCTACCGAGAAGTTAACAGGGCTGAGCTAGTACATACCAAGCACCCAACTCCGGGCACCAAGAACCTCTAAGTGTGACATACAGAGGCACCTGACATAGGCAGTGAGTGTGAAGGTGGAAAATAGGTCCAACACTTAGTGGATGACACAAGATGGTCCAGGGAGGGGGCAATAAATTAAGTACCGTTATCTTGTTTAACAAGATTTTTTCCGCTATATACTTGAATGTCATCAGCACATAACATTAGATATTGTATACTACTTAAAAATGAATGGATATCATAAACATGTTAAATAAAACCAACCTGAAATAAATCCTTGAGGTACCTCAAGGATGTAATCTTGGCTTGCTTTGATTCGTAATTAACTCATGAAATAAAGTGGTGGTTGTCAATCAACTTCTGAACCATTCTACTTCACTACCAGTCCTCAAGTGCATTATATTTTGTTTGGAGACATGGGGGCTGGTTGAAAACGCATGGTGCTGTTTTTTAGAACTTGTTTTTGATAAAACAAAATTTAAAATAAAAGATTTTCCTTATGTTTAACAGGGTTACAGATTTTTTTTTCTTTTTTGTAGGATATTTTACAAAGAAAAAACTACACTGGAAGCCTTCTTGTATACCATTAACATTGTTACAGAGCAGTGTGTCAGTCCAATAAAAGCTTTTTAAACACATATCTAGCATTATATTTCTTTTATTAAAGATCTTACATTGCTTTTTTTAAACTAGTTCACATCAGTGCTGAGAAAATACAAGGTTACAAAACTTCTCTCATGGGATACAGTTTGAATAAAGTTCAACGCAGCCACACAGAGGACAGCCAGAAGTTAGGAAGCGGGAAATAAATTTTCTCAGATGTGATTTCGTGTGGACTCTCTGCCGTCTCTCTCAAACTCAAAAACCACAAGACCTACCGAGGAGCAGCACCATTCTGAGTTGCCGTCAGAAACATGAGCTGAACCTCACATCACCGGGGCGTATCCATCAGTCTCCTCTTTGCATTATTACCGGCTCTATTCCACAGCTTCCTTTTGTTCTCCAGCTTGATGGCTTGATGATGTGCTTTCAGCTGTTGGTTGTTTGCATCTGTCCATATGTCTCCGCATTCAGGAAACAGGCTGACCGGAGTCAAAGTTCTTTGCTGCCTGAACCATACAAATAGTTCCGGCCGGTGAATACTTTTTAGTTGAAAAATGACAGTAACCATACTCTTTTAGTAGAAGTCCAACAACGCAGTTATCTGAATTTCCTCCCATATACAGAAAAAACAAACAATAAAAGAATCAGTTGTGTATTAGGCAGTGAGAAAAACATTATTGTTGGTATGGACAATTATTTTTATTATGACTATAAGTCTATATCTATGAATGTATGCTAAAAGCACTTGCATTCTACACTAGAAAATGTTTTCTGCTTGTCTCAAGTGGGGCTTGATAAAAAATGCTAAACTCTATAACTACAAAACGTTGTTATAACACTACCAAATTTATTAGTTCCTGAGGCTAAAACAGGATGATAAATAGCATTTTCTTGTTTTTTACTTAAAAAATCCAACTCCTAATTTGGTTGCAGTGACAGCCCGTGACTCACACAACTTTAAACCCCCAATGTTAATGTAAAGTTTTAACTTAAACCATAGGAGCTATGATTAATCTCACACCTCAAATCTCTTAGAATGAAAACAGGATGAAGGCGTTGCTTTTGTGTGCAAAAATGAATACTTTTCTAAGGGACATTTTGATTCAATTTCAGTATCCAGTCTCAAAGGTTGCAACAGTTGAGTTCAGACTTTGATGTCCGTGATAAAAAGAAAGTAGGAGACAGCGCATACACGTGGAAGACATTTTCAGCCTACATGCGATGTATTAAATGTGGCTCCTTGAACAGACCTCTGTGAGTAAGACACAGTTGATTTTTATTGTTTAAGTGCGTCCAAACCGCATTACTTTTAATAAGAAATCAAAAAACAACATTAGTCATCAGTATGTAAACATATTTTAATACAAAAATGAAACAATGATGGGTTGCCTTAGTTTCGTGTAGTTAGTTTTTGGGTGATGGAAAAAACTAGGACTGGAGGCTCACGCAACCCTTAAAAATAAGAAAATACACTTCAGGAGGAAACCGGGGCACAAGGAAATTCTTTTCAAAGATGTAGGGCACTAAAGTGATTCTTCTTGTAATAACTAAATTTAATGAATTGTTATTATTTATTATTATTATTATTAATAATTATAACAATAAAGATTGACATCTTCACTACAAATGTGCATCTAATCAAAAAAAAGGTGAAAAAAATAGAGATCTTGATTCCTAAAGTTTTTGATAGCAGCAGTCTGATTTTAAGCATTGATTTCAAGTTATCATTTATATGTAGGTTCTGACTTACCCATAACCTTAAAGACAAAACTCTTCAAAAACACCTATTTTCCATCAGAGGAACTTGACTATGCAATCATTGTATCTGTGTTTTATTAATTTATGTCTATCTTGTCTGTATGTTGGTACTCACTCCTACAGAGCAGTCGGTCCTGCAGAGCAGTCGGTACTACCTGCACTGCTACCCAGTTTGTGTCCTGTCAAAGGTCACAGGAAAAAAAAAAAAGCACAGATTTTCCACTTGTTTAAAAAGAAACAAAGAAGGGAATTCTGCAGGGTATTCATAAAAACTTAATGCAAATCTCTTAATTGTTCTTATTTTGTCTGTGTTTTGCTTATTGCTGCTTATTTAAAATTTCACCCTGGGTTAAATATAAATAAAAAATAAAAAAAACATGTGACAAATTTCAAAAGGAAAACCTAACAGTATTAATAACACTATCTATTTCTACAGTTAACGCACCTGAAACTAAATTGTATAACAAAATAGCCATCTTTTATTAAAGCCTGACATCGTCATGTTTTAGGTCAGTTCCAATTAACAAAATTATAGATTTCCTAAATGTCACAAAAATGAGGGTGATTTTGTACTAAAGTCTGAAGCTTGCTAACATTTAGATTACTATGTTGTGAAATAGATCACGATAGCAGGAGGATTTGTAAAGGAAAGAATATGTTACCTACATATTTAAAGCACACCTGTTAAACATGTGGGTTCTTTTTTTGACATATTGGAAAAGGAAAAAGAAACCAGTCAAAATATCAGGAAGATAATTTTAGACCTCCACAATACTAGTTAATCTTTGAGCAATATTTCAGGTGCCTGAAGGGATTGTCCGTTTGAGTAATTATATTACGTATAAGTAAACAGCATTAAGTTAACATACTTTCAGGTAGCCACATGGTCAGTGCCGCACCAAAAATATTTAAGTATGACGTGCTAATGACTTTCAGAACAAAAGCAAAAGACCTGTGAAGGCGATTGCTGAATCTTTTTACTATCAACAGTCAATTTGGCATTGTGTCAAAGTGAGCCAAAAGCCACTTGATTAAAAAAGAAGCCATTTATACAAATTAACATAAATAGTCATATTATAGTTTAAAAATGCAGCAAGAGTTAAATAAGTTAATTTCTCTTGACAAATCCAGTTTTCTTTAATGCACTGGAGTGACAGCATTATGTTGTGTGGGTGGTTACTGGAGGAAAGGTGCATTTCACTAAATATATTTGTCAAGAGAAAAACAAACAAATAAAAAAAACATTATATAGACATATTGAGCACCATTGCAAGACATAAGCCAAAAAGTGAAAGCCTCTGCACAAAAGGGTTTCACTATATTTGTAGTTATTTTAAAATGTATGAAGATCATGTTGGACTTGTTCTGGAGATGATTGGTCAGCCCTCAAAGCTAGAAAAAAGTAAAACCAGCATCTTAACCCAAAACAAACAGATATAGGTTTTATACCCAAGTGGCAAGTTGTTATCTGGGTGCCTTAAATCCTTTGTTGCGCGGCTTTTGTCCCAGTTCTACAAGGTGCATTCAGGGAAAAAAGTAGCTTATCTTTAAAGGGGATATAAAGCACAAGATGCCCTAAAAGAGTGCAAATTAGAATCAGATGAAAGTCAGTGATTAAATACATCAAACAAGATGAATTAGATGGGTAATACATCAAAGGCTAAGAAACTAGGAAAATTAGGGTAATCTACTTCAGTGAAAAGTAGACCTAAACACTGAAGCGGGACATAACAGCATGTGTCGTCAATGTTATGTTATTGTGCATGCGATTGGATGCTCAGAACTCTAACATCTGCTGGTTCAGAACTGGTGGTGTAGACAAACCAAAACACTGGGTGCTGAACTGTTTGAATTTCTTCACAATGAGCTGTGATGACAGAGTTAACAAAGGACTGACCAATAGGAACTATTTTAGACTATCGCTGTAGTAATGGTGCTCATTCCTGCAGAATCACATGGTGGTATTTACCCTTAAACAGTCAGCGGGACAGGAAGGGCCACTTGATTGGATCTCACTGTTTAACAAACAGCTCTGTAATACACCTGTTTTTACCCTAAATGCCTGGAGTTCCTAAAGTGAGGTAAGACGTTTCCGCTCGTTAAAGATTAAACCTCCATGTCTGTGACAAAAGACACATACGTGAGGAACAAGATATGTGAAGTTAGTGTTGGGGACTGGTGAAAAAAGTTTTTGCAAAGCTCTGCGTTTACACAGCCTATAAAAGCATCATATTTTAGCAGGAAGATGCCAACAAAACTAAGAAGGCCAAAGTAGCGTGCACTTTTTCAAAGATTTCAATTTTATTTTGTCTGTGTATTTCTGTATATAAAGTGAATCTGTAAACTTTGTGGACACAGGAAGTCCCTAGGTCAAACAGTAATATAACCTTAAAGCGCAACAGCTTCATTGGAGTAATTAGGTCAGGGGTGAATGTGATCACATCAAATTTGGATCCACAGAAAAGTCGTATATGTACAGAATGTGACTTTAGTATCCAAAAAATCAAACAACCCATTTAACAATCTCTGACTTTGACAGCTGGGGCAAATACATGCAAAGCACATGTTTACATACCCTGAATAAAACGCCTGAAATGGATTGGTGACCTGTCAAGACTATAGCCAACCTCTCACCTGATGATTGAAGGAAGAAAGAGCTCCCCTGTGACCCTGGAAGGATAAGGAGATATAGCCTATGGACAGAAATGTGAAAAGGCACCTAATAATGTTTATTATTAATAATTAACAATATAACATACAACACATATTATTTTTCAGGTGCATTAAAGGTATAGGAGAGGATCTTTTCAATAGAAAAATTTCAATGGAAAATCCCATTGAAAATGGCAGCCAATCAAACACGACCGGTGGTGAAAAATAATTGTCTGTCAATGCGGAAATAAAATTTACGCGATGACGTATATCACTAAAGTACCCACCCACCCGACCTGTACAATGCGCGCTCATGTTTGAATTCGCGCATGCGCAGATCGTTGTTTAGGAAGTAAAACGGGACGGACAAGGCGCATCATTTACCATTGAAGAGAGGTTCTCCCCGTACGGCAGCGAAAATGGAAGCTCGCAAGAGAATAACTGTGTTCGACTGCATGTGCTGAGGACGTGCGCGTTCCCGATATCAGGGGCCGTTACTGGAGATGAGTTGGCGCATGTGCAGTGTTGCGAAAATGAGAATGAGCTTAAGATCCTCTCCTATATCTTTCGTTTTTTTCCCCACATTTATTTATCACATCATCAGTTCATGCTAAACAATTACTAATACAAGCCTTCATCCTCTTTTAAATTCCAGCCCTCTGCAGGGCATGTATTAATTAATACTGTTAGCATTAAACACATTCTGAAAAATCCACAAACGCTGCTGTGATCATAAAATCAATCTGCCTTAATAGTGAAGGTAAAATATTACTTTGTTTGTGTGGGTTACCTAAACAACCAGTAATGCTTCCACTCTTAACTTTCCAGAACTTACCCCCAAACCTCTGCGGTGAGTCGTTGAGTCTATTTATGCACAAGGCTGAGGTTTGACCTGAAACATTAGTAGTACTGCCGCCACATTGAAGTTTTGACAGGTTGGTTTTCCATCCACAAACCACTTCCAACCTGCACTCTGACTCCAAAACTCACCAAAGCATCTCGATCACTTAAACATTTATGAGAGGATGGTTGATTTTAGGACGTAAAAATTGCATATCTGGAAGCAAGTACGAAAAAGTTCAAGAACTGACTAATCTGGCTACAGATGTATTTCTGACCCAGGCAGACATGTATTTCTGCACCACCTTTAACTAATATACTGAACCTCAGTTCTTAATACTGGTATATCCTCTGCCAGGTCAGTTTGTTATTCAGGGTGTTGTCCTAATCAGGTTAATGCTGGAAATATTGCAGTGGGTGTAAATGTTATGTCTGTGAACTGCTGCCAAACAAAAATCGGAATTCTTGCCAGGTTTCTGTCATGTCCCGGACAGGCGATGGGAAGTCATAAAATAAGCAGAGGATTTGATCCTTTGCATGTAGAAATGCTTTGAAAGAACAAAACAAGCCTCTCTCTGAGATCATAAGAAATAAAATACTTAGACGAGAAATGTTTATGGGGTCTTTTGGCCTGTGAGGTTCTGTTATTCAACACATTTTCTCCAGAACTCACAGCTGTGCAGGTCATTAGCAAACAGTTGCACGGGAACCTCAGTATCAGCCAAACCTCAGCTGAAAGTCCTGTTTTACATCCTGAGGTCACGACAGGCCTCCATCACAGACTCCATCACAGATCCAAAAAAATCTAAAAGATTATTTGATACTGTAAAATACAGAGTTGAACTTTTCACACATACACAAAATACTTCTGAACTTGAAGTACCCAAGGTACCAGGAGCAGCACCCTACCCATCCCACCAGGCCCCGGTTGTTCAAGCATGGGCCAGGGGGGAGATCCAGGGCCCAAAAGCCCGAGAACCCCGAGAGCCCAGCAGAGAGCCCGCCTGACACCCGAGATGAACAGGCAGGGATGGTGGTTGGTGGCTGTGCAGCAACCCCCCGCCCCCAGACGGCCTGTGTGTGGTGTGTGATTTTGTGGTATGTAATAGTGACTAATGTGCAATTAAGAATGAGGAAGAGTGGTTCATGGAGGGCGGGAAAGGTCTACTTCACCCCTCTCCAGAAACTAAAGACCTGGGCTCTTTTGAAGTCAATGAATCAACCGTGAACTCCTCTATATTAAACTGTCCTACAGTAAAATGTGAGGCTATCTGTTGTACAGCTTTCATCGGCAGGACAATGATCTCAAACACAACAGTAAATATACTGCAGAATTGATCAAGAAGAAAATAACCAATATAAAGTTCAGTGTAGACTTCAAAGTACTGCTTGAAAGTATGTAACTGGACTTTTAAAGAGCTGGACAAAAGATTGAGCTCCGCAAAAGTCAAGACAGTTAAGATCTCTTCTTGGACCTCTTACAGAACGGAGGGTTGTATGTCCTGAGATGTGACACTTTGTTTTACAATCAATGCATACTTATGGTGTTGATGCCTTAAAATATGTTATTTTTAAAAATGTTGAGAAAACTTCTATGTGAAACACATTGCATGCATTTTTTATTCATTGCTCTTGTCGTATGGAGTGTACTAAAAAAGCCACAACAGAAAAGTTGCATTGTGATGTCTTTAGATTTTTTTTTCTTTAAATGGGATCTGAACCAGCTTAGCAGTGTACTCACTTTAGATTTAGGTTTGAGCTGTTCTATTTTTGACCTGCAGGTGTTGACAGAACAAAAAACAAATAAACAAAAATAACTTAATGTAAGTTTACTTGTTCATATTAAAACTCTATGGGCACATATGCATGTCCATGCTGCCTACATTTGAAGCATTCTTTTCACTAGAATCAACAAACCCAAAATGCAGCTCCCTGAGTGTGAGAATTATTCAACTTCTGCTGTTTTTCCCCGTATTTACTCCATGCACACTGCTGGCCTTGGTGACCATTCGGAGGGGTTGTGTTGAACTTGGCTACATGAGGCTTCAGATTGTGTTGATACAGTTGCCTACCCTAAGGCTTGATAACAGCCCATGAAGAGAGGAGGCCAGGAAAATGGATTTGGCCTCCGGCGCTAACCTCCACCACTCCCCGGACCGGAGAGGTTGTGAACCTCACAGCTGAGCTCTGGGTCAGTCTCAGTACTGCCGGTCACTCCTGGCCTGCATTCTCCAAGTGGTTGGTGATTGCTTTCTGTCATTGTTTCTGGGCTCCTCCCACTCATGTGCCCACAGCAGTGAACGATTGTCACCTGAGATGTGCAGAACATGTTGTTTTTGTTCTGCAAAGGAGATTTCTGATGAAATGTTTGAATGATAAGATTGATACACCTGGGCAGAGTGCCATGGAACATTTTCTCCAATCAACTGGAATTACAAAACTCATAGACCACCCTACTGCAGATATCTCACACAGGAAGGAACATCTGAGTCACTTCTAATAAATCTGTGCAAAAAAAAAAAAAATCACATCAAAGTCCAAGACCATTCACACAGTTATGATGGTAAATTTAACTCAATTTTAAGAGGAAATATATGTAAAAACACTGCGAATCTTGATTTATAAAATGACAACAGAGTCATAATCTGGGTATAAAAAGTGGGACAGCCGTTAAAAGGGACTCTTAGTTTCATGATGTGCTGAAACTTGTCAGTCACATGTCCAAATAAGAAGTCAAAGCTACTGGAAGTTAAAGTTTTCCAGCTTCCTACACTCTGTTCTCCCCATTAAAGTCATCTTATAAGAGCTCTGGCTGCTTGTAATAGACTTTTTACTTTTCTTTGTTGGCACTCTGCAGTTCATATGTCTCCAAAATAGATGAGGTGATCGCAACAAGAGCGGTCAGTTAATGAATAACAGTTGATTACTGTGATTTATCTGCAAAACGCTATGTTTTCACTCATGGAGGAAGTTATATATCAACCCTGTAAAGAAACCCTTCCAGTTTTAAAGCTTTGTTCCACTCACAGACTTAAAAGAAAAAAAAGATGATAACAGAACCTAAAAATATATGGGTATCACATTTTACATATCTTGAGACACATTTATATGGTTTGCTCTGTCCGGATTAATTGCTCTGGTTGTCTCTGTCATTCTGACAGTGTCACTACAAAATATATTTATTTGTTGCAAAAGAAGAATGTCGCCAAGAAGTTACTGAAGTCACAATATACACTAATTTAACCTCATGTAAATCTGGCCTTTTTGGTTTTATTTTGAAAGTAAGCTTTTGTATATTTGCCGCTATGATTTATGACCCCTATTAGGCCAACTTGTGATTCTACAAAATGTTGGACAGGAGAGGTCATGGTTAGTAAATGGATGCAAGGTGCCAACTTTCTGCAAATCCAAAATTTCAAACCTGTATGAGGATGTAGCTAGTGATGCATGGGCCACCGTGCAAACAAGTCATGACATAATTTTTTTTTTTGAAGATACCATTTCTTGACCTTTCCATGACCCTCCTTGACAATTATAACTGAATATATTTATATTTTGGTATCCATAGTCTGGAGGTAATTACTTACTAAATGTCTTAAGATATAATTCGATGTAACTTTGCAAATGTAAGGGCCTATACACAGTGTGCAGTAACATTTAATATCTTACTTTTCTCAGGGTAGAAAGAAAATTGACATGTTTTTTTAGGCCAAAACATTGTATGTTTCATAAGAACTACAGTGCTGAAGTTCTCACCCCAAATTTCTGACCAATCAGAAAACTTTTCTCAGGTACTGAAAAAGAAACAATGCTCTGGTGTCAAGAACGAGGTGCAAGAACAGAAATGTATCTTTCCTCAAAAACTGTGAGCAGTTATACTTACTTAATTAGAATATTAATATAATTGAAGTAAATTTCTGTAGGTCACTAAGGGAATTAAAAATATTAGTTATACACAAAGTGTTTTCAGGCCTATTAGTCAAAATCATATTTTAATTATATGGTTTTGACTAATGTAGGTGACTACACTGAACACTATGTGAAAATTATACATAATAAATAAAGAATAACAAAAGGCTATTCTAAATGAAGAAACATGTTTGATATCTGCCTAAAGGTTGTTATTCTCATATATGCAAATCTGGTAAACAAGGAAAACAGTTTAATTTACCACATATGACTGTACGCACTTTAGTGGAGGTTTCTTACTCTTCTTAGAGCAAAGGCATTTTTTTTTCAATATTCTCTATAAAATCCTATTTTTTTCCTTTTCAAATTTGTATGATGGACTTTAACATTATCATCCTGATTGAAACCTTTGAAGTCTGAAACTGGATTCTTGTTTTTAGTTTTACCCATAGCTTTCCAGGGTCTGATATTTCAATGAATTTCCTCAGATGTTCCCTCCTGGAAAGTTTGGCAGCCAATACAAATGCTTTCCTCCTTTTGTGCATAATGAATAATTTCATAGAAAAAGATGACAGACAGAGGGGAACAGGCTTTTTAGTCTTCACTTATAATATATAAAAATTTATGTAAGAATATTTCCGTCAAGATCTCTTTATGCAATGCTCTCTTGCAGACAGTCATAATGAACAGATTTTAGTCTAACAATGTTGATGAAGTTTGAGCCAATATTTTCACTCCAAACATCAACCTGCCAACAGCAGTAGATCAGCGCATTAATAATAGTGATGGTCACTTTGTTTGATGTATGAAACTTCTAAGTTTAGCCTAAAAAGTATTATTAATTCTAGGATTGCATCTCCAATTCTGCTTTTACAAGCAGCCAAACATCACAAACCACAGGTTTATCTTGTTGGGTTAAAACAATCTGCTCAGAGAATACAACCCTTCATCTTCAGAGCTGCAACTTAGATAGAGAAGAGCTCTCCAAACAAAACTGACCCATTCATGGTGTTGGAACAGACTCCCCATCAAATTTGCAGACCTTGCTTATCTTTCCACTAATTATCTCTATTACACCGTATTAAGATGGCAAATAAAGACAAATCCACACAAAGTGTTATGAGTTGATGCTATTCTTAAACTTAAAAAAAAAAGAAACGGCCAATCCTCTTTTATCATCCCCCTTGTAAAATAGCTCAAAATGTTTCCACAACACCTATGAAGGCTGAGAACAGCTCTGTGTGGTGATGTTGTAACATCTGAGGTCAGATGTCACTGTTACTACAGTTGTGGCTTTGCTTATTTGCGTTCTTTGTATCCTGCTCGTCTTTATTTTCCTTCCCTCCGCTGCTCAAGGTCACAGGTTGATTTCCTATTTCGATCAGGAAAACAAGGGCAGCATTTTCCACTACTGCTGTGTGTCGTTAACGCTGAGTCAACGGGAATTGTGTTTATGACACCACGGATCTGCTTTAGACGACTGGACCCTTTTCCATCTTCATCATTTATTGAAAACAGCTCAGCAGGTGGGGAAGGGAACATTGGCCAGACTCAAGTTGGTGTGATATTGAAACAGAAATGCCTTTTTACTGCTTACATTTTAAACTTTATCTATGGCTTACAGGCGGCTCACATTATTGTTTAACTGTCAAGGCCCAATGCCTCAAATAAACCAGTTTGTAAAAATCTTTAAAGGTAAAACCGTTAAGTCTCCAGTGGAAACTCACCATCAAACCTGCATTTTAAACTTTGAAGTGGAGTGGAAAAACTCCCCTGTAACAGGAAGAAACCTCCAGCAGAACCAGGCTCAGTACAAGCAGCCATCTGCCACGACCGACTGGGGGTTTGAAAAGACAAAAAGCTAAATTAGAACCACAGGATACTGAAATAATAGAGTTTATAGCAGCAGTTGTAGAGCGTCACTGGAAGCATCTCAGCACATGTTTTCATCCAAGAAGCTGTGTCAGCTAACAGAACGCCAGCCCAGGTGTTGTTACTATGGAGAGAAGAACACTAAGAGAAAACAAAAGGTTAACAAGGTTGAAATAACGGTAACTAAGTAGATTGGACAAAGGAAGAAAGCAGCAGAGAGAGAAGTGGTCAGATTGTCCTCCAGCAGTCTAAGCCTATAGCAGCAAAACTATAGAAAAACTTAAATAACTTAACCCTATAGAGTGAAGGTAGAGCAAAAATATCCTCATAGAAAGGTTTGAACGCATTATCTGGATGAAGTGAACAGCACTAGGCTGGTTTAAATCGTATTTGTTTGATAGATCCCAGTTTGTTCATCTAAATGACAAATATTTTCCGCATTGTAATGGTACTTGTGGAATACCACAGGGTTCTGTACTTAGCTTAGTTCTATTTACTATATACATGCTCCCTATTGGTACAATCATCAGACAGCATGGTGTTAATTTCCACTGGTATGTCAAGTCAGTTTGGTAGATTACAGGCATGTCTAGAAAACATAAAAATGTGAATGACTTTAAACTTTCTGTTCTTGATCTCTGAAAAGACAGAAGTTGTTATTTTTGGACCAGAACATCTAAAAAAGGAAACTGCTTAGTCAACCACTTGAGGTGGATAGCATCAAATTGGCCATTGGTAAAAATGTAAAGAACCTTGGTGTTATTTTTGATCAGGATATGTCTTTCAAGTCCCATATAAAACAGGTCTCTAAGATTTCCTTCTTTCGCCATAGGAATATAGCAAAAATTAGAAATATTCTAATATTCTAGACTGATGCTGAAAAACTAGTCCATGCATTTGTTACTTCAGCGCTGGGCTATTGTAACTCTTTATTAGCAGGAAGTTCACAAAATGCAGTTTAAAGTTTTCAGTTGGTCCAAAATGCTGCAGCAAGAGTTCTGATGAAACTTAAAAAGAGAGATAATATCTCCCGTATTTTAGCTTCCCTTCATGGGCTCCCTGTCAAACTTAGAATAGATTTTAAGATTCTTCTTTTGACATATAAAGCAATCACTAATCAAGCTCAATCATATATTAGAGATCTGACTACTCCTTATGTCCCAAACAGAGCACTTCACTCTCAGACTGCAGATTTACTGGTGGTTCCTAGAATTTCTAAAAGCAGAATGGGAGGCAGATCTTTTAGATATCAGGCTCCTGTCCTGTGGAACCAGCTTCCAGCTTTATTCCGTGAGGCAGACACCCGGTCTAGTTTCAAATCTATGCTTAAAACCTTCCTGTTTGATAATGTTTATAGTTAGGAAGAGGTAGAGAAGACAGCCAAATCTGGTTGCGGAAGAACTCAGTCTTGACAGACAGTTCTCCTAAATAACCATGTCTTCATGTCTCACTCTATAGTGAGACATGAAGATATGGTTATTTACCTTATTTCTATATTTATGCTGCTATAGGCCTAGACTGCTGGAGGACAATCTGACCACTTCTCTCTCTGCTACTTTCTTCATTTGTCCAATGTTCTTTAGTTACTGTTATTTTTAACTTTGTTAACCTTTTGATTTCTCTTAGTGTTCTTCTTACCATAGTAACTACACCTGGGCGTTCTGTTAGCTGTGACAGCTTCTTGAAGGACAACATGGGCTGAGACGCTTCCAGTGATGCTCTACAACTGCTGTTATAAACTGTTTTTCTTAAGTATCCTCTGCATCTATTTTAGTTTTCTTTCTCTTCAAACCCCCTGTTGGTCGTGGCAGATGGCTGCTTGTACTGAGCCAGATTCTGTTGGAGGTTTCTTCCTGTTAAAGGGGAGTTTTTCCTCTCCACTGTCGCTACACGCATGCCCAGTATAATGGGATTGCTGTAAAGTCAACGACAACACAAGCCATTATTTTTGGTCTGCAAATTCCAGAGGAGTTACTGCTGCTATATAAATAAACTGATTCTTAATTCTCAATAACAGAAGCTAACCAAAAACAGGATCATAAGAAAGTGTTGCAATGGCCTAGTTTATTCTGACTGAAAACATGCAAATATAGAGAAATTCAAAAGATTTTGAGTATCTCTCTGCTGAATGAAATCAATATATTTACTTAATTATAACTAAGTTGGATTGACATACATTTCCTAAAGTGTTTTAACATGACAGAGTATTTAAAATCTGTCTGTGTAAGATGTCCTTATTCTACAAACATGTCCCCAGAGTGGCACATGCTATGGTTGTCCTGGGATGTTACGGGACCCCTGAACAGGTTTATCCTCTGGGAGATGGTAAAGCAGGTCAATGACCCAATCCCTGAGGGAAAAAGCAATGCTCTGCAGCCAGCAAGCATCACTCCACTTAGCTGTGCTGCAGAGAAGCTCCAGGTCGGTCTGGCACAATTGATGTCTTTTAAAAGCTTGGAAATGATGTGTTTAATCCAGGAACAGGCCTCATTCATTGGTTTTAACAATTGCCAGAGAACAAAAGGGCAAACACTTAAGCTTATCAAAGAGTGTTCTCATTTAATTTTTATTTATGATCACATAAGTAACTATTACACATGGCTTGCTGCAAAGTCAGTTTCAGTAGCCGGCCTTACCACTCAGATCTCCACCCAGGGCGTGAATGAGGTCATGTTATTCAGGAATCGACTCATCTATCGGGACAATAGAGCACTCATGCTTTACCAAAAAGTAGTGCTGCGCCACATTTTTTAATTTCCTAAACAATTTTAAGGCTAACCTTTTTGAATGAGTGCTTCCTTTGTTGGTGAGTGTTCATGAGAAACCAAACAGAAAAAACACCCAAACGTTACCTATGCCTCTCCATTGTAACAATAGACTTTACAATTACTCATACATGTAAAATCTCATAGGTTATTACTCATAGGAGCACACATCACAGCTAACATTTGATTTCATTCAAGAAAACTAATGTTTTTCTTCTGATGTCAGGTTCAAACTTGACGTTAAAGCAACACTAAGTAATCCAACCTTTATAAAGTATTTTCATGACTTTTGTGAATATATGTTGACTTACAGCTCATTGAATGACACCTGTGTCATGGCGCGAGGTGGTCCATATCACTTTAACCGGCACTAAGCAACTTTGAGGCGGGTGGCAGGAATGCTGCCACACAAAACAACTACAAATGTGCTGACTGCTTTACGGGATACAACTTCTCCCATTTCTTATTTTCAACATCATTATATGACATTGTTTTGCCACAATTACATTAGTTACCAGGGCCATGCTGAGACTTTCGGAGAGGCAGGTGCTCAAAGTTAAAAAGGGGCACATGGAGCCCGGATCTCACACACGATACAGAAACATACCTTGCTATAAATCCAGTTGAATTGTAGCAACCCATACTATAAAGAATGTAACATGGAATCACAACACACCATATCAGCCTCATATAGCTCCTTTTGTGTCTGCTTTAACCTCTTCTCTTTTTGAAACATCTCTGCAAAATGCAACATGATCCTTACACTACAATCTGATGCACATAAAAGACACACACACAAACCGTTATTATCCCTGGTGCTATGAAGTAAAAATTTATTAAATAATATAGAAATCATTTATTCTAGTATTTTGTGCATTTATTAAGTATGACTATTGACTTTGCACATGGCAGAAAGGGTTTAAAAGTTAGATAATTTGTATGCATATTATCCTATATGGGACTATTTAATTTATTTGTTAATAAATGACAGGTTTACGAAATCAAAACTTAATATTTTTTCTATTATTTTTGTGTTCATGCTGCAATAGTCTGAAATGATAAATATGTATATTGCATAGTTTTAGTTAAATAAAATAGGAAAAAACAAAATGAGACATCATATCTATCTAATGCATTTTTCTCATGGCAAGATAAACATACAGTTACAGCAATAAAATTAAAAAAATTAAAAACCTTAAGGATGTGCTTTTTTCCCCCCAGCCCGCTGTGGGTGAGTTTAACTACATAGTAGCAGGGATTCCGATTAAAGAAATGACTAAAATCATTTTTTGCTATCTTCAGCAGTTTTAATCTGCTCTAGATAAAACATTACAAAACATACACACTTCAAACCTAAAAGAAAAAAGAAAAGGCTAAAATGGTGCCTTTAGTTAAGTTTCACATTCAGTGAAAGGGTTCAAAAATCCCAAACCCTGTTTGAAAATCCTTAAACTTGTTTATTTTATATTCTTTTATTCTAGGTTATTGCTAATTAATGTTTAATGTTGCACCATGGGTCAGAGAGTAACGCAATTTCAATCCTCTGTATGTCCTGTACATATTGCAGTTTTGACAATAAAGCAACTTTGATTTTGACTTTTGACTTTGAATAATCTATTCAAGGTTTGAACAGTCTGTGTTTTGAAGTTTTTTTCTATTTGTTTGTTTGCTTGTTTTTTTATTTGATTTTCATCTAGAGCGGTTTAGAAGTGCTGAAGGAAGCAAAAAATTAAGTGGAATTGCCCTTTAGTCATTTACCTATTCGGAAGCCAACTTCAGCATCGTTACGTTCTGGGGCTATGCATAGAGTAGCTTCCTTTCAGTCTGCCATCCAATTATTGGAAAAGGACCGGCTGAAACTAATCGGTGACGTAGTCATATTGTGCATGAAAAGACGTTTTTAAATACAAAAAATGCTGACTATAAATTATTTTATCGCAATCGCCTCTCCAGCGCAGCACCCTATAGTGCACACCCACGTTTTGCACTGCTGGATAGCAGCTATAACCTATGAGAGGTGTGTGCAAATTTGGATGACACAGAGGATGCCGTGCAGAAACTAGTACTGCTGCAGATCCTCCACACCGGACTACTTATTTACTTTCTGGGGAATCTGGACTCTAGTGGCCATCTGGAGCAGCTTAGCCATTTTCCGCATGGGATGCCTGGGCACGGCAGGGCCATGAGGGCAGAGTGAGGGCACGTTGTTGTCCTCCCCATGGTGCACCGAATATAAAAGAAAGTGATCACAGTTTTCGCACTAACATTTTCCAGCACATTTAGCAAAATGCAGTTGATTTTCTTCACATTTAGCTCATTTCACACACACTTCTAGACATATGTGAAGGAAGTTTGTAAGTTTAAGTTTTATATCTAAATGTAAATGTTAAATATATATCTAAATGTTAAATGTAAATGTTCTATGTTAAATCTAAATACTTATTCTAAATGTAAATATTAAATATAAATTTAAATGTTAAATCTAAATGTAAATGTTACATGTTAAATGTTAAGTGTAAATGTTAAATGTTAAATGTTAAATCTAAATGCTAAATCTAAATGTAAATATTAAATCTAAACCTAAATTCTAAATCTACATGTAAAGGTTCAGTAGGTGATAAGACAAGAGACAAGAGCGTGATTTTGGAATTTACGACGCTATGCGCTCGTCATCACGGGATATGCAGATTTTCCTTCAGGCAAAACATTAACGCCTTTGCCCACACTGGCCACCAAAATCAACCAAAACCCAAACTTCTTAAGTGTTGCTTTAAAGCATAATGCAATGATGCAATGTTGTAAGACTATATAAACGTCAGGATATACACTCGAAATCACCGATGGTTTGTATTTGTATTCAGTAGAAAGGAAGAAGCTATAATCCTCGAAACTTTAACATGTATTTCTTTTTCATTTTCTTGGTATTTGAGGTGATAAACCAACACAAAACCAGGTCTACAGTTTGTGTTAAACAGAAAGAAAGTTGTAAATATTTTTTTTTCAATCAAACAAACAAGAAAACATAAAAAAAATTTTAAAAAGGGGCGCATTGTATAAAAAATAGGTTCTAGTTGGACTCTTAGTCTGTGCTCCTCTACCATTTCATTCAGATTCCTACTTTTGATTCTTCATTTGGTTCAGGAGGTCATCTCAAATGTATGAGACTGTTGACCTTTTCATGGAATCCCCTGCCTCTTGTCAAATAACTACTGGAGATGGGTACGTCTCAACCACTTTCAGAAATAACTAAAAAACTTAACATGGTATGACAAAAACAGGGAACAACAACACAAATAAAAATTTCAACTTAAAAATGGTAGATTTCCTTTTAGCATTATATCACAAACATCTTTCGCAGACAACAGTCATTCATTCAAATCTGCAAAATGAGATAGCATAGAAAGCTTTAACAAGACGTAGACTCCACCTTTGTGACCACAGAGGAGGCAACAGCCTACTTTAAGCTTAATCACTGACATTCCAGCTACAATATTTCTTAAATATGTATTATTGTTATTTTATCATAACCGTTTCCCGATGCAGTTATGTTATTATCTAGAAATGCATTCCAGCAGCCTCTGATCCTTCCACAGTGTTTGTCCGGTGTGTGATTTAAGGGGGCCAGGCCACCCTGAAGTCCAGCTTCACTACGTAGACAGACTCAGTCGGCAGCAGTGGCAAAAGCTTCCAGGAAAATCTCACATAAATCAGGTATGATAGCCAAACGGAAAAACGAGCCCTTTTCCAAGCCTGCTTCACAAATATTTTTCCTACCGGGTAATCCAAAGTTTAACACCTTTTGAAACTGAAAAGAAAAAAAAATGTCCTTGAGGATAACCAATGTTTTGCATTGTCCCAGGCAACAAGGGAATCATCCATTTATGGTTCTCTATCAAGCTATAATTTTTCTCTCCCAAAGTTTTTCCAATACATTCTCAAAAACACATTTGGAGTAATTGTAGTGGTCAACTTAGCAGGCCAGATATCTAAACAGGAAACACGGAAAAATGATCTGAAATGGTTCTGATCAAATGAGACTGTGTTATGGAAAATAACGTCAGATACAGGTCAGGAAGTTCACTCTGGAGCCGTTCCTCACACAGCGGCTTGTTGTGATTTCTTCGATTAAAAGCTGACAGCTGAAGACGTCCCCAAACATCCAGACTCATGATTAAATCATGACACAGATTTGTCTTTCTGTGGTTATTTTTAGCCGAGTTTCCCAGTGACAACAATCAGCTGGGTGGAATTATGTTTGAGGTGAGAAATGGAGCTGTTTGCATGCAGACGTATTCTGGACAGTTAAAGCCTTCCATCAGAGTGATAACCTACCAAGGAGTGTCATATCTATCAAAGTTGCTTCAAGACTCCACCTACACCGCAACATCTATATCATGGCATATCCCACTTGCATTAGACAAGCCCAGTGTTAATGATTCAGAAATAAGACTGGGAGAGTTCTAAGCCCAAGGACTGTTGACCAAAAAGAACATTTTAGAAGATATGCATGCCATTACAACTAGTATAAAGAAGCATTTCAGATGAAAAAAAAATGTTAAACATGGTGGTAATTTGATTGTCTGGGTCTCCTTTGCTGCTTCAGGGCTTGGGCAATTTTCAAATTCATTTTCTTGTAAGATTTTCTAGGAAATCCTAAAAAGAAAATGTCATAAGTTTTTGCTAAAGTCAAGACAAAGCCCCAAATCTTAAACAGCAACAGGAAGAATTTAAACAGTAGATTATTAAATCCTTATTTAAAAACTGCACTTGGTATTTATTCAAGTTTTGTAAATTTTGATAAAAGACTTTTAAATTGCAATCATCATAAAAACAATAACATACAATAACTTACCAGAACTGCATAAAAAAAACAAATTCAGCACAAATAGTATATCAAAGCACTTTACGACACAAGCTGGTCCTCTTTATTAAGTTAACCTTGTAAGTCTTGGAAACATAACAGGATTTATTTTCTGTTACTACGGCTAAAAGACCAAATTAGTTTTGAAGATGCAAAACACAATAATTTTGTCTATATCAAAATTGCTGTTCCAATCTTAACTTTATGAAAAACAATTAAAGAAATTCCTCTTTAATTTCCCTTCCAGTTGAAGGTTAATAAATGAAAGCCAATGGCTCCTGATTCAAAAAGCTGTTACAAAATCTGATAAACCTAAATAAAATAGTTTTTTTTTATTTTGTTGACCTTAATAACGTGTATATGAAAACACATACTCAAAAAACACATGTACAAACACGGGTAAAACGTTACTGAGTGAAACTAAAAGCAAATTTGTCGTTTCTCTTCCAAGCAACAAGCAAGGAAGGTGTCCACAAAATATTTCAGAAACATATTTAAGGAATTTGTTTTCCTGCTGAATGTGTGGTTATGATTCATTGTGTTTACCCAGAGACTTAACCAACAGAGTGGCTTTCGCAGCCCTTTCTTGACAGTCCATGAAAATACAGGACTTGGACATCAAAGACCTTTTGAGATTTTTCTAAGCAGAAGCATGAAATAACACTGTGACAAATGCAACATGCATGGCAGGACACAATGTCCCTCATCCGTTAGCTTTCTGTTCTCAATCAGGTTGCGGATAAATATCCAAAAATGTCCGTTTCCTGGAATGTAACTTCACAGTCGAGCTCAGGCGTAACACAAACAAGTCAACACTTTGCACAAAAAACACATTCTTTTGCCTTTAATGAGTCAGGTAGTTTCATTCTTAACTCTCTAACTGGATTATATTATGGTAGTTGTAGAATCAGTAAAAATATACATCTTGATCATATTTGATCCCTGGTGGTTAAGAGAATAAAACTTATTTTAAATAAAAGTTTTATTCTTAAGCAAAGATGCAGATTTTATCAACAGTTTGGTCTCTGGTAGGTTTTAATTGAGGTCTTAACAGAATAGTTAAATATTGACTAAGATTAATCCCCAATTAAATTGATATCATATAGCAAATCATTGCATATCATTTCATTTTGGAAGTAGAATGGAGGTGAATGCCAATCCTTCACGCACTTTTCAGATTTATGAAATACCTAGTTTTCCTTCCACGTCACATTATGTGTCATCTTTCGTTTGTCTTAATACAATTGTTAGTTGCTGTAAAGGACCATGAAATATATTGCCTAATGATACTTTAGTTTAAACCATATTTATGATTACACTAAATGTAATCATTTCCAGAAATATTCACACCAAGGCCTTCCCCACCTAATTTCGTACATGTCTGGTTATACAGAGGAAGAGTGCTGGATGAATCAGCAAACCACGAAACCATCATAATCATCATCATCATCAACATTTTAGGCAAATGTTTGGGAAATCACTTTGAAAAAAAAGCAGTTCATGACCATCCATTCATTAGCTGGCTCGAGTTGGCTCGCAGATTGGTAAAATTGTGATGAGATTTAACAGGTCAGGATACGGTTTGCAGCTTTTTTATCGTAACTCATATGTGTGTTGGGATGTTGAAATCATTCTTCCAGGACATCAGTGCCCTAAAGTGATCCCACATTGACATACAAAAATGTTGGAGTTAGAAATCTACTTCAATGCAAAATGAAAAAAGGTAAAACAAACGTAAAACAAGAATTTATCTGACAAAGGGAAGGATGTTCATATCCTAGAAGAAAAAAATCTTACTGTTTAAAAAAATATGTGTCTAAGTAATGAAGAATAACAAAAGAACTGTTCTAGTGACTTTCACTGCAACCTGCATCAATCACTGGCTGAAAATTAAAATTTAAAACTGATAACGACAAACTTGAATGAGACTTATGTTTTAATGTAATTACTTATTGTACTCTATAAATCATCTGACAGAAAGGAATTAAAAAAATACTTTTGATAAATCAGTTCTAGATTTTTTCTACCATTAATGTAAAATTTATCCTGTAAACTGAACAGCAAAATAAAAAATCTGCAATAAATTGCTGCTTAAAGTAAGACTCCAAACCCGGTTAGAGATGTTTGAGTTAAATGTGAAGTGCCAAAGGAAACCCTAAAAACTCTCAGTCTATCAGAAAATCTAAAGTTGTTACTTACTATGTCAGTTCAATTCATGATGAACCATTTAACGCTTTAAATATAAATTTTAATATGGTGAATTATGTGTGTGAAATCAAGTGTTTATATAGGGTATCTGAGCCTTCAAGAGGAATAGTCTCTAAAACAGAACTAGAAAGATATATCTATGCTTTTATCTATGGCAGGTTTGACTACTGTAACGGCCTGCTCACTGGGCTTTCTAAACGGGCCTTAAGACAGCTTCAGAACATCCAGAATGTTGCTGCTCGAGTTCTGACCAAAACCAGGAAATATGACCACATTAGTCCAGTGCTCAAGTCTCTGCACTGGCTTCCTGTCACTCAAAGAATATACTTTAAAACAGCCTTGCTTGTGTACAAATCTCTTCATGGTTTAGCCCCAAAGTACATATCTGACATGTTAGAGCCATATGAACCAGCCAGGACTCTGAGAACCTCAGGTAGTGGCCTCCTGCTGATGCCCAGAGTCAGGACCAAACAAGGGGAGGCTTCATTCCAGTTTTATGCTCCTAAAATCTGGAACAGTCTTCC
>JAVLVB010000001.1:2900418-2927164 GCA_032876305.1 Orestias chungarensis | reverse complement strand
TGTAATTGAGACAATCGTCTTTTGTTTAATTCACTACTTTTCGCTCTTTTGTCACAGTGAATGCCTTGCTTATTATAGTCTTGAGCTTATTATAGATTGAGATTTCTTTGAATACTTCTGGTATTTTTTTCCTACCTCTTTCCCTTCCCTCACCTCTGTTTCTTCACCACACTCTGTCCCGGTCAGTAATTCATTATTTTTACCCACTAGAATGTGGACCAACTCCACTTCATGCGAATGGAAAACCACAAGTTTTGTTCTGCCTGGTCCCCAGCATCGGCACTTTTACCATTACCTCTGCTCATTGGAAACAAAAACAGGAGAAATGAAATATTAATACTTTTTCAAATGTATATATATCATAGGAAATACTAGGTTGAAATCGATAATCTGTCAGAAAGAAAGAGTGCACAACGCCATACTGCAGTTAGGACCAGGAAACAGAAAAATTACCTCAGGCTTTCATTTTCACTGTTTCATCTCTCTAATGATACTGGCACTCTTTCATTGTTTTTCTAAGTTCCTAACAGTGCTTACCAAGGAATCCTGCCCCTTAACTTAACAGTGACTATTGCATTTTCCCTGCTGAGACTGAGTTCCTGGTGGTCTATTCAAAACCAGAATTTGTGGTCAAGCTCAACCCGACATTTTGAAGAGATGTCTCAGTTACCTAGTGTCATTACTATTTAGGGTATAAATTTGAGGATCAGGCATGTAAAACCAGAAAGAAAAACTTTGTGTGCAAATTTTAGTTTAATTTAGATCAAGGATCAAACATGCATACATGCATACTAAAACACATACGTCCAATCACACTAATATTACTGTCCTTGAGGGAGCTACACATGCCTTTTTTAGTCATCAATCTTTTTCTGGCATAATTGTGTCTGGATGTTTACTCACCCTTCGAGGCGGAATAGTTAGGTTAATTTAAATTGGATGATTTCCCAGCACAGATCAGGCTTTTAAGAAAAGTTCAAACATGTTCTACTGAAGAAAAGCCACTTTAGAAGACTGATTTCCTCTCTCCAAAAACCCATTGGACTTCTGTATAGGGCCATTGTCCTGCTGAAACTTTAAAGTCCATCCAACTTTTAAGCATCTTGACAAAACTGCCCCCTGAACGAAAAAGAATGGAGTAGGGCTTTTAGAACGCACTGGAATTAGTAATCAGCATGGTTCCAACCTTCAATGAACTGGAAATAGGTGAACCACATGTGTCATGTTCACATAGAAATGACAGGGTTCCAATAAGGAAATAGTAGTAGTATAAGTATTTTATTTATTTTTACTCTAGGACCTTTAAGACACACAAAAACATATTCATATATCCAGATAGGCACAAAGGGGAACACTCTTCAAACTTTTTTATTATGTCATCTTTCAAAGGTAGCAAACATTTTACCTAACTGAAACACAATCATGGATTCTGGGTTTGTTTTTGTGTTCTCCACCTTCTATGTTTCTGACCCAAATTGGTCACTCTATCACCAAATTCAAGATAACATACAAAGTGATTCTTCACTTGCCCATTTTAAAAACTGATCATTGGTATTTGGGAGTGTGATTCAGCTTACCTTGCTACTGAGGTTTCCGCACCTCGTGACATCACCATTCTTTGTTTCCATCATAAAGAATACCCTTCTCTGTACAGCATTGATGGGACAGCATTCCCAGGATAACAACAGACACTTTCATTTCTTGTACTTTCCCCTCCAAGGATTCCACCATATGTAGGAGTGATCCTGTGAAAAGGAGTTTGAAGGAAATCACCTCTATTGTGTATACCACTGGTTCCTGTTTTTACATTTTTTCCTGGTTGTGTTGCCACTCACTCACCATCCTGCCCGTTTTACTGAGTCTGACCATAAAACTGCCCCAAGATCCTGTTTGAAGTCTGTTCTCCCGAATGGCATTGTATGGCAGTCTATCTAAAAAAAATAGTTATTGCAAGACTAAGAGTTCCACCAACATCTGGATCTTGCTGTCCATTCATCATTTTATTGGGATATCATTTACACCTTTTTGGATTCTGCTGCAGTAACAAATTGCATAGTGTTGAATCTTTCACAGTATCAACAGCATTTCAGTCAGTTTGATTGTTCCACAGTCTTTGCAGAAGGTCAATGATATGCTGCTTTAAAATACAATCAAATATATTGAAACAAGTTTGTGGTTAATTAAAATCAAGGTGTGACTAGCAAAACTAATACGTTTTTTTTGCCTTAAATGTGTCCTTCCAATGCAACTCTAATGACTGGGTTTTCAGACAGCTGTAAATCTATTTCCATCTATTAAGCAACAGTAAGTGTCCCAGTAGATCAATGAAACAAGTCGAAGCTGAACCACGAGCAGATTTAATTTTATTGTTTTGTTAGTGGGCTTTTATTTGTCTAGTGACTACATAAGCGAAGTATTTGGTGTTCAGCTCTGAAGGAGAGGCTGAGCGTGAGTGATCAAACAACAAAAAAGCCCAGAGGTTGTATCAGTTTCCTCAAAAAATATATCAAGTTAAAATAGGCAGACAAAACTTACACTTAAGGAGTTACAGGTTCATATAAAAAGAAATATGTTTTTCCATGTCATGTCTCATTTGTATGTTCAACAGTCAAAATCAGCCCAACTTAGCCAAATAATTGAGTCCAGCTCTAAAAGTGTGTGTGAGAAAGAGAAAGCTGTATTGATTTATACACTGAAGCATTTATAATCTTTGAAAATGTAATTTAGCTGCAGCAGAAGGAAAGGATTCAAGTAAAATGCACCCTTGTGAACTATTACTTCACAAAATAATGTGTCTGTGGGCTAACAAGAAACGCAACATAACAAGAGCCGCTTACTTTCTTTCCTGCAGCTCTCCTCAGGGGTCAGATTTACAGTGTGGTCAACATCATAGTAAATGCCTTTAAGGACAAGAAAAGGGAATTGCACCCTTGGTATGACTTGATTTTCCTCCTCTTTCGTCTTTATTGCAGGAGATTAATACAAGAGAACCTGGAACAGCTTTACCATTCTACCTCCCACATTCATAAAAGAATAAGGAAATAATCAAGACACATCAACGAGCTGATTCACTGCTCAAAGGATCTAGAAATACATGCTGAAAACATGCTGTAGTACTGTGATCATTTTGTCACTTTCCAAACACAAACTTATTTACCATAACTCCAATTATTTTGTATTGCTATGTTATATGACTGACAAATACAAATTAGTATGTTATTGTAAGGTTCAGGCAAATATTACATGTTTTCATTTACAAAAAAAAATTAAGAAAACCACTTTATTCTAGTCAAATTAGACAAAAAATACGCTTTTGGCTTACATGCAATGTACTTAGTCTGGTTTGAATCTAACTCCCAATACAGCATAACCATGGTAAAAAACGATGGTACGAGCATTGGGCTGTCGGGATGCAGAGGCAACTGGTGAATAAAATTTTCAGATAGGGTCTTTATTTAAATTAAGGGATTCTGAGTTACTTTGGAGAAACGAATTGGAAAAGACTTTGGCTCTTGACGTTTAAAGCTGTTTAAGACATGGAATTGTAGTCTTGACTGCAATGAAATGTGATTATTGACCCAGACAAAATGTGTACAAATGCACAACAGCGTTTTCAAAGTTTTATTTGCAAAGTATGTTAAATACAATGCATTATTTCCCTTTCCATTAACAGTTATAAACTTTTTCATGTTTATCTTTTCCTGAACATCCACATAAAGGATTCGGAAGTTTGCAGAAGTAACAAGGCAGCATGTGGAGACATTTACTCTATACGCTGTACTGATAAAATATGGTAGACACCACATAGATGAGAATCTCTCTTTGTGAATGCTGTGTAATTAATTTATTCAATTATGTTGCCTCTGGCAAGCACTTTGTCACACACTGTTGGAGCTGTAACATTCACATATGTAAACACTATGCTAAGCACTACCACAGAAAGTTAAAGTGTGAGCTAGTACACTCCAAAAGAGCTCTCTGAACTTACAACATTCCTCATATTCTTCACAGTTTTGAGATGTTGCTTGCACAGAGACACATTCATAAACCTGTCCTTAAAACTACTCTTACATTAATAAGAACATTATGGGGTCTCTCATTTGGAATACTTTGTACCATGAATAAATATTGTGCAAGCAAAGACTTTATAATGCGTGGATAATGTGATTGTGATTGAGTGAATGTGGAAAAATATTGTTGAAAATATTAGCAAATCGGAAAATGTTACAGGTAGTTGGAATAAGAAAGATATTATAAAAATATAATGCATTCTGAACTTCTGATGACAATTGTTCCAGAACAAAGTAAAATCTCACCACTTACACTCGTATTTGCTTGTCCAGACATACGCACACAAACCAGGGTGAGGATTGTTTCACTAATGAGCGGGTTTGGCCGCAGTTGAGTTATGGGCATAAGCGGATTGTGGGACGCCACCCCAGTGCAGTCTGGTAGAGTGTATTGAGTGCACCTCACGCCACGCGCTGCCAAGGTCCTGTACTGACTGATTTCTCAGCCTGCAGCTGCTATCTAATGAGCCACAGCTGACACTGGTGCCATGACCTGACCGCAAGCAGTTTGTAGGAAATATTCACATCCTCAACTGAAAGCTGAGCTATAAATAATTATATAAACTGGAATGACACTGCAGCAGTTGAGACAGAAAGTGTCACAGTGTCACATTAAAAAAACCTTAATAAAACATCATAATACACAAACTTTGTATATTGATAACAAATTTTTTGTTTTCAGGTAATTTTGTTTTTCTCTGTTTACAACAAGTAATATTTAAAAGAACACTTTGAAATATTTGGTTTGAATGGTTTTGTTACAGTTCTCATTTTTAAGGCTTTAGAAAAGAGAATAGTGATGCCAAAGTTGGTGATTGCACCCTTAGGTCCATGACATTACTGACATTGATCCTTTACAGAAAGCAAAACTGAAACACGAACTACTGACTTCTGGACCTAACTTACTAAACAGAATAAAAGTGTAAGTTCTTTATTTGGTGCTTTGTAAATTATTGGCAAAAAGATTGTCTTACCTACATAAGCCACATGTTGCTCCTGAATGAATTAAAAATGTAAAAGAAAACTGTCTGATGGTTGACGCTATTCAGTTTGAAATGGAGCCAACATTCAGATTGTCTTGTTTACAGTCTGTTGTATTAGTTCTCATAAACTTGAATGAAAGTTTAGAAGATGTAAAAAGAAAGGCACAAAATTAAAAGTAACCTCAGATGTAGCACTCAATTAGATAGATGGCAGAGTGAGCTATAAATCAGTAACCACATCTGAAATTAAATGTAAAATAGGCTTTAGCCTACAGATCTGTCTTTTAGTTGCTTTTGAACAAAGCTAATTAGACATGAAACTCCAACCCCACTTAGTTCTGTTACATTAGACACATTTTTATGAGTGAGTAATTAATTACATTATTTTTTCAAATAATAGGAGAATCAATTTCAAATTGAAGAAACAACATATAGGAAATCTTTAGCATGCATCAAGGACACATTGTTCTTAAATATTGATATGTTTTTAAAACATCTAAATGGCTAGTTTTATCCAGAGTAGCACGAGAGTCTACCTGCATTTATATAGACTGCATTTAAACTGGACGCTTTTGATGCACCAAACGCATTCGGTGTGAATGCAGCAGAACAGGCCCAGTAGCCCTATGATAGGCCCAGTAGTCCCGCCCACCCATTTTTCACCCCCCTCCCTTAATCAACAGAAAACAAAACGGATAAAAAACGAATGCGCTGTGTCGAAAAACCTGATGGAACAGGTAAAAAAGCTCTCGCAACTAATACCGCTAAGAGCTCAGCGGCTTTGGCTGCCCCAGGTCCCTCTCAGGAGGAGTTGTCAAACTCCCGAGTCCATGGTGATCCAGAAGGGAAAAGAGGAGATTGGTGGTGGTGTGGATAAACACTCAAGTCAGTAAATGTTCATAAACTGTGTCTGTGAACCTTATTTGACATAACAGAGAGCGTGTAAATATAGTTGGAAAATAATATATAACCCTGACTAACCAACCACCATTTTATGTTGGTATGGTTTGACCAGGCAGATCTTTTTTTTACAGTTCCCAAACTCACGAGAAATGAAAACTCTGTTGTGCCATCCATTTTTCACGCTCTTAGCTGTAATGACTTAATGGAATTCTTTATTGATAAAATGTAATCTATTAAAACTAAAATTGATGGCATCCTCGGCTGTGGCAGATGGCATCCCTGAAGCCTGATCTCTGTTCTAAGTGTTTTGTTCCAGTTGAGGCTTCTCAGCTTTCAAAAATATTGTCTTCGTCTAAGCCTTCAACTTGTATGTTGGATCCAATCCCAACCAAATTGTTTAAAGTATTTACTTTTTTCCATCAAGCAGTCATGGTGCAGTGTTCAACTCTCCAGTTGATCATGCAAAAGGTCTTGAAGCTTGGCTTCAAAATGCAATCTGTTTTTTTCCAGCTGGGCCCACAACCTCAACAGCATTACATTCTCTGCCCCACCTGTGAAAATAAACAGCTTTATTACCACCTCCCATCCATTGACACCATTTAATGCTCTTACTTGTATCATCCCAGGGTCAAAAAACTTACTTAAATTATTTCCCATGGATTTACACTGACCTCCAATAGACAAATGTTTACAGTGTAAGTTACATTTTCCATTACATGTTCCACCTGTAATATCTCTAACTGGAACTTACACTAACTTAGTTTATTAGTTTGTTTTCAATTGTTCAATGGTGTAATCCAGCAGTACAGTGGTTATTTTATCTAAAGCTAAGCATCTCAGAAAAAATCCGACATCCAGAGTACATATTACAACAACGGTTTGAGGCATGTTTTCACACTAACTGAGTCTTTCAACCAGGGCCATGCAGAGACCTTTGGAGGGGCAGGTGCTCAAACTTAAACTGGGCCACACGGAGCACGGATTTGAAACACAATACAGAAACATACCCTCCTATACAACCGTTGAATTTTACCAACCTATATAAGGAATCTAACAGGGAATCACAACACACCATAGGAGCCTCACACAGCTCTTTTTGTCTCTGCTTTAACCTCCTCTCTTGAAATATATCTGCAGAATGAAACGTGATCCTTAAACTACAATCTGATGCACAAAATATACAGACACACGCAAATGCAAATTGACATTACATAGCTTTTCAAAAAATTGTACTGTATTGCCACCAATTTAATCCATTCATACTTTACCCGTTGCCCTATATTAAAAATTAATTAAATGATATAGAAATCACTTATTCAAATGTTTTTGTACTTTTATTTGGTTTGACTATTTACTTGGATATTCATTTTGCTCATGGCAAGATAAATGCAAAGTAACAACAAAAGCTGAGGTACTTTTTCCCCGCAGAGCATGCTGTGTGGATTAACTAGCTAATGGCAGGGATGCACCTACTATCTTTCTGACGAAAGCTTGAGTTGGCTTCCGATTCCAACTTCGGGAAATAACTAAAGGGCTATTCCATTTATTTTTTCGCTACCTTCAGCACTTTTAATCTGAACAATCCAGTCCAGGTATGAAGAGTCTTTGTTTTGTAGTTTTGAATCTGGGGCAGTTCTAATGTGATGCAGATATTAAAGTGCTGAAATCGTGCCTTTTTTGAACTTTCACAAATCAGAAAATGGTTTCAAAAATCAAAAACCTTCTTTGAAATATTGTAATACTAGTTTAGAATAATGCAGTCTAGGTTTGAAGTGTCTGTGTTTTGTAGTTTATTTTTATCTAGAGGACTTTGACCCCTACGGTCCCCTGGTGGCTGCTGGGAGATGGGGGCGCCTTTTCGGACCATCTGGTCCCATCATCCGGGGGCAGTGCCTCTGCTCCCGGTCTTACACACCTTACTCCCCTCTCCTCTCTGGCTCGAGTCCACAACACTCACTCTTTGCCAAACTCAATGAACCATTATAAGATATGTTCCCTTTATTTTTGTTTTAACTTGACCGAGGCTCAAATATATCTGGGTTCACAGAGTTTCTATTTCAGATCATTCAGCAGCCGCATGCTTTCACTTCTTCTCTAACTCTCATTTTACATCTACCTCAGTATGCCATATGTCTTAATTCTAAATGTAATGTCCCTCTGTTTATTGCATTAAACAGGAAAGAAGCACATAATCTCTATCTAAGTATAAAAGATTCTATGCAAGCAACAATAACCTGTAGCAAACCTTATTCGCAGATTTTCAACCAGATATCCTACTTGAAAGGATAATGTGTTGATGCTTTCTCTTAATTATAACTGAAAGAAAATGCACTTATTCATATTTAAGGTGCTAAAACAACTAAAAACAGCCGCAGATTTCTTTGGAAACCCTAACTGACTGGAAACACACACAAGAGTTTTTTTTTTTTCCGAAGCTTTGCAGAAGTAGGAAATGAAACAGTGACCTTTAATTTGTCTTTCTCATGCTATGCATTCAAGGTTGTGTGCAACAATACATGAAAAATTGAACAGGGAATGACAGTTTGAATCGGAAAAATAAAATGTGCTGTGGTTTTTCAGCCTATAAAATATTGGTGAGCCAAAAAACTTTGTTGGTCAAAGAAGAAATTTCTAACATATTTTATTGAACAAGAAGACAGATTGTGTGAGTTTCCATAAAATCCAGTATTATCAAACATCATACATTTTCTATAAATGAATCATAGAAAATATTAACATTTTTCAACACAACTGCAACCTATACCTTCTTTTACACGGATTTAATGCGGCCGACCAATGAAAGGAAATTCATGCTTGGTTTTCAAAACCTTTCAAGATTAAAAATAGGAACGCTGTGGTAGCCACTTACCCCCTTGGTCTGATGCTTATTAATACAACTCAGTACCCTCAAACGTCCGCTAATCAAGTAAGATAGTAAACCTAAACCAAAATTTGCCAGACATGTAGGTGACATAGGAATTATGAGGAAAAAGTGTCCTTAGTCCCATTAGACAAAGTTTTACCTTTTAACCTACAAGGATAGTGCTATCTAACAATGCAAATTACAATGAAAACAAAATTCTCCAAGTAAAACATAATGATGGCAATATCATAACTATCATGACTTAAGACCGGGACAAAGTTTCACCTCTCAGCAAAGCAGTGATCCAAAACATTGAGCCAAACCAAAGGTAAAATATTTCAATACAATACATTCTACTTGTGTCAGATATTAACGGGTAAAAATAAATAACAATAATAATAATAATAGTTTGTTTTACTTCAGGATTAAACATTACTTTGTATTAACCTATTTATTAAAGTAAAATACATTTAATCCAGTTGACTTGCTTTTACTACCTTTTTTTACCACGCACATCAAACTCTAGCTATAGGTGTACAGTTTTTCTTCAATATTAAATGACAATTTTTTGGTAACATCTACTTTCATCCACCTCTACTAAGGTGGGCCACCTGACCTGGCAGCTATTGAAGAAATGTAAAATATTTACCATAAAAATTAATATAAAAAAAAAAGGATTAAACCTGAATTACAAAAAGTGTGCTTTATTTGTGCCTTCTATTAGAAGAATATAACACAGATTAAGAGTGAGTAGGTCACATGACCTGGCAGCTATTGAAAAAAACGCCAATTTGTTTACATTAAAAAATTTTAAAAAAATAGAAAGTGGTTTAAAATTGCATAAAATAGAAGTGTGCTTAAACTGTGACATCTAGAAGAAACAATTTAAGAGTCATTTTTATTAGGTGGGTCACATGACCTGGGAGCTGTTGAGCTATTTTTACAATAAAAAAATAATAAAATACTTAAAAAAATGGGTTAAACGTGGATATTAACAAGTGTACCTCATCTGTGTCATCCTGTAAAATAATTCCACAGTATTGTTGAAAGTTATTAATTCTTGTTTCTCAAGAGTGTTCGGATCGGATCTTTGTTGACGTTCCCTAAATCAACAACAGTGTGTCCTATTAATTCGTGGCCTCCATTGCCAAGTTGTGGCAATGGAATAGGATCCCGTGGCAACGGGTTAAACAAGTTCCCAAGCGCTATTAATTTGTGGGCGCGTAATTTGTGATAGCACTTAATGTTTAGTTTCACCAGACGGGCTCTGTACAAAGTTGAACAAAGTTTACAGATTTAAAAATGCTGTGGACTTTGCTCAGACATACCATTGGGTCAGTGATTACTGAGGACGGTTTAATGTGTAAAATGCGATTCCAAGAAAACCCTGCCAATGACCACACTGTTACTAAAATTAAAACTAAAACATCCATAAAAAATGTTTAGTACCTATTTTTCTGTTTCTTTTTTTTTTTTTTTTGTTTGTTTGTTTTTCTGCACTTAATCACAGAAATATAACTCACAATACAGTAATGTGATCAAAAGATAAGGAAATACATCTGTGGTAAAAGGTAAATTGTTTTTCCCTTTTTCGCATCAGTTTATGAATGAACTTCAGGTCTTATTAAGCTTTATAAACAATACATGTTTTTTTTTTGTTTTTTTTGGACCTGGAAGAGATTGTGGTTGAATGTGGGGCCACATGAACAAGCTGCAGCTATACCATCGAATGTCAACCTCATGAGAAGGTCTGAACACTCGCCCTTGCAGAACACTGTCAATTTGATTGGAAACTTTGTAGCTGATGTTTAAACCAAACACACATTTCCCAAAACCACAAGACAGTGCTTGAAGTTGGTGATATTTTTAGTGCAGCTGGTATGAGTGTTTCAACAAAGATATTTCCAAGAGGGAGCTAAATCCTAGACAAAGACTCAAATAATGGCAAAATATAGAGTACAAATTTTATCAAAAATTGGGTTTCTTGGAAACCAAGTGATAGGCTAGTGAAGCCTTTGCTCCTTTACTGTTTAGAATAAAGTCAATGAATACAGGCCTAGTTTTGTGTTGTGGCTACACCAGCTGTATATTAGCCAGTAAACAGGACCAATAGAAGAAAAAAGCCTTTATTTTATTGATTCAAATTTAAACTTAATCCATAAAACAAGTTTTTGTAAACCAATTAATCTCTGATTAAAACCAAATAGGTGAGAAACTTAGATTTTTAACCATTCTTAATTAAATGTATGCCCAAAAGGTATAACTGCATGATGGACTACAGATCCAGGTTGATCTGGAAATCTGTTAAAGGCTTCATGAGTGCACTTATAACAAACCAAATGAAGAAAGTGAGAGCATATTAGGATCCCACGATGTTCCTGTTTATAGAAATATTTTGCCTTTTCATTAGAGAAGTCAGCCATATGCAGATGTTACAAATGCACGTTTAGTGAGAACTGATTGTAATCAAATATTCCAGCCTAATTTGATTTACAATTATGCGGAAAATTAGCATCTGCTTCTCTGTTTTTGTTTTTGTTTGTTTTTTCCCCAAAGTTTCAATCATTGAAAAAATTTGAATTATTACAAAAGCAGTTTTCAACTGAAGATTTTACTTAGTTATGTAAGACTGTGCATATCCCAAAAATTACTCCAAAATGAATCTTTGCTTCTCGTCTAAAAAATATATTACCGCTTGTAAAAGTAGTAGAAAATGAAACGTTAACAACAAGCATTTGAGGCTTTGTCTGGCCATTTCGTTTTTATCATTGTTATCATCATCATCTAAAAATCTTTGAAATTTAAAGATTTGTTTTGGTACTGAATTTAGGTTTCACACTTTATATACCCTTACAAGAAACCTTTTTTAAAGAATAAAAAAATGTAAAGCTAGAAATTTTCTTTGCAAATAAAATATATTGGGTAATGTCAAATAATTGTTGTGGTTTTCAACTGTTTTATACCAAAAAAATCAGAAATATATGTCCCTCTTCGTATCATCTATTAGCTATTTCAATAACCTTTTATGTTTTGGTCTTTAAAATACACAAATTTACACATAACTTGTCTATCTAACTGCATAATTTTAAATAACTTAAGAAGCCTTTTCATAAAAGACACAGTACTTTCTAAATCTTTATTAAGTAATTATTTGGATGGATACTTTTTACTTTCACTAGAGAAATAATATGTTGAACAAATATTACTTTTAGTTAAGAACTTACCTCTACATTCGTTTATAAAAAAAATGAGTACGGGGACTGTTATTAATATTATTATAACTTTTCTAGTGACTATTATTGTTAAAGAGAATCTACATTTTTCTGCTGACTGTACTAATTAAACCACTTTTCAAGCACAGCATTGTTAGGTTTGATTAAGGTTCTCTCAACACAACTTTTTTCTATTGTTTGGTGCAACGCTTAGAAATTACAAAGGAAGGAGTTGAAAAAGTGAGGACGGAAAGCTGCAAAGTTTGCCAACTGCTCTGGTGTGGCTGAAAGCCAGTTAAAAGTAGCAGTTTCCCCTGACGGTGCTGGGCTACATTAGCGTCACCTCCAAGCTTCATTAGCCATGACAGAAGAATGCTTATGAAACTCACACATGCAGTACATAGAAGTTCTGAATGAAACAGGAGACATTGAAATTACTGGAACCTCAATGATCTTCAGCCAGTAACCCAAATCTGAAATGTTCCTATGAGCATTTTGGGGCATGTTTTAAAAGAATCCATGTATGTTTCTAGGCAGTTATCAAAGGATAATGAAACTGCTTTGATGTTGTCAGTATAGATGTGTGTAAGAAACACAAATGTGAACGTTCTACAACCAAATAAAAGCCAGAATACAAATGGATGAATTTGAAAAGGTGAACTAGAGGTGCTTATTTTTGGAAGACTAATCACAATAATTTCAAAAGGGAGAGAAAAAAAAGATGACGCTCCAGGATTAAAAGGAAACATGGAGAACATGTAATTTTTGTTGAAAACAAAATACGTATTTTAGTAACTACATGATATAAACTGATTTTTAAAAAATGACACAAAAACCACTTGAGAGTTATTGAGTTTACAAAACACTTTCCTTTTAAACCTAGAGTTTTAGGAGCTGCTTAGACCCAGATCACTATTTGTTTGGTATCTGTTTTCCTTCTCAATCTCATTTAATTGTACGCTTAAAGAGCCCAACTTGAAAATCATGGTGAAGTATTGTCTCATAAAAATATCCTGATAAAAAGTCTTGACATAAGGAAAAGGAACTAACGACAAAACTGAGTTGGTAAATTACAGAAATTGCTTTGATAAAATACCTGTTCATTAACTGACCAAATGTTAAAGTGAAATAAAAGCTTTCTTTTTATCCTCCTTTGCAAACTCTCTCTTGTTTTGTGCAGCAGGGCTCTGGACAGGATAGCATGCAGGATGGTCAGACACAGCCTTCTCTTGCTGTGTTGCCCTCTCTAGAGGGCCTTCGCAAAGTTTGCACAATTTGAAATCCCTCAAAATTCTTGCTATATGAAAGGGTAAATTAAACTGTTTAGACTTCAGCAAAAATGTTTGTTGTTCCTTGCTTTGTTTTTGTTCTTTCTGTTGAAGATAGAGGGCAGGTTGTTGCAATCAGCTTGTAACCAGCAGCAGGATGTGCAGTTTTACTCCAATAGGTATTATCAGGCAGCTGAACTGCAGTGAACCAAACCAGCTGTTTAAAACCTTCCTACTGCAAAAGCTGTTTGTTTACTAGTTCTGCCTTTCAGTAAAAACATATACTGACTAATTTCATGCCAGTCTCATTATCGCAGATATACACACTAAATGCATGAAATCGCTTTCTCCCTGCCTCCCACAGTTGAGCTATGCAGATGGTCAAGTAGAATACACACACATGCAAACGCATGAAAGGAATGTGTGTTTCAGAGATGGCCGGATTTACCTGCAGGAATTCCTGTGTGGACAGACGGAGCTTCAGGGAGATTCAAAGAGTCGATAAATCTCAAGAGGAACAAAAAAGGTCTGAAAATAGGTTAGGAGGAACTCTAATTTAAATGGAGGTCTGTGTTAAAAACATCTTCTTAATGTCTATAATTAGTTCTTAATTACCAACTTAAAACAACTGTCTCCTGGTATTATAAATACGCATTTCATAGACACCTCATTTTCCCCATTCACTTCATCCGTCTTTCCATCCCACCAATTGTCCTCGTCCTGCAGTTATACCTATTGTTTAAATTACTCTCAGCATCCTATTTATAATCACTTTGCATCCCCAATATCCTTTTTCCTTTCCCCACAACCTGTATTATGGAAATCTGTTGTGCCCTCATCCCTTGTCCTTGTTTTGGACAGCTTTCCATTCCGTTGAAGATGTGGGTCTTTTCTTTTAATCCCTCTATCAAGCCAATTTTCCCTACCGCTGTTTATGACCAATTTGAATCCCACTAATCTTCTTCATGCATCTCTACACACTTTTCTACGCCCCATCAGACTCAACCCCTCTATTTCCCCACATTTCAGTGTATTCTTCCTCCTCATATGTTTTAATTCCCTCTTATATTTGTTTTATTCCGGTTCATCTTATGTCCTTTAGCTTTGTTTGAACTAAAAATATATGTTGCTCACCCCAGGTCCTGTTACATGTGAAATTGTTTTATACAAAATGATTTGTCAAATCCAACTAAAAGTACAACAAAACTCATATGACCGAAACCTCAGCTGAACTTTTCAATGATGTAAGATGCCTGTCAATTAAAAAAAAAAAAAAATCACTTGTTGTTATGAAACTTTTCTTTTTTTTTTTTTTTTTGGAAGAGTGAGCAGCCAGTGTCTGCACTTCACACCCACAAATCTTTCTGGCCTCTTTAATTTTGTGCCTTGGCTTTACGTCCAAATGCTTGATCAGAGAACTGTGCACAGTGTGCTCATGTATTTTTGTGGATTATTTTTATTGTGGAAAAATATATTTATTTTTCCTGGAAATGTGAAGATTTGTTATGGGTCCATATTTATTGTGACCCCCATCAACCCTTTAACAGTACACACATAACATTTTCACACAGCAAGACACATGCTAAAAAAAAAAATTAAAGTGAGGTTCATAAATATAAAACTGGCGTTTTTCACACATATACTTTTAGACACCCAAAGGAATTTACTATGATAGTTTAACTAGAAATATAAAACCTTTGACTCATTTCATATGCTTAGGCCTCTGACTGTGCAAACATTCTAATGATGGCGCATAACTCGCATAACTTTTCTTTTCTACAGGAGGGGAAACTAAACATTAAGTGCTGTCACAGCGGAACTCCGCTAGAATGAGCTTCATAAATAATTAATCCAAAAATTACCACCATGCTCTGAAAATCACAAAATACTTTTAAAAAGTATTTTTCTGTCCCATGCTTATTATATTTTTGGTTATTTAATGTTACTGTTTTAAATATCAGGCCAAACTAAAATTTGGAAAAGTGGTGTTAGGCAATTTCACTTTTTTTTTTGTTTGGCAACACACTGCCACCTTTGTTAAACAATATTACTTCTAGTTATGTATGTGAAGTTATGCACAAAACACCATAGAAGATGCACAGTTTGATGCCTTGTTAAGGGTCTTCTAGATAATATTCAAGGGAAAAACATATACTAACAAATCTAGTCTACTATCCACAATGAGACAACAGACACTAAAATGTCACTCAGCTTTTAGCGTTTGAGGATGTCTCCCTCAGTCATATGGAATCAAGAGTAGACATAATGTTTGAGTAAAAGGGTGAAATATGCTAAACCTGAGAACATCTTCTCAACTATAAAGTTTCAGGATTACAGCATTATGTGCTTTTGTGAAGTAGAATACAGGTGAAATAGAAAAGGAGGACGCACGCTATCAGTCAACACAGCATGAGATATTGAGTTAGTTTTATTTACAAATAAAAAAGTAAATATTGGATAACAGGGTAGATGGTTGAAGATAGACTGACTGTACGAGATGCTTCAAGAGACAGAAGTTGGGTTTCTAAACATAGGAAGCAAAGCAAGTGGTCCGGCATGTGAGATTAGAAAACAAATTGAAGAAATTTAAGGTCTGGGTGAGAGGCAGAAGTCCAGTGTACAGAAATAGTGTCAGTGTTCAGATGATCACAAGTAGCAAGACATTCAAGGGGCAAGGCACAAAAGGATACTCCAGAAATGAATGGCAAAGAAGGACTCTGTACACAAAAGCTGACCATTTACCAACCCATGGCTTCTAATAGCCTGGCGCTGTCTGTCTGCCAGAGAAGTGCCTTTAAAGCCTGGGTAACAGGTGGGAGAAATTAGACTAATTAGAAGCAAACAGGCATGATCAAGGTGAAACGTGCATGAGGGGAGCACGGGAGTGGAAAGTAAACCAATGCAAACAGAAAGGCCAGAATCATGACAATATCTCAAGCCATAAATCAGCAATATATTGTTGGAGATAAATCAGCCTTTAACAAGGACAATAACCATTTGCATACAGCAAAATTACTTTTAAAGTGCAATAAGAACAACAAAATCCATGAGTTTTAGTTGGAATGACAATTCGTGTATTGGTGTGAAGTTCAATCGATCATTTTAGTAATCTTAACTGTTCTTAATTTCGACACATTTAATCTGATATTTTTATTTAGTTAGGTGATTGAAATATGTGTCTTTGTACGCAATGTATTAGTTTCTTACTGCAGCAGGAGCAAATATAAATATAAGCAGAACACATAAGACATAACATTTCACAGAAAATACATTGTGAAATCTTTTGATGTTACCTATGCAGACACAATGTATTACACACGGATTGCATAAATTAAATCCTCCTGCATGAGCAAAAGCTTCTGTGCGTCAGTTTCTTCTCATACATAGACCAGAAACATGTCAAAGCTTTCCTCGTCTCCTGTTTCAATTGTCCCAGATTGGCTTGTGGATCTGTGAGAAAATGCTGCATCACAATAAATTGGACCCCTGAGTTACATCCTGAAGCAACAAACAGTTAAAGACTTCCAGGTTAGCAGGGCAGTGCTTTATGTTTAAGACTATAAGACATATTTATCGCACAGTAGTTAAGCAAGCAGATATGTGCGTTGCCCTCTCTAAGGAGTTTCAGGCAGGGGATTAGGGACTACTCTGAAGGAATAGATACAAAAAAGCGGGGCAGTGTTCATCTTTTAATCTCCTGTGAGATTAGGTGTTTAAATAGAAATGTTAGACAAAACAGGTGGATTGTGCTTATGGTCTGTTTACTTTATAGAATAGAATAGAAATAGATTAGAATTCCTTTCATTGTCAATATACGCATAGTACAATGAGATTGGAGTTTATATTATGAAAAGATTGAATAAGATCAACTATTTAAATAATGTATGTTCAATGCAAACAGTAGAGATAAGGAACCATCAATTTTAACTGTTATCCTGATAGTTGCATATTTAATGGAGTCAACTTCTTGAATTTATATTATTTGCATATTTTGATAAGATTATGATCATCTGGAGGAAATTAAAGATCATAAATTTGTCATATATCAAAGATATGTTTCTAAGATGAGCCTGCATACACATACACCCACAACACACACTCCTGCAGTCTGACATTTATGCTCAGACACACAGACTGATACCTGCCCGACAGACACCATGTGATGCTAAAGGGAGGTGTTAATATTTACTTTTTGCTGTGACGTTTGGGACGGCTCATTCCTCCAGTTGACTGCTCGGAGAACCTCTAGAACCAGGGACACAAAGTTCTGCAGCCGGTGGAAGGTTTCCCTGTGAGACACGGTAAGAATGATGTAGGATATCTTTTCATTTGGCTGCAATTGTGCAGTTTTGTGTCAAAAAAGCAGCTTAAATGAAACAGAATATAAACTCTAAAACTAACAGCTTTATGCATTATTGTAGAATCACAAACACCACAAGTTTAAATGCGGTCGATAAGGTGTAAATAAAAAAATCATACACAACAATTGAGCACAACAATCAGTAATCTGAGCTACTGTGTTAACTGCAGGAACAAAAAAAGACAACTCAAGGTGACAAGCTTTTGTGATCATGTTTCACTGAATATGATCTTATCTTGGGAAAAAAAGGGTTAAATTAGCTTCAAGTTGCATTTAAAACTACAGAATCAGGCTCTATAAAGTGCCTTGAGAAGAATCCTGAACTTTTGGATATGTCAACCTTTCTTGTAAATGTGAGTGTATTGATGTTCTAAACAGTTGTGCTGACAAAAAATGTAAACAAAAATCCACATAATAGCATGTGGTATATTATTACAGAAAATGTGCAGTGGAAATGACTTTTCAAACATTTAAAAAAAATTAAATGCTACATCTGTAAAAGAAAAGCGTTGCTCTTTCTTATGGAGCAAAACAAAAACTGTGCAAGATTTGGTTTACTTGGTACTTTGAAGCTCGGATAAACCATTAACTCACAGAAATACGCCGCCAAAACATAATCAAAACAATTCAGGCTCCTCACCTTTAACCCTTTTTAAAAAGACCTATGCCCCAAGATCGTCAGTGCACAATTAACAAGTCTGAGACGTCTTTAGATAGTAAGGTGTTTTAACCCTGCTGTACTTCATGTGGTGGCAGAGCTTCAGAATCAGTTGTATAGAGGTTCTGAAGGTCATTAGAGGTGGCAGAGAGCCTTGGGCAAGGCTGTGCCCTGCCGCTTGTGTACTCGGTTCTGTTCCAGTGAACCACATAAGGGTGGCACGGTGTCATTTGCAGTAAGTGAGCATGTAATGGGGTTGTAAGTGCCCTGAGTAGAGGAGAAAAAAAGCTATTCCACATTGGAGAACAGTGGGAACTTTATACCAAGGTCAGAAAATGTTATTGTTGTAAGCGCTTGTACTGTGTAGTGTTTAGTACAAACAGAGGTTAAGTGCATGTCTTGATCTCCGTAAATACACCAGTTGATGTGATGACAACAGTTTTGTCACATGCGACATCTTTCTTCTAAATGTTCTGATTGTGGTAGGCAGGCGTCTCTCTTTTCTTTTTTTTTCTTTTTTTTTGCATGGCAACCTTGGTTGAAATCCAAATTTGGTATTTTGAAAGGTCTTATATACTGTCCTTTTATTTAGTACAATAGTACACATTCATCATAGAAAGATAATAATGTCCCATAATTTGAGTCTTCTTATATTTACTTCACATGTATTTTTATTTTTTTTACCAGAACAGAATTGGCTATATCAGTAGTGGCTTTTTTTCCTTCATGTCAGATTCTAATTTTCTTTTACAGGCAAACATGTTATAAAAGAAACAACAAACAAAACAATCCTTCAGTTTCCCAACAATATTTGCCTTAGTAAAAAAATTAGACTTAATGCTTGGTACATGTAAATATGCAGAGAACAAATTAAAAATGATCTTTATGCAAACAGTGTTTCTTGGAAGCCTGCTTCCACCTCCTGCAAACTACCGTCACACACTAAACAAACAGAGAGAAAGCATTAAAATTGTCCGCACTAAGCTGTGACGAAGTGCCTCATTTCAGTCATAAAACAAGATCCGACCTTCAGAATAATGATGTACGGGGCAGATTGCTTCAACCTAGAGGAATTCAGGGAAAGCAGCATGTAATGGTTTTTAAATGAAAGTCTGGGCGTGAAAAACGTATCTACTCATTGATCAACAATTTTACATTATACAAAACATGTTTCCTACATCTTTACAATGAAATACATTTCTGTTTGGGATTAATAAACTAGTTTTGATTTTAATTTTTTTCCGAACCGGTAAACAAGTTATTGGCAGTCTACATCTGAAAACAAAAAAAATCAAATGAGGTAATTTATTATTTTGGGTGATTAACCCTTTTGGCCACCCTGTGTATGTTGTTGTTTATTAACCTGTTTCAGTTAAGAGTGACAGCTTAAACAGTTGCGCAAACTTTTAGTCCCTTTGGAAATGTGAATATTGCCTGAATTAAAACTAGTTGCAGGTTTAAGAATCAAAAAAGCATTACCTCAGCTCCTGCAGCTTTTTGTTTGAATAATGTCAGTATTTTTAAACTTATCAGGACATTCAGGATAGGAGAAAACTACCGAAAATATATTTCCATGACCTCATGGCTCCAAATTCTGGCATTGTGAATGTTGGTTGTTGCCAGAAAAGAGTGGAGTCCCAGTCTACTCAGTCATATAGCGGTGTTTCAAACTATTTGTTTTTAGTGTGTAGGATGCTCTCAGGTTGTGATTGATCATTTCTCGCACTGTGACACCCTTTCAGTTTCCACAATCTCATTTGATCTGCTTAGAAACTTAGACTTGTGAAATGCTGTGTTTAGTCTTTTTTTATTATTTGTTTGGCCGTCTGACAGTTCTCTGACCTACACCCAAATACTAAAAAAGGTTTTTGACAGTTTCCTAAATCAGCTTTTGCATATAAGGGTTATTGAATTAAAGAGTCTATTTTAATGCACTTTTTTTTGTTTGTTTTTTAAAAATCAAACAATAGTTAAATGTACCTAGAAGCTGTCTCATCTAACAGAACGCCAGCCCAGGTGTGGTTACTATGGAGAGAAGAAACCTAAGAAAAAACAAAAGGTTAACAAGGTTGAAATAACGGTTAATAAGTAGATTGGACAAAGGAAGAAAGTAGCAGAGAGAGAAGTGGTCAGATTGTCCTACATGAGTCTAAGCCTATAGCAGCATAACTATAGAAAAACTTAAATAACTTGTCTGCCTGCTCTTGCTCTTATGACCGGCATTAGTCTTACTTTAACTCTGACAAAATTATCTGATGTTGATTTCCTAATGTAACTGCAGAAGGCACACATTTCTTTAAAACATTGCGTTTCCACGAAACAGCACACAGACAACTTAAAATAAAACTAAAAGATAAAATAGGCAATGAATGAATAATAAATACATAATATGTGAAGTGTAAAAGTAAAGTAAGTGTGTGTACTAATGATTTACTATTATACTACCTTTCATGGGACAGATCTAATGATTATTGCAATAAATGCAGAAACATCTTCCCATATAAACTCAACTGTTTAGATCTTTTTATTTATTTCACATCTGTTCATGCCTCTCAGAATTTAATATCACTGATATCTCGCTTTTAATTACATTTTCTATGGTTGGTTCTGGAAAAATCTCCCTGAAACCCTCAGATGTGAAGAAGCTGTTGGTTCCTTTAAATCTGGATGAAGAGATTATTATTTTTACAGCTGTTTTTGATAAAAGACTAACTTTAAAAAAATGTGAAACCTTTGCTTCTTCTATGCCTTTCACATCTGTTTTAAATACATTTTTATTAACAAAGCGTTCATGTTTATGTTTTCATTTTCATTTTTTCTTTTTTGTGGTGTCCTGTTTAATTACCTTATGTATGGGTGGTGCTATATATAGTAAAATACTTTACGTTGTAATATTAGATGCAATTCCAAGTCAAATAAATCCATACCTTTTCTGTATTCTCCACAGACTCTGGAGGATGCCTAAATATCTTTCCGTGAACCCCATTGAAGAAATCAGTTTGAAGACAGAAAATGCACATAGCTCGAAGAAAAAACGCTATGTACGGAAAGACGGCAGTTGTAGTGTGGTGTTTCGTCACGTCCCAGAAGAGTGGCTGTTGTTTTTCAATGACATCTTTACCACGTTAGTTGAGATCAGGTGGAGGGTGATGTTTATGATCTTTGCTTTGTCATACATTCTATCATGGTTCTTCTTTGGGATCCTCTTCTTTATTATTGCTCTGGCTCATGGAGATGTCAGAGACCACAAAAATGACCCTTGCGTTTTTGAGGTGCGCAGCTTTACAGCCAGTTTCCTCTTTTCTCTGGAAACCCAGACCACTATTGGTTATGGCTTCAGGGGAATGTCTGAGAACTGCATGGTCGCCATCATTATTGTCACCATACAGGACGTCATCAGCTGCTTTATTGATACTTTTGTCATTGGAATTGTGGTGTCCAAAATGGCTTTGGCCAAAAAGAGGGCACAGACAGTTGGCTTCAGTAACCGAGCAGTAGTTAATATCCGAGACGGGTATCTGTGTCTTTCCTGGAGGATTGGGGATTTCCGCTGGCACCACATGGTGGAGGGAACAGCGTGCGCTCAAATTGTCTACACCACAGAGCACGCAACCGAAAAAGCCGATATGACCTATGAAGAATTAGTCATCCAGCAGAAGGACATTGTCTTGATTACACCTACCACAATTATCCACAGAATTGAAAAAGGCAGCCCGCTGTACAAGATTGGCTTGGAAGATTTGCGAAAAGCAGACTTTGAACTGGTGGTTTCCTTTACCTACACAGACGACTCCACCGGCATGCTGCATCAGACACGGGCATCTTACACACCAGATGAAATTCTTTGGGGTCATCTTTTCCAGGAAATGATCAGGGTTACGAAAAAGCACTACACGGTGGACTACAACCTGTTCAATAACACTACTAAAGTACACGTACCTCTGGTCAGTGCTGAGGAGTATGAGCAGAAGAATAATGAGAAGGAAGAGAAGAAGCAGCTTCGGCTTTCTGCCCGTGCTTCTCCTAGATATTCCCCCAGATGTTCCCCATGGCCATCTTCTCGATCACTGCAGCAAAATCATCAAGAGAATCGTCTGACTCCCCAAACAGTGATGTTGGTACCGCCAAGAGACAATATGCCAGAAGAAAATGTTCCTGCAACAGAAGTCGAGAGTCAACATCGAGAGTTCTTGACTGTGCCAAAAGACCCCACAATCACAAAATAAGAGAAACCATGATTAACAATACATTCAACACCAACGGTAGACAGCGTTTAAATGACAGAATACTAAAGACAGGAATAAGGAGATCCCACATGCTCAAAATATAACAAACGTTTTTGGAGCAGCCAACCTTCTGCTAATTTGTTTAGTCAAGGAAACATCAGGACATAGCAAGATGTAGAAAAGTAAAGATATTGTAGGGTTGGAAATTTAAAGCTTTCCCTAGATGAAATCCAGAAGTTCCCGCACTTTTACATTATGGTGTTTCTTATCAGATGACAATTGCTGTGTTGATTTTTCTAGATTTGCATTTAACGTTTCTGGTTTTTGAAAGAGTTAATAATAGTAGTTATAATATCACAGATCTTCCACCATAGCTCCTCCACATAGTCGGTACGTATGAGGATGTTTTCAACGTGTTTATACTTTATTTTAACAAAAAACTTAAACTTAGCCTCAGCTGACCAAAGGATGTGGGTCCAGTTGATGTTCCAGTAGTTTTTAGAAAAAACGATGTTTTCATTTGTGTTTATAGGACTGAATACACTTCTTCCTGGCATGTCTCTTAAACCAGTTGACATGTACATAGTGTTGGGTTGTTATGAAGACTTAGAAACAGGATGACACTTTCTGCTGCAGCTACAGCAAGCTTTGTAGAAGCATTTAAAACCTCCTTTATAATCATCTTCACTGTGCATGGTGTCCAAATAACCCTGAGCAGTTCTAGTTTTTTTAAACTTCTTCTAATTAGTCTGATTGCAGACCTGGGCAGGTTTGTAGGACAGTAGCTGTTTTCTTGTTACCAGATCTTGATCAGTGCACATATGTGTTTTTCAATATAAACAACCAGTAACGGCTAAGTACAATTTCGCCATTTCGTATATATATATACCATGTTCGTAGGATGTTGTTAATATTTACATTTTATATTTATGCATTTAGCAGACGCTTTTATCCAAAGCGACTCACAAAAAGAGTTTAGAAGCCTAAATTCAGTTTTATATCATTTAGACCTATAGGATACATTATGTTTATTTTTCTTATGATAATTTGTTTATTTTGATAAAAATTATTACTTGTTAAATCTCCAATGCATACAAATTCATTATATTGGACTATGTAAAAAGCCTTCTTTTGAATTTACATATCTAATTGATGTTAAGGATTTTAGGGTGTGGCCAGACAGAGGCAGTTGGGCAGTTGGAGTGGAGCCACACAGTTTTTTGACCTCTCTCTCTATCTTTCTTTTTCTCTCTGTTTAGACTCTCTTGTTTACGCTTTATTATTTTGTGGAAAAGTAACATTTGTACCGTTTTTATTTTTGAAGTAAACCGTTTAACTTTATCAAGAGGATCCAGTCTGTTTTTTGTTTTTGTCGTTTCATCATCAAGTGGACGGAAGGAAAAAGACGGAGAGCGTCAAGCTTATGGCTTCATTATTTAAGAAACTACAAAGAGGGTTTAACATTAAACTACGACGCAATTTACCTGCAATATCCTGGGAGAGGATTTAACATAAATGATGACACTCATTTACAGCATATAGCTAAACACAGAAGGCCCAAGTACCATACACTGAGTGCTAACTATACATGCTTGTATCTGTTCTGCATTACTTTTGTATGCATACACAGAATGGATTAGTATAAAGTTTTAATAAATATGAAATGTATAAACAGTATAAGTTTTTGAAATAAATCATATTTTGTATGATACTACACATATTCTGAAATATGTTATCAAAAATGTTCATGCAGAGCAAAAATCAACCCCTCAAAATACTCCTGTTCAAATTGTGTTGTATATATTTCTATTTTTGTTCGAATCACAGTATCTCTTAAAATGGGTTACTGCATTTATCAATGTTGATTATCAAAACATCTACAGAGAACTCTAAAATTAAAGTGGTTCTGTCAAGACCTTTATCTGCCTCTGTGTGTATGTGTTCATTAACCTATAATAAATATGAGAATAATTTATTGACATGCTAATCCGATCCTACAGAGAATCAAAAGTACAATCAATAGGTTTGCAAATAAACATTTAGAAATATATATTTTAAATAATTTTTCAATAAGGACCAAGAAAATGCATCAATATTTCTTTAAATGTGTATATGAGCTATGATATACACAATTTACTAATTGAATAAGGCAATTATTTAAAAAAGTTTAAACTATTGTTAGTCTTTTTAGGCCTGTTATTTCCTCATGATAAATGAATCCCAAAATTATTCATAGCCCTGACTGATCCCTGAGGATTAGGGTGATGAAAAGGATTTGGATTTTAACACTCAAGATTATTAGAATGCTTTAAATGTTGCAGTATCAGTAAATATTGATTATTATTTCTTATTATTGATTATTTAGAAGAGTATAGATAAAAAGCACTTTATTTTTCAACATTAATATCAGTGAGTTTTCTTTCAGCCACTTCTCCAGTTGGCCACAGGGGGTCACCAGTGCTCCTCCTCTATTGGAGTTCCTTCCACCCCAGTTGCGCCTGGTTGGCGCTGATGAGCTGGGCCAGTATAAGTGGAGTGGTGGATCAGCTACTCGTCGCCTGAGTGTGTTTACTCCCGGTCAAACCTAGTCTCAGTGCCAGACTCCAGTGTCTCTAGCCTTTTGAATGCTTCTCATTGTGTCTCTTGTTGCTCTTAGTTTTTGTATGGATTTTTTGGTTTGGTACTTCGTTTTTCCCACGCCTCTAAACCACAGTTGTGTTTACCTCAGGTTTCTTTCAGAACTCAAATCAACTTCAAGATCCTCTCTGGTTTCCCTCGTCAATCTGGTTCCCACTCCTCTTGGCTCAGCTCGGTCTGCCCGCTCCAGCATCACTCCATCAGCTGCACTAAACCCCTGGAATACAGCTTCACTGTCTCCTCTGAAAGAAACTCACCACTCACTCCTCCCTGGCGACAACAGTTCACTCCATCCAAGTAAGATCGTTCCCTTAATTTTTTCCTCACCCGATTGCTGTTTCTCACCTTACCTGTCCTCACCTTCAGAGGCTCCCAGTCTCCCATGTCGTAGACTTTCTCAGCTCCCTGGCGTTTTATGCCACCCCGCTGTTACCAGTTCCTCCCCTCTCGTTGCTGTTCGCCTATTGCTGCCCACCGCCGGATTCCCTTCACCACATCATTCTAAATATCATTGTTAATATCTCCTGAGTTCTCATTTCATGTGGGTCAGAAGCTTAAATAACATGACAATTAATTATTTTTCCATATGATATCTTAGCTTTTGTGACAATAATTTCATAGTACCAGCAAGAAACAAAAAAGTTGATCAAATGAAAAATTATTTTGAAACTTATTCAAGCAAGAAAAAATATTGTTGGCTAAGCTGCATAGTTTAAAAAAATATTTGCTCTAATGAGAACATCAACTCTACCTTTTCACAAAATCACAGCTGTTAATTTTTAAAGGACTTGCGACATTTGAATATAAAGACTAGACTACTAATGATCACTGTTATTGTTTTTTCGTTTTATTACTTTTATCCAAGGTTTGAAGCTGATGTATCATCTAAAGAGACAGGAAAGCCATCATGTATATGTTTTCTAACTGTCTGCAATAAAGGGCCACAGAAGTGCTCACATCATAAGGTTCACGTAAGCCACACCAGTGCAACCAGAAACGGGACCTCATACTATTTTATTTTCTATATGTTACATAAGGTCAGATTCGAAGGTGATTCTGCTTGTAGGTTTTACATTATAATCTATGTGCTCAAAAAAATGAAAAACAACAAATGGATGATCAACTATTTCGTATCTCAGGACATGTTTATTTGGTTGCAACTTTATTCCCACCAATCATCTGAGAGTGATTTAAATTCTTGTTCGGCAACAAAGGCTCTGAGCTGGAAGCTCATGTCAACATCAAACAACCAGATACAACCTTCATCTTTGTTTTGCACATTTTTATAATTGATTAAAAACATCAATGAAAAGCTTGGGATGTTGCACAGGACCTGCTTTGTGACAAGTAGATGTCATATTTAAGACAAACCCATTTCATCAGACGGAGTGGAAAAAAAACTTGTGTTATGCTGTGCTGTTTGCATACACTAGATTAGCAACTATAAAACTTTACTTTGAAAGAGTTCAAAAGGGATTCCTCAGCAAAGAAAAAAAAATGCAAAAGAAATCACAGACAAGAAAATTTGGCTGTGAGGGATTTTAAGACCTGCAATTGCAGGTCTTA
>JAVLVB010000001.1:2780610-2900318 GCA_032876305.1 Orestias chungarensis | reverse complement strand
TATATATATATATATATCTGTGTATAAATGTATCTTGGTAGAGAAACTATTGCACAAAAAAGTATATTTTACAATTTAAGGGGCATTTAATGTTCTTAAAGTTCCGGGGTGGGGGGAAAAACCCCCAGCTATTGTCCCTTCGTCAAATAGCAACAACTTAAAAAAGCTGCATGAAAATGAGTAAAAAAGAGCAATTATACTGTTGATGATATGAAGTGCTTTCCTCTATCTCAGTCCAATTGGAAGACCACATGCAGAGACCATTCCACATGATCCTGCTTTGAAGCAACCACCGATAGAAAGCCACAAAAACCTTTTGAGGGATGATATTTTTCCCTGATGACCTTTAAGAAGTAGAGCCTTTGCTGGGATTTCTTCACTTCCCTATGTCCAATCCTCTGTGATGCAGACTCTACGGCAGCACCAGTTCAGAGCTTATCTGTTAACATGTGCTTCTCTTCTAGATGAAGCCAACAATATTCCTACAACAGCCATTAACTTGTAACTTTAACAGAAAGTACTCCTGAATTAGGTTTTTTCCACCAAAGGGCTGAACATATGAAATACATGACAAAAAAAATATAAAATAAACTAAAATAATAAGAAAACAATAAAATAATACAATAAATAAAATAAGTAAAAATAAAATAAGACAATCAGCTAAAACAGTAAAAAACACATAGGACCATACAACACATGTAGTGTTAAAAACCAAAGAATAGTAGGGGCAGTTCGAACACGGAGGGGCACAGCGTTCCAGAGTCTGGGACCAACAATCTATTCTAAAACGTACAGGCAGCCAGTGCAGTGAAGCTAAAATAGTATGATCTGTTGTCAACCGAGTCCTGCAAGGGGTTCCCTGGTAGTTTTTTTTCTATTCCACTGTTTCTAGGTGCATGCTTAGTATGCAGGATTGCTGCATGACTGGATAGAATTGATGTTTTTTGAAAAGTGCTTTGATATGACGTGTTTGAATTAGCGCAACATAAATAAACTGATTTGAAATTAATTGAATCGACTGACATTAAACGAAGGTCAGGCACCATCTTTACCTTTTTTAATAAGCAGTAGTTTCAATTTTTTTCTGAAATCAACAAGGTGCTCCTCTGTGTGGGTTTGTGTTTTCTTCCGTGGACTACCTTTCCAAAGATGAGCCCCAGCACAGAAGTATCAAATGTAATTTTTTATGATTGTGCTGCACAGTCAGGTCAGTTTGCCACAATCAGAATGACATAATCCAAACAAGTGTTTAAATGCAAACTCGCCATTCAGATTCTCAGCATAAACCACCACTCTAATTAAGATTATAATTTCCTATTAATGAGCTGAACCTGATCAGAATATTCCAATTAGACCATTTACATTATTTATTATGTTCATTTAAACATACCTGCTACCATATGTTTCATATTAAAAAGTTGTAGGCCTTAGCACAAAGTCCTGAGGGTTGCAGTCACTCTTAACACAGGAGCTATGAAGGAAGAATTGGGGTCAATGGATTTGTTCTGCAAACTCACACATTGTGCACAGTGTTTAAATAAACCTGACTGATTGTTACTAACACCAGGTGATAAACCAGTTTAGTTGAAGCCGGGACCATCTCAGGAGTGTGTCATTGCTGGTAGAATGTCAGACCAGGTGTAGCCTCTATGGGAGAAAGGTTATCAGTGGAAATGGCAGCAACTAATTAAAATTTGACAGAAGAACATTGTAGCAGATTGTATAATTGTATGCCTACAGCAACTTAACTACAGACATAGCTCTGGATAAACTAACGTGTAACAAGGTATGAGAAATGTTGAGCCAAGATGCATGGTTAGTTTTCTTGGGGCAGTAATGAACAATAGATATCCTCAGTTGACTAATATAAGCCCTGTAAATAATTTAGTATGCAGTTTGGTTATCTGCATCCTGAAGTTTTGATCTCGCGATGATACTGGTCTTTACTTTACTAAACCGATTACCTATCTCACCAGCCATCAAGTATCTGGAGCAGAATGACCAATAAAACAATAATGAACCAATTATTACCAAAACGTTGAGCAAAATAAAACAAACTAGATCTTACTTGGTTTCCTTGGCCGCAGCTTCTTGTAAATAAAGAGTGACCTCACATTTGAAAACCAGTCCGTATCAGTGGTTTGCTTTTTAAAAAGAAGACTTTCTAGCATCAATGGTGCCAGAACACAAGTGTTTCAGTTTTCCAAGTCTGTCTGACCTCCCTGGTCCTCCCTAATGCACTGAAAAACTGGTCTCAATTGGTAAGTAAATATTTTTATAAAGATGAAATAAGGATGTTTTATCATTAGTAATATTGTCTTTAATTACTTCGGCACTTGCTTTGTAAAACAACCTGTGTTTGTCAAGACCTTTTGGGATTTCATTACTATTTTGTAAACCGCCAAAATGAATATGATGAACACATACAGGATTTTGTATTAATATCAAATGTTCATAATGCGGTTCAGGATTAAAATTCCTAGACTTTAAATTCACTTGAACAAAAAAAAAAAATCAGCATGGATCACACTCATCTTAGTATTGCATACTTTGGGATTTATTTTTAAAATTTTTCAGTCTGTGGTTGGTTGTTTGTTTGATGCATGGACTGTATTAGAGAACAGTAAATGGAAGTAGAGGGCTCAAGTGATAATGATCAAGTTCTCACTTGGTGTTCAGAACCATAGAGTGAGAAGCACTAGTCTGATTAACCCTGGGTGAGCATCTGGGTGGTCTCTTGTCTTTCTGCCCAGTTTGAGTCAGTGGAGGACAGAGATGCTATTGGTATGTATCTCAAATAATTTTCTATACTTATGTTGCCTTAAAGAGTAGTATTAGACGATGGATTAATACTTATATTATGAGATCGATGATGATGATATTAATTTGTTGATTTAGGAAAAACTAAGTTTAAGACAGAGAGGTAACATGATTGCATATGTGACGATCGTTCCCCATGATACAAATTTGTATTTGTTTTATCTTGCAAATATGATTGATTCAACAAAATTATCAAAATTTAAATAAACAGAAAGGTCAGGTTCAATTGAGTTGTTAACTCTACAATATAACTAGAATAACAATCATTTTAACCATATCACACCATTTTCTTTATCTAAACACTGACATATTCCATCAGTGTGAAAACATGTTTATTATCTATTTTAAGACAGTTATTGAATGCAGAGAGACCTATTTTTTATTATAATTCTTTAGTTGTCTATGTGCATTTTTATAAATACATCCTCCCACAACTGGCCCTTTAAGGAAATTTGTGGCATGGAAATAGGAGTTTGACCCATTCTGAATTGATGGGTCTTTGGATGTCTGTTGAGAGTTGCTGTTCTGCTGGAAGTTGAAACACGCTCTCATATGGGACGCCGAATGTAAAGAGAGGGATCACAGTTTTCGCAGGATTCCCCTGTTTTTGCTCAATCCATCTTTCCTTCAACATGCAAAATATTCCCATTAGATTGAATCTGCAATGTAAGAGTCAGTGCATATTCGCAGAGATATTTTAGATTTTTTTTTAAGTAGCATACCATAAGCAAACAACACATACACATGGTTAAAGAAAACCATGCGTATAAAGAAATTACTGAACCTCAGACATACTTCCTGTGAGCAAACCAGGCCAATAATTACAGCTCCCTACTATTTAACTATAATATCTATAAATATAAATTTAAACAAATCATTTATATATTTTCATTGTATTTTTTCCTATTCAATTATATTTGGGTTTTTATGATGAAGTTCTCAATAGTGCCTATTGAAAAAATTCCAACAGCTCTCTTACTCTCCCTGCTATTTTTTTTTGTTTGTTTGTTGGTTTCTTTTTTCTTACATATTTCTTGACTTTAGACCTGGTAATTCATATCACTATCATTGGCTGATATAGGCTGAAAAATGAAAACCCTGATGGGATTTAAACACATTGAAATACATTTAGGTGTGTTCTACTTTACAAAAAAAAAAAAAGTAAGGTATCTCCTTGCATATTTACCCAAATCCTGTAGATGCTGCTGCAGCCTGAAAAGTGAGACTGGGGATGCTCTTCCTGGTTAATACATTGTTTAAACATCAGAGTTGTGTGTGTGTGCGTGTATCCATGGGAGAATAACTCACTGGTTAAATCCAGCCTCCAGTCCTCCACCTTGTGGTCCAAACACAACACCAGATCTCTGCACGCATTGCTGGAAATTGGGCATGAAAAACACACACACAGTTCACTGACACAGGTCGTTTGGGCTAAATATATGTCCTGCTATAAATAAACCCAAGCTAAAAATAAGCCTGACAGGGGAAAAAAAAAAGCAAGGCTGTGTAAATAACGATAATAAAAAAATAGAAAAAACATGAAGTCTGTGGAGTTTAATGTTTGGGATGAATTAGTGAGCAGGAAGAATGGTTCAGCTGCAAGACAACACTGTTAAAGGTAGACCCAAAATTACAGGGCAACAGATGCACAGTCTAAACATCTGAAGCAACCCGATCTCTCATTGGAGAAAGACAGAGAGATCACAATGCAGACGAAGTAGGCTCTGCATGGAGTGAGTCAGTGTTTCCGACAGAACTCTTTGTTTTCACCAAAGATTCATTTTACGAAACTCAAAACTGCAAAAAGAACATATAAAAATATTTATTTTATTTTATATTTTGAGGTTAATAAATTATTTTACATGGACGATAGAAGTTGCTGTAATGAGTTTTCCATTCAGGCTAATAAATAAATGAATCAAATAAACAATATACAGCTGTTAATCCCAGATTTTACAGCTGCTCCAATGCTGCTCTCTGGTAATTACGCTCTCGTCTTAGTTTCCACGCCGTGTGTCCTGCACCCATGCGCGGTGTCAGTCAAACGTGAAAACACCACCCGTTCCACGGCCCCGCCTCCTTCTCCTCTCTCGTCCCGCCGCCATTGGTCGGGCGCGGCACAGGTGGGCGTGACGCGCCGGTGCGCCGGTTTAAAAGGCCCCGGGTACGCACAGCGCGAAGCACTTTATGAGGACCAGTCCTCCAGAGAACCTAGGGACGTCTGAGATCGTTAGTGCCATAGTACATAACAAAGCGGATCGAATAAGGAGCACATAGGAGCGTCTGGGTTGTAATTTCAGACAGCTTTATCCAAGCAGGTCCACAGATGCGCATCAGGTATTGTACGCACTGTTTAATTATATGAAGGATAAATGAAAGCATAAGTTTTAAATTAGATCTGTTTTACTTATTTTTGTATAACTAGTGCTTTTGAAGTGTTTATTCATTTACTCACTTTATTATTATGTTTTATGATTGCAATGTGAGCGTGAATATGATTGCATTAAATTACATTTTCATTTTTTCATCCTTGAACCTGTTGAAATGTGCTGCTGTACTTTTCTTTGTCAGACACACTAGTCATCAGTAATAAATGTTTCAAGATATATAAAAGCTAGTATGATGCGTTGACCAGAGAGTTTGACAATTTTTTAACTTTCTGCAAGCAAAATGAAAACAATTTGTGGGGGAAAAATAGTCTGATCTGCATTGATTTAATTCATCTTTAGGAGAAGGTTAAGGCAACATTCAGCAATCTACTTCAAAATATCATTTATCAAATCAAGCAGTCTGTCTTTAATTTCACTGTGCATGCTCCTTAAATTGCATTTAAATTACCCACGGAGATCTTATCCAGCTGGAGCTTTTGATGTTTAACACAGCAGTGAGGTTGCATCAGCCAGCGTTATATTTCACCGGCCTGAAACTTCACTATTAATCAGCAGGGCAGTATACGCAGTCCCCAAGTAAAGAGATTGCTCTACCTGCTTCCTTTTCATCTTTGGACATCATACAGATGATAGAGGTTCACTCTGTAAAATAGAAATCAGACTTCAGCTGGTCGATTACGATTGTTGTCAGGACAGCCAGACCTAGGAGAGATGCTTTGGTTCTACAGGGAGAAGCACAGCAGAAAGATGAAATCTCCCTAGCGGGTGTGTGTTGTGAGTAAACAGGCTGTACATCATAGACGGACCTCATGGTTCTCCACCACAGAGCAAGTGCATAAAGCCCGAGAGTGACATTACGTCATCAGTAAACAACTAAAAGTTAACAAAATTTGCAGCTTTACATCCTGAATAGGTGAATTTTTTTTGCAAAGGACAACATGATGTGTAATAATTTTTAACTTGGTTTAACTTTTTGAATAATTTTTTATACATTATACACAATCTGTTGATGAGTAAAACAGTTTCATGTATCTACTAGTGGAACCAAACCCACAGGTGCCAAACAAAATCTAACTTCTAACTGATTAAGAAATTATCAAGTCATGAGGGGCAACCAAAAAAACTTTTTTCTAAGGCTGGATGGAATTCACTCTTCAGAGGTTTATTAATGTTTTAGGTTTTCTTCTGATATAGGATGATTCTCTCACAACTGGTGTATATAACAGTTTCTCCTTTCTCTTTGTTTCTGCATCAGATTATGTTGATGAGGTCCAATACCCTGTTAAAGGTGGAGTGACCACTTCAGCCTCCTCCTCCCATTGCACTCCTATCCAGAGGCGTCCCTTCTGCCGCCTCCTTTGTCAAAAAATTTTTCCCTTAGTTGGTCTCCGGAAGATTTTCAAAACTGTTTCTCCAACGCTTTTTCCAAAAACTCAGACTGTTTTCTAAAGCAGAAGCAGCACAGCCCTCCCAGACTGAGGTAATGGGAAGTGTGCGAGCAAGCCGGTACAGCACTGTGTCATCAGAAGAGGACAGCATGAAGCTTGTGACAACGGGTGTACCAAATGGCTACGCCAACGGCAAGGCGAAGGTGCACACAAGGAAACAGCCGCAGAGCCGTTTTGTAAAGAAAAACGGTCACTGTAATGTGCAATTCATCAACGTGAGTGAAAAAGGTCAGCGCTACTTGGCTGACATTTTCACTACATGTGTGGACATCCGCTGGAGGTGGATGTTCATCATCTTCTGCCTTGCCTTTCTCTTGTCCTGGCTGTTCTTTGGCTGCATCTTCTGGCTATTAGCCATCTTTCACGGGGACTTGGGAAGTAATACCAATAAATGCATCTCCAACGTGAGCAGCTTCACTGCTGCCTTCCTGTTTTCTATCGAGACTCAAACTACCATTGGCTATGGCTACAGATATGTAACAGAGGAATGCCCTGTTGCAGTTTTCATGGTAGTTTTTCAAAGCATTGTTGGATGCATCATTGATGCCTTCATCATTGGTGCAGTCATGGCCAAAATGGCAAAACCCAAAAAGAGAAACGAAACTCTGGTGTTTAGCCACAATGCCACTGTGGCCATGAGGGACAACAAGCTCTGTCTAATGTGGCGTGTGGGAAACTTGCGGAAGAGCCACCTGGTTGAGGCGCATGTTCGAGCTCAGCTTCTCAAATCCAGAACGACAGCAGAGGGAGAATATATCCCTCTTGACCAAATGGACATAAATGTGGGCTTTGATAGTGGAGTTGACCGCATCTTTCTTGTCACCCCAATCACCATTGTCCATGAGATAAATGAGGACAGCCCCTTTTACAACATTAACAAGCAGGATCTGGACAACTCAGAGTTTGAAATTGTGGTGATCCTTGAGGGTATGGTGGAGGCAACTGCGATGACCACACAATGCCGCGGTTCCTATGTTGCCAATGAGATTCTGTGGGGCCACCGATTCGAGCCTGTTCTCTTTGAAGAAAAAAGCTACTACAAGGTGGACTACTCTCGCTTCCACAAAACGTATGAAGTACTAAACACTCCCCTATGCAGTGCCAGAGACCTGGCAGAGAAAAAGTGCATCCTGTCCAACACCAATTCCTTCTGTTATGAAAACGAAATCGCACTGGACAAAAAAGAGGACACAGATGAGGGGAATGGGGGCAGTGTCGGTCCTGATGGCACTCAAATGGACAACATTTCGGAGACTGAACACAACCAAGCCATTTTGCCGCTGGAATCGAGACCTTTAAGGCGGGAATCAGAAATATGACCACTCCGACCTCTCATGTGACTGAAAGAAAAAAAAAAAACTCTCTATACTCTTAAGGCTCAAAAAGCCAAGCCAGTACTGAGGGGAAGTTAAGCGGTACTGCTCTGGGAAGCCGGAAAAGGTTCAGGACTATGTAAGAGTCTGTCTTAACTTTGTCTACACACAGTATGATGAAACACAGCTATATGAAGCATGTGCTCAAAGCAGAACTAATTGTCCTCCAATGTCTCTCCACTAATGTGTGGTCAGTCTCTGCAATAAGGAAACAGGTTGCTGTAATGTTGAATGAGGTGAAAAATGTACCCAGTTGTCCTGTCTAGCAAGAACAAGGCGCTTTATGAGTTTTTATTTAGATTTGTTAGTGCTGCTACAGAATGGAGAAAATACACAATCCCATCTCTTTCATTTTAACGCTTTTACCTAGAACCAAAGGGTAAAAATAGTCTGAACAAAGATGGTACAAAGTAGAGTATTTGCTCATGACATGGTCTCAGAGCAACATGTCGCAGATCACAGTCGCTGTATGCAATAAAATATTATGTACCCTGACATGACGCCGCTGATTCTCTGAGCTTTGTTTTACAGCAGTTGGTCATAACTTCTGCTGAGAGCTGCACAAACCAACTAAAACCTCTGGGTAGAGCAGTGTTGTTTGCTCCAAAACGACAGAAATCATTAATTTAAAGATAATTAAGTGGTGTAAATATGGGGGATGTGAATGTTCCAAAAGAAGTGCTGCTATGATGTTGGTTCTGTTTTCTTTATTTTTTAGCAGTTCGTTACAGAAAAAGCCAAAGAGTATTATCAAAGTTATGTTTGTTTAAACGAACACCTAAGATTTTATATATATATATAAATATATTTTTTTTTTGGGGTCGGATAGGGTGGGATTACTGTTTTTAATGAATGTGTGTACAGTTTGTTCTACTATTTTTTTTTTTTTTTTTTACTGAACATCCTCATCTCGAGCCACTTCATCAAGCCTTAATAGTCAGAATAGGGAAAGACATACAGTTTTTATAGTTTCCAGAAGTAAAGCATTTTCTGGATGATTCATTTTCATTATTTTTAGGCTTCCACTTGATTTAAAAAGCTTAAATACTAAAGACAAACCTGTTTTAAAGGTTTTAAAACGAAGACGAAATGCAAAATTAAACATTACAACCTCTGAATGAAGACTGTTTTATAACCTTTGAATTCACTTCTTTGTGCTGTGAGAAGACCACAGATCATCTTTCGATATCAACAGTACCTGAGTCTACATTCTGTGTTGAGAAAGTGAGATTTGGGAATAATAAAAAAAAAAATTCAAAGCAAGTGTACTGTAACCCCAGTAAGTGACTGCTGCACAAAGGAAAACACATCTATATCCTGCATGTTTCGGAAAAACACAGACAGAAAGCCGCTCGGCTCCTCTTGCACATAATTTCCCTCCTTGTTGCAGTTGTTTTGTCTGCAGTCTTCCAATTGTACTGCAAAGTCACAGAATGTACAGATTTTTGTATTGTTATATTATTATTGTTATTGTACATTATATTATATTGATATTTTTCAATAAACTGTCAGTGGACAAATAGAATTAGAGTGTCATCAGTCATTTTATACTTAATGTATGTTGTATCTATTTATATAAGGGCATTTTTTATGATCACAATTTCAGAGCTTAAACATTTTTGCATAAGCTAATTCACAATTTTGGTCCAGAGTTAGGTTGTTGTTTTATAACACATTTAGTTATGCCATATATATAAAAGACAAGTAAAAAGACTTGACATCATAGTCATATCTGACACGTCGAAATTGGCCTCTGTCTCTTTAAGGAGGATTGCCGTACCTCACAGCTCATTGCTGCTCCAGTTGTGTTGCAACCATGGAAGCTCCAGCACCATCACCCATCAGCAATGCTCCCATGCCATTTCCACATGCATCCACAATGCATCAGATATGTTGAACCTTCCAAACCGCTTCAGCCCCCTTCTACATAGGTCCAGAGACCTAGTCTTAAAAAGTCCAACAAAATCCAACATTTGTTACCATGTGACACCAACTTCAAGACAGGAGTTGTTTGTTTTACTTTTTGTAGGTTTTAGAGCATGTCATGTGTGCTCATCAACTGTTAATGATATTCAATCCTATACAATTGCACAGGGATAAAGCTGGAGCTGTGACCAAATAAACCTATGACTTTATTCTCTTAGTTGCTGTAGCTAAAATTGTGTCATCAATCTAACACACCAACACGTTAAGCTATAAACCCAGAGGATGCATCAACAAAACGAGTGCAGATCTAATGATATATCAGGGAGATGTAGCTATAAAAATGTTTAAGGGGCACATAAGAATCAAATTCCAGTGTCTAATCAGTTTGTGTCTTCGGAGGTAGACACATATCATTTATGTCCAGTTTGGTGCAAATAAGATCATGGATTTGTATTTTAAAGCCAAACAAACAGTGTTGAAATCAGGATTCACCTTGTTCTATGTCATCGCACAACTTGTTAGTTTGCATGAGTAAGTAAATGAAAGTCATCCAACATTCTTGCTGCAAGGGAATGATGCTAAATACGTTTTGATTATGTGTCTGCATTAACATGCAGAAAGTTTGGTACAGCTTCAACTTTGAATGTGCTCTTTATTACACCTTGATGTTTTAAGGCAAGAAGTCATATTTTGAGCCACATGCTTTGATGCTGCAAAACGTTAATGATACATTTTTATCTCAAATGCCTTAAAACTGAACTGAGCCATTTTGAAGTCTGTAGATCTAAACCTGTAAAAGTTTGCTTAGATTCAACATAAAAAAATTCAAAAAGGTGTCTTTGATCCAAAATGGCTTATTCCCTGTGGGGTTTGGAGCATGGCTCCAAGAAACATTTTTGGAAGTCCCGAGAATTTACGCATGTGTACCTAATTGTAAAATCCACAGTCAAAGCAAAGATTAGGTTTTATTTTTTTAAATGCATTTGGGGGGGTGCAGTGAACACATTAGGCTACACTCACCAAATATTTGACTGTATTCCTGTGGGAGTGTGAATTAGGATTGATAATATTAAATTTGATACAAACAATGATGTATGAGGAAATCCGAGCCATATCTATGACCGTCCCGATATGTCAGACTTCACCAAGCCTCCACAGCATCACAAAGCAAAGCCTGTCAATACAGGAGCCCATGTTACACCCACCTGTTTTCGTTCAATTGGCAGAATATCATTTTAATTAGTTTAACGGGGTCAAATATTGACCTTCCAAAGTAAAACATCATCCTCCTGTTCAAAGCTTAGATAATGTGATCATCTAACCAGTAACTTTTTGTGGGGACCAATGTCTGTCTATTGTAGGTTTGGTTTCTTGGCATGCCTTATGGAGAAACTGAACTGACTTATTATGAAGCCACCAGACTAGAATTACTGGCAGGATGTCAATCAAATGTGGAGACTGGAATCAGACAATGTCAAAATTTGGAACTTAAATCCAAAATGGACAACTTCCTGTTTGTTGTAAAGCATGGATACTTGACACTTTGCTGTAGATCTTGGGGAAATGTACAAGTGAATCAAGTATCATACCTCTACAATAAAATAAGGTACATCAGTGTTTTTTTGTTTTGTTTTTTTTGTTCCATTATTTAACCAGGTAAAACCCCATTGAGATCTGGATCTCATTTTTCAAGAGTGACGAGGGCAAAAGTCTTCAATAGATAGCAACCTGGTTACAAATAAAATAAATTAATACATATGCAGAAGTGTAAAACAGAAAAAACAATATAAAAACATTGACATTGTTTCAAAGAATTTTGTTGCCTATCTTTAAGAACCGCTCGAAATAAGTCCAATGAAATCATTTCCTGCTTGAGTTCCGATTCCGATTCCAATCGGAACTAACTGTTTAGTTCCGATTGAAGTTGATTCCACGGTCTAGGAGCCAACACACAGAATGTTTGCTTTCCTTTTTCAAGTAAAACATGTGGAACATGCAGAAGAATAATGTTGGTTGAGCGTAAAGAATAAGAACTGAAAGATCTATGTAAGAGAGAGCTTAAATATGCTGGGGTTAGGCCGAGTAGAGATTTGTATATCAGGATCATCAAATGATTGTTTCTCCGTACAGTTAAAGGAGGCCATTCAGCTTTTGCATACAGATCACAATGATGAGTAAAACGTCTACTACAAGTTATAAATCTTAAACCACAATGATACACAGTGTTCAATGATTGAAAACATTTAGTCTAAGCATTTATATATAAAACATCTCCATAATCCAAAAGTGGCAGAAATGTCGCTGCTACCAATTTGCTTCTGGCTTTAACAGAGAAATAAGATCCATTTCAGGGATTTTCAACCCAGTTTCAGGGAGAAACTGTAAAGATATTTTTCAAAACTCTTAAAATATTATCATTTTCACCACAAAATTTTTTATTGTGTTTTCATACATGTCAAGGCATAGAACAATCAGAATCAGAATCACTTTTATTCCCAGGTATGCAGACACACGAGGAATTTGTTTCTGGTTTCACTTTGCACTCCAGAACAATCAAGGCAAAAAAATGAAAAAGGCAAGAACACTAATTAGATATTAATAAGATAAAATAGAAAAATAAAAAATAAAAATAGGAATAGTAATACAAATAGCAAAAACTATGTATAAAGGGTTTATATATATATATATCCACATCTGTACATGCGCTTGTAAGTATACCTTAAGTAAAGTGCAAGTATATGTAAAGTGAGCAGTATGTGCGGGGAGTTAAGAGGTTTTTTTGTTTTGTTTGGGTCCAGTTTTAGTTATTTAACACAGACAGTCTAGGGGAACAAGCTGGGAGGTGCAGTCGTTCGTGTAAAGGGAGAAGAGCAGTAGGGAGAGCACACAACCCTGGGGTCGGTCAGGAAATCACTAATACACTGACAGATGGTGAAGGGTACAATGAGCTCGATGAGTTTGGAGTGAAAGATGGACGGGATGATGGTGTTGAACACCAAACTAAAGTCAATGAACAGGACCCTGGTGTACGACCCTGCAGAGTCGAGGTGTTGCAGGATGTACTGCAGTCCCATGTTGACTGCATCATCCGCTGACCTGTTTTTCCAGTAGGCGAACTGCAGGGCGTCCAGCAGGGGGTCTGTGATGTCCTTCAGGTGCGACAACACCAGTCTGCCGAAGTTTCTCATGACTATAGATGTGAGGGCCACAGGCCTGTAGTCATTCAGACCGGTAATGGTGGGTTTCTTGGGGACAGGGATTATTCTGGAGAGTTTGACGCATGAGGGGACTTCGCTCAGCTCCAGGGATCTGTTGAAGGTCCGGGTGAGGATGAGTACCAGCTGGTTAGCACAGATTTTCTGGGCCGGGTGCCTTCCTGATCTTCTGTATGAGGAAAAGCTGACCAACATCCTCTTCACAGATCTCGAGTGCTGGTGGGGTGCCAAAGGGGTAGGGTGGCGGAATGGTGGTGGGTGAGGTTGAGTCTCTGGTGTCTGAGGGTAGGAAATTCTATGTCTCAGTGCAGTGTTGGCGGATGGTCTCCTGTAGTTGGTGATGTTTTGCAGTTCTCTCCATACTGACGCAGGGTCGTTGGCTGAAAGGCTGTTCTTGCTATTGTTATATGTGCTGATGGTCATGGTGGGCACGCACATGTCCTCACAAAAACTGATATATGATGTCATGGTATCAGTCAGTTCATGCAAGTCCGAGGGGGCAGCCTCAAAGACACTCAAATCACTGCAGTCCAAGCAGACTTGTGATTCCACTTAGGTGGACCATGCAAGGCTGCACAAGGGACAGAGCGGTATGAATCCTTTATAACTGTGTTACAATGTGTCAAAGCGGATTTTTTAAGTCACAATGGGTACTTTATTGGACTTTTTTCAAACTTTTCTAGAGAAACACTTCAAAATTTAAACAATTAGATGAAAAATTCCTGAAACGTATATTGTATACTTTTTGAAGAGGAGCAGATCAAGACCCAATTTCTCTTACTAACATACAGGGGAAGATAAAGTATGTTTTCCGTTACAAAGCCCTCTTAAACTATACCTGTAACTGAGTTGTTCATTACAGCAGTGAGCTGTAGAGATCATACTGATGAGCATTGTGACACTAACCAGCTGCCTCAGCAACCTTCTCTACGTAGGAGGGATTAACACCTTCTGTTTTTCTCCATCTGCTCACAGAAACGCATCACTTTCATCTTTCTGAAATCCCACCTTTGCCAGTTTCTGTCATTTGTCATCGGAGTTATATATTGGCAGCATTCGATCCATTGAGTTTAAAGAATATTTCTGTACTTTATTTAGGTAAATATTGTGTTATACACTAAATTCTGTGAGATGTTTCTAAGTATCTGCAATAAACAACATTTGTAGGACCAGAACCGAATGTTATTATTTTTAATATCATATTTACTGTGTGCTTTATTGAATTCAATGTTTTGTGTCAGATAAAACAGTAAACTTTAATTTGCTTTACTATTAAAAATCCTTATTTTTCCCAGTTGTATATTTTTTGAAAATTTAAAAAGCTCCACTGTTTTAAAGTGTTGGAAAGTTATGAAAGCTCATTGATCATAGATTTCAGGTTCCAACAGTGTAGATGGTGTAATCTCTGAGGATCAAAGTGTTTAGAAGCCTGAACACATTGTTTTTGTGCCTTAGAAACAACTGGTGCAAGCTTACTCTTCTTCACCTACTGCAGCGAGGCTTTCCTCTTTGATCTTGAGGTCCTAACAGTTATTTACCTGAACATCATGTAATCTGATTCAGATGCTGTTAGGTTAAAATTTTGAAATTGTTAAACAAATCTGCTTCTACATATGTGACAAGACATATAGAATTTCAAGCACAGACACACTTTAATTCTGTTAAATTGATCATAATAAAGTACAGGCAATAAAAATACCACCAAATAATGTATACTTAATTTTTGGCTTCCTGAAAATATGTCTGTTTACCACACAGTACATGTATTCTACTGTAGTAAAGAACATATACTGTGCTTCCACTCAACATTCCTTCAATATAATTGAATACCTTTGCTTGACCCACTTGTGGATGCTCTCAGCAACTGTTTGTTTGACAACTCTTAAGTTGTTCGTCTTTTTAATTGTGTAGTCCATAATACACTTGAAGAAAACTTTTTTTATATATATTTTTTTAATGTAAAATACAACTGCATAAATTGAATAATAAATAATAGGTTATATTTGCTGAGAATTCCCTAGATAGTTGTTCGCAGTTGCCCGTTTTCTAATGGTTTGCAAGAAACAAACAAGAGACAATATTGTAAATTTTTATTTGTAACAAATCAATTCAATTGAAGGAAGAAAACAATTAGCTCTGTAGGAAGCGTTCTTTACCAGAGGAAAAATATACATTTTTAATCTTCACAGCCATAAAAACTATTTTTAAATCCTCTAAAACCCAAACTGAGTTTTCTCTTTGCCATTAATGCCAGCCTTTGAGGTGAGAACGTATCTCTTAAGGCCGAACTTATTTGTTTCTATTTTGGTAAACAAAACCACTTTTTTTCTGCAACACAAAACCTCACGTTGTTTTGTCAGCATACTGTGGGAAAGTAAGGAGGCATTTTCCGGTCACACCATTTAATATCGCTCTTATTTATTGGATTATTAATATAAAGTTGAGAGCAGGAAAGGCGAATCCTGTTAGGAAGGAAGAATAGTAACACATTGTTAAGCTGTAGGTGAACTGCCACGTTTTTATACTCAGCTGCCTTTTTAAAATCCCTGTTTATGACAACATTAACTAGATTGTCTCAGTAAACATTCAAAGATAAATGTTAGGCCAGATTCCAATATTTCTGCCTAAACACCTGACAAATCTAAACATCCAAGCTAATTGCTTGTTTTGTATTACAATATATTTGTGCTCCACATCCATTGACCCCTGTTCAAGATCTCAAAGCACCAAATGTAATCTAAAGGAACAATGCAGGAGTAACACGCCTGGTCCTGCAACACAAACACAATCTCCGCTCCTTAACTATAACTCTAACGCCTGGCTTCTATTGAGGTTTCTGGGAACGCGGGCGTTCTAACAGACTCAGCTTCCCAGCAGACTACTGATCGTTACGTGTTTTTTAGCTGCGAACATAGAGTCTTCCTGCTTCTCATGGACATCCACTTAACCAGACTAAACCATCATTGCAAATGGTGGATGTCTTGAAGAAACAAACTATGAAGTTTCAATCAGGTCATTGAGTGATGACCCACACAATAAGAAAGAAATTCAGACATCCTATAGCAAATTTTAGCATCATCCACTGATTAATATAGACATTTTACCTACAAATAATTTCTGTTCTATTGTTCACTTGAAATAAACACATTCATTATATTATATAAAATTATTTCCTAAAACAAATGACATAACAAATGACAAACTGTTTTAACCTAGTCACAAAAATGTAAACTTTTACTTTGTTACAACAACTCAGCAGACAAAAACAAACAAAACATAACGAAAGGTCAAAAACAATATGTCCATCTTTAATGATATGTTTTCAGCTTCATCTCATTACACCAAAATACTGCTCTGATTGGCTGAGCAATCTTTTGTGAGGACTCCTCTACAAGAAGCTTTGGCTTCCAAGATTGGGTAGTTACAGATACACACACAGAACAAGAAATGTTTGTCTATTAAATGACATGTAAACGTTTAATATGCATGTATGGCGGTTGCAAGGCTCGCCTAATTATCAGGCATACTTGGCATCTTTTTTTTCTTTCTTTTTTTTCTGGGCATCTTTTATAGTAACAGTCTTTCATCATATAACATAATCCTTTTTTGCAGAGATTTTTTATTCTATCAGCAGGTAAAGGCCTCAAAGTTACGAGTCAGACAGCTGAAAAATAGCTATATGTGCCTGAGCTGCAACACTCTCTAATACATGCTTGACAAATACCCTTAAGGTCTTATTCTGCCTTTTTGTGCTAGATGCATATGTTCTATAAAAAAAAGAGTTGCAGCAGGATCTTAATGTTGAAACTGTAATATTTCCCTTTTTTACATAATGTTTTAACTTTGTACAAATATCACTCCTTGAGCAATATTTCATTTTGTCCTAGGAATTTTCCACCACTAGATCGCCCATCAACAGATTTGTCTACAGAAGGGTCCAATATGTCAAGTATGTGGCCAATGGGGTGCAGGGATCCTCTCAACAATTTCATGGAGTCCCGAACAACAATGCTGAAATAGAGCAGACACTTATAATTGTATATAAAACCAATTAAAAGGCTTTTTAATGCATAAACAAAATGTTAGGACTCTGAAATAGTATGAACTGACAACTGACAAAGACTGCAGTTGAGTGTACACATGCTAATAATGAGTTGCATGGAAGAAAAAACTGAGGTACAACTGAGGCACAAGCAGCATGAATATGTGAAATAAGGTTCATTCTTTTATATCCTATTATATTGTGTATTGTGGAGATCTAATTTAAAGATTTGGGAATATTCAGAAGGTTTGCATTGGTAGTTGGTTCAAAGTGTGTGAACTTTACAATCAACGCATCAATTTTTTTGAACACTTCATGCTCCCCACTCCTGACAAGCATAACAGAGGTGCAGATTTTATTTTAGGCAGAATCTGTCACCAGATAGCACCCCTAGCCACTAATAGCCGATTTGTTACAATAAAGGAACTTCACATTTTCTTTAGCTTTATTTTATATGCATCATTATCAGTTATATTTTCTTTTACACAAAGCTGGGAAAACTAATCACCAAAAATAAAATCTAGTTTGAGAGAATATTTGACTTAATATAAAAAACTAAAAAACAAAAAAATCTGTATTTCAGTAATCAGAGTTGGATCTACAGCATTAACTTCACAAAAAAATATACTACTCATCTAACTTGTTCAAACAGTTCTTAGAACTCCCTTTTCCAGGACATCAACCAATAGTTTTTTTAGAAATATATGAATACTCTTAGTGTCAGTCAAAACCCTGAGGCTTTCTGTGACATGAAGTATCTGCAGACCCAGCTTTTCAGAAGATCTTGCCAAGTTGCTATAGGTTTACATGAAGGACCAACTACAGCTACAGCTGACAGATCTTTGGGTGATTTCCAACCGTACATCCATCAACATTCATTAAATGCGGGTTTTCTCTTGAACTGTGACCTACTTCACATTCAAAAGTATATTTCTTGTCACTGTTGATATGTTTGGCAGTAAACGCATCACATACTTTGAGTGCAACACCCAGGTTCTTGGAAAGCTAATTAGAGAACAAGTTACTTGTAATTTATAGCATTTTCCGTGCAAGAGCGATTCACAGATAGGATGATTGTTAAACTTTAGATTTCGAGGTTTCACAAACCAGCCACAACCAGTGTAATAAGTTAGGCTCTGACAATAGAGAGCTGAATAACAATTAAAATTGCCAAAGACTCCAGTAGAAAAGATTTATTTACTATCAAACGGAATTAACAGACGGGATTTGAACAGCATATTGCACATCATAAATAATTTATTATCCTTCCTGATACCTCTTTGCCTAGTTGTGTTCCCTTTGAAAGCACCATTGGATGTCACATATCTGCTTACGAGAAGATTTATACCTCTGAAGAGCTGTTTCAGTTTCTTGCTTCTGTTAACCGGCATTTTCCCTGCAAAAAACCCCTCTCAAATATATCTTTTTGGGGGGTGGTGGGGGGTTTTCTGTCAGGGGTTTGAGTTGCTGTTTCCAGGTTGTCCTCAGAGGGCGCTCAAGTTCCTGTTTGCTGGAGCGCAGGTGATCCACATCACCGATCAGCTAAGCAGCATTTAAGGAGCGGTGGATCTACTTCTCGTCGCCTGAGTGTTAAGTTCCTACAGTGTTTTCCTCAGCGCCACTTTCTCGAGCTATCTAGTTTTTTAGTGTTTCCTAGTTATTCTCTAGTGTCTCAGCTTTCGTGTTGCTATTAATGTTTTCCCCTCGTGTTTTTCCGTTCTAACCAAAGTCTACTTCTCCACCATTGTCTGCAGGATGGCAAAAACCAAACTCACACACCTCAGTTGACGCTTACTGATTGTCCTCTTCAGCTCTGGTCACCGCTCCGCTCGCTCAGCTCGATCTTCCCGCTCCAGCAAGGACAACCTAGACCATCAGGATTACAGTAACTCAGTCCTCCTGGTGTCTCCCTTGGATTTTCCACGAGTAAGTCTGCTTCAAATCACCAAGGCTCACCTCAAGCTCCAATGCACCATCTCTGTCTCCATCCAGAAGCTGCCCGTTTTCCCCCACGACGTCTCTGGCCGGTTCCCCTGTTGCCGCCTTGCTGTTTACCCGCTGGGTTCCCTCCAGACCGTCCATCTACAATCCCTCAATAAACTTTAAATTACTTCTACTCCTGAGAGTCCTCTTTTTATGTGGGTCAGAAGGTTAATATGACATTTTCTAAAGGGATATTAAAAGAAAGTTGCATTAGATTTTTTCTCTCAACACAGTTTAGAACCAGGGTTCAAGTTATTAGCTAATTCATAAAGTATATGCCAAAAAATGTACATCATTCTAGTAATAGTCAAAGTTATAAAATGAAAGCTGTATACATGTTTGAAAACTCGTTTTTTTTCGAGTCAACGTTGTTTTGGTTGCTGTCTACAAGGGATCAGGGGTGTGAATTTACTGCATCATACATTGTTACAAAAAATCATTTTAAAAAACCGCATTAACTGCTTCGTTCGGATTGTTACTTTAGCTTGAGTTGATTTCACATTCTTTCATCGAAACATTAACATCTCAACATTTAATAAAACTATCGTGTTCTGTGCTATTGTACTATTAAATTTAACAGCTATACTGAAGAAGCCTATTTGATGGTGATTCAATTTTATTATTTCTGTGTCCGGAGTTCTGGCTTGACATTGTGATTTTTATCATTTTTGCAACAAACACTTCTCAATATTTGGCTACAATTTCAGATACACAGCAGTCACACTTTTTGCATGTTTCCAGAACTTGGGTGCTGTGGAATCCATGGTGTGCACTTTTCTTAGTTCCTCGCTAAGGTTCAGGTATGAACCCATCCCTCCCCATATTTTGGGCCTGATCAGTATTTTCTAGCTGTAATACTGACCTAAATTATGTGCATCTTCATTCTGGGCTAATGATGGATCATGGAAAATTACGAATAAATATGTTTTCTTTTTGTCTCTTTAAGATTAAGGTCAAAGCCCCAATTGTTACACAATTTCAGATTCTATCCAACTCTACTACATGAACTTTCACAAAAGAACTAAAAACAGCTTATTTACAAAAAAAATAAAGGGAATCCTTTTTATTGTAACAATGATTTTTCAAAGGTTTTTACTGCCATTAAGTGAAAACCTTTAAAGTTTACATTTTGTATTCACAGAAACTTTGTGGTTAATTGGGATCCCCTAAAAAATGTTTAGATGTGTTTCTTTACATTTTACCCCTTTACCATTATTACTCATTTGAAATTAATAATATTAGGAAGCAGTTCTCCACTGTTTCCACTATGCGAAGAGACTACAGCAATAAATACCCACAAAAACGTTTCCAAGGCAGAGGACAACAGTTTGTTTAACAAATTCCAGCTCTGATCCTCCTATTATATCAAACCCAGCAGAATGTCATGTTGGCAAAAAAGCTAAAGAATGTGAATTATGTGAGAGGCCGTATGATTTAACACCATAATGCCACAATCATTTGGCCTTTTGTTGCCAATCACAACAGGGTGACAATGTACAGTGCAGGTTGGTTCACCTTGTGGTAAAGTGGAAACCTGCTGCCTCATCTGATAACACAAACATGAACACATTCATAGAAACCAATAAGAAAGGGTTCCCATCACCATCGCCATCATCGTTACTATCCAAAGGCCGAATCACTTTGTTAATCCGATCTAGCCTCACTCGTTCTTTTTATAGAGCATGACACAGACAGCTCAAAAAAATAAATAAATAAATAAAATAAAAAATCGGTGAGCAAGAAGATTGAACAAATCAGACCAAAGATCTGATTTTCTTTCTTGGGTCTGTGGTGGACAAGAAAAGAGAAGTAGACCATAACAACAAAACAATGAAAAAAAACAACATTTACATCAGGCTCAACCAGTTCTTTTGTACAAAAGACTTATTCAAAACATGCTCCAGTTGTACTCGGTCCTAAATTTACAGTTGTAATTAGGACAGTTCAGAATGCAATGCATCACACACTTCTGTATGTTATAGAGCTGATAATGTGAACATTAGCAATGTTGCGTACTAGGGCCTAAAGACCATTTTAATTGCCATTCATAAATTTTCATTCTAAATAAAATAAGTCAAATTCGTTTTTCTGTTTTTAAAGTAACACCCACACTGCTTTTGGAATGCATGTGAAACGCTTCAATATCCAAGGTCATTTAGTGTTTGACTGTTTGTAAGTGAAAGAGGATACATAGTTTTTGCTGCTCCTGAACAACCTTTAAGTTTCCTTGGTGCATATTAGCTGCAAGTGGAGATTTAAAGCTGACTTGCTGCAGATATAGATTGCTATGTCACCCCAAGAAAACATGACAAAACTATCGATCACATAACGATTGAAAGTAAGTTTTCCGCTATATTGAGAAAGTAACCAGTTTGCAGATCAGCATGTGATGCAGATGATGCTACAATAATTTTTTTAAGTATGCACATTACTGAATAAGCCATAAGGTGACTTTTGTTGCTTACTGTAATACGATAAATTTAATGATACTCTAATGGAAGACAGTCATTTTAATCAAGTCGGATATCATTTATGTAAAGCCACTTAAAAGTGTGAAGATCATATAGATTCACAACACAGAGGCATAAATAAACAATTTTTAATTTTAAACAACTACTTTATTTTTGAACAACAATCAGCCTAATAGGTATTGCAGTAATCATTTAGCACGCCTAGCTCAATACCCATGAGCAGCCTTCAACTGCAAACCTGCAGACATACACTTCAAGTTGATAGACCTGAGTTTTCAAATGGTTACAGACAAGAGAGCATAGCCTGCATGTAAATCCCTGGTAAGAGTGATCAGCAGAATAAAACAAATTGTTAGGCTAACCAGAGCACAATATAATTTAGGGTTGAAAGTAGAATCGGCAAACTGTCATTAATATTTGGCACAGGTTCTTCAACAAAATCTTTGTCAAGACGTTTAATTTGTTTGTATAACGGGGTTTGACCTTCATGGCATTTTGTCCAAATTTTGATTGTCTTTAGTGGCATGTATGTATCTATCTACTTTCTAACACTAGTATACATTGACATTGTAATATTTGAACTGCGTATAGTATTGAAAAATCTACATCAGAAATTAAACTGGAATAATCACGAACAGCTCAACTTGTATGTGTTGTATTTCTTCAGCCCCTGGTAGTCAGGGTTGTAAGACCCTGCTAGAGTTATTTTGTGGGTCAAAAGGTGAAATGTTTTGGTGTTCCCTGTTCACTGATGACTATAAATTACATGTGTTTACCACACACACTACACCGGTGCTTAAGTGGACCCTGGAGACATATAGGCTGTCTCATACAGCATGTGCTGTTCAAAATGAATATAGGATAGATGGACTGTATCACAATTTTACACTAGTTCACAGTTACACTGAGGCATAAACAAGTCAGGGTTCAGAGAGATCCTTGTTTTTTCCTCCCAGAATCTATTTCTTTATTTTACATAGATATTCATCATGTAAAATGTAAAATAATTTTTAAGGTGTCAAACATTTGGAGTACATTTGCACCTTTCTACTCCTGTTGAGTAAATCACCTCTCAGTATAAACAATGGCACTTCTTTTCAATTAGCCAGACAGGCTGGTGGCTTGGCTAGAATATTAATTTTATCACACAGGATGCACGATGTACAAAGACATTCTGAGTGATTAAATGGACAGAACAGAAGGTCAAGACAAGTCTGTCATGTCTTGTGATATCTGTTCCAGATATCTGCCTAAAAACAGAAAGTGATAAACAACTCTAAGGGTGGAAGTAGTTGGTGGACAGAAAAGGGGGTTACACTCCGGTCAGTGTGGCCAATCGAGGATTTAGGGGATGGGAGCTGGGAGGATGGAGAGCAACAGCTGAGAACAGAAAGGGACCAATAGAATAAACTTTGTAGGGAATGAAGTTACAGAGAGGTGGGATTTCAGAATATTTAAACATTTCATCATAACAACGCAAAACAAACTACCTCATGTCAGAGCAAAGGCGACAAAATATCTAAAAAAGTGTTTTTGTACTTTGTAGAGTAAGAGACAGCAGAAGCTCATCAGTTTTTAATACGTCAGTATCATTTCAATAATATTTTAATAGATCAATTTAGTGATAAAACAGGATCTGGTTTCATTTCTATCCATTCAACGGTTTTTAATGTGTTTATTTGTTATTCATTTTTTTTGCCAGGATTCCTGTTTGGTTCACAGTTTTTTTCTTAATCTGTGTTTTTTAGGTTGTGTTTATCCAAACAAGACATTCCTCCAATTGGTATCTGTTAACGCTGCTTCTCCTACAGTTCTTAAAAAACGCCTTACCATTACAATAATTAGTCTCACCTAAATCTCAGTAATTAATCCATATTGTATCTATATTGTGTCCATATTTTCTTTTTTCTTTTTTTTTTCTTAAACCCTTTTTTTGATTACAACATGTTCGGCAATCTGTTTGCAACTTGAGTTTGAGCTTTACTTTTGGAAATTCATCATAACTTCATAGTAGACATGCATTGGAAATTTCCCAAGAAATTTGTAATCATGAAAGATATATTGTAATTTATTCATTCAAGATGGACTTCCAGACAATGTTTGCAAGGTAAAATTATATAACATTTATTTTTTTGGTGGGAATCATAAATAAAATTTTCCTAGGTGTAAATTTTATAGGCCTTGCTTCTGTCATCAAAGGGTAAATAGTGGGACCCAAATTCTGTAGGACAGAGGAGGCTCATGAGTAAAGGCCAATAGAACAAAAACTAATATCCATGGTTAAAATCAAAAAAGCAGTTTCAGGAAAACATTAGGAAACAGGCTGTTGGTATAATAGGATGATAGCAGTAGGAAATAACCAATAGTTGTTTGACAGACATTTTTGAAGGAGTGATAAACAAGGCACATATTGTGGATTATAAGTTAGGTGCAGTCATTAGGGAAGAAAAGGAACTAAAATTGAATTGAGGAAATGGGGAAAAATGTTTGTTTCAAAACACAGGAGACACCAGAAACAAGTATACCACCTAAATACATACAGGTGTAACCCAGATCTCTTTCTACTTGCATTTTTTATGGAGACTAAATGTTTCAGCACCTTTGTTTTTCACAAGTTCAACATTCACTAAGTCAAAGTTATTTAATGAAAGTGCAGTTTTGGGTTTTAAATTTCTGTTCAGATGGGAAACAAATTTGGACCCAAACATAATGGACCCTGACTCAGTCAAAAATTGCTTAATAAAAATGAAGGAGTGCTTTTGTTTTGGAAATTTGTTCATCATAAAGTACTAGTTTGGTGAGCAAAGCCAGAAGTAGAAAATAAATCTGGTTTTTAGACATTTGTTATGTTTTCTTAGTTAATGTTATCCAGCGGACAATTATGAACACACAACTTACTTTGGTTGATAAGCTGATGTAAGTTCAATAGGATATGGTAAAAATAATGTTTTGAGATGGCTACCCATGTGGGACCGTATTAGAAGGAAATATGAGTGATCAGACATGGCAAATAGAAGAATATCCTAAGAGCTGAGGAGGCAGTTTATGTGCCTTACGTCTGGTGATGGTGATCCGTAGTAACTTGTACATCCACTAAAATTGAATTCGACTGAGAGCAGGAGAGCGAAGGAGATGGAGTCATATTACCAGAGTGCAAGATGGTTGTATGGCATTGTTCAGTGGTGTAGCGATGGTAGGTCAACAGCCATGTGAGCTGATGACAAGGGATCTAGCGCAAGCAAGAAAATCATGGATGACATACCAGAGAAACCAGGTAAGGTTTGCAACACAGAATATCATCCAGGAATCCATGGAATGTGACCTGGACAAGTAGAAAGGAAAGTATCCACATTGGCGATAATCAGAAGGAAACAGCTATAACATAAGACCTGTTAATAGCAGTGAAAGAACCATCTGTCTAACGAATCCAGGCCCTCTTAATGCGTGTTCCAATTAAACCTGATGAGGAGCAGCTGGAGCAGCACCTGCCCAACACATCCTACAGAAGAAATTTAGGAGGAAAAACACACAAACACAAACATCAATTTCCAGCACGCAGCTCAGTGAATATGACAATTTTTCAAAGGGATAATAAGTCATAGTAAGATTCCGAAATCTCCAATATGCTGTTGTCAGAACTTGCAACTCTATTTCATTTTAGAATTTTTTTTAAATAAATTATTTAGAACTAAGTCTGGAGTTGAGAACTCTAATGATTATCTGGTGAACAATAAAGAATAAAAAACTGAATTTATATGTAGTTATTGTTAGGTAATAACTGGCACACCACTGCAGTAACTGGCTTTAAAATAAAACTAAATAAAACAAAGTGAAAAATCAAGTGTTTTACCTCTTCTACTAAAACATGTAAGATAAGTAGAGCAGGAAAAGTGTTTATCCTTTCAATATAGTGATCTAAAAGTAGCTTGGGATCTGTACAGTCTGCACAGAGCTAATTTATCGCCAGAGCTGTCTCCCTGCTGTGAACAGCTGCTGCTAAAGGCGCACACAGACTGGAATGGGAGGATGCTGAAATCACCCCGGTGTCCAAACTCTCCCTAAGAGAAACTTGTGTAAACAGAACAGGTACATACAAGCACAGGAGTAACAAACAAATTGTTACAAACAATTAACCAGGCAGAAATATCAGGTCGACTTTGAGTTTCATGTACACTCTAAAAAAGGATTCAGGTGGTTAGTTAGTATGACTCAAAAAACATGGAACTTTTTCGACACAATAAACAAAATTTGTTACATGACCATTGTTCGTTAAGTTAATAACTCATTTTAAGACGTCGATCATAATTAAAACTAAAAAAAGTTGTCTCGACTCAGAAACATGTTGATATGTTGAAGTATTTTTGCCTCAATTCAACAAGGAGAAGAATTAAGTTAGTGAAAATGTATATTGTATTATAATATTAAAGGTATAAGACAGGATCTTTTCAATAGAAACATTTCAATGGAAAATCTCATTGGCCATTTTCTGCTGTTAGACCGGACTACACCACCAAGGGAGAGACAGCACTGAGTGAAGTTCAAGGTTGAGGTAACATTACTTGGTGAGTAAATATGTTTTTATATTCTTAATAGTATTTACAAGAGCATGTAAGTATCAACACTCAGTCCAGTTACACAACAACTAACATTGAAATATCTGCAGGCTGCTTTGATAACCCTAAGCTATCTATTAGCTTGCGAATGTCTTCCAAGTAGGTTAGCTAACTTTTAAAGTTAGAAGAGCATTGGATTTGACTATGAGGTGCCTAAATTTGCGGTGTTTGAAGTACCGTGGATACGAATTTTCAGCATTCCTGTTTGCAGACATATGTGTCAAGCTAATGTATATTTAGCTGGCATTGTTAAAGAAAACATATTATGGAAAAGCGTTAGCCGCTAGGAGCGTCGAGGAAGAGGTCGATATTGGCGCAATTTAGACTCGCTGGCTTTCTTTCGTTTCTGACTTTTTTTCATTAACTCACTCAAAAAATGTTCTGGTATGAGCTGATTTTAACTGGTTTTTGCTCTTGTTTTTCAGAAACAGCATAAATGGTCACATCATCTAGGTAGGAAAAGCAACATTCCCCAACAACTGTTCGGAAAGCGACATTAAGACCTTAAGTAACAGCATATAGTCGACAAGTTATTAGTTTAAGACCGCTGCACAGGCTGCAACTTAGAATCTAGGTTCAAAAAACATTTTAATTCTGAAATTGATTCTGACATTTGTGAAAGGTTGATGAGGATCTCACCAATGAGGTATTAAAGATCATTGTCACCAGAGGAGCAACAACTGATCCGGCCAGTGCAACGATTATAATTGAGGCAACAGAAGTCCTGAAAGATGTAGACGTTCCCAGAGCCTGTGCCTTATTAAAGGGGCTGATCTACTCACTCGATCTCTCCTACCCGAAGGAACTGAAAAACAATTTTAAAGTGTTTTCAAAGGGTATTTCTTGAGCTGGACAGTCTGAAAGCAAGCCCGAATGTAATATTTCTAAAAAATAAGCTGCTGCAGTAATTGAGCAGGACATTTGGCATCTGTTTATGCATTGTGGTTGAATCCTTATGTGTATTTAAAGCACTTGAAGTATGCTTTAAGTTTATGCAGTTTTGCTGTACACACCTTTTTCTAGACAGATATATCATATACTCACACAAAGATAAAACAGTTAGTAAAATGTGCTAGTTCATCAGTGTTTACATTTCAAGTATATGCGTTGTGTGGTGCGTGAAGTGTGTAGTTTGTTTGTTTACAAGGTGATGTTGATAAGATGGTTTCAAGTTTTTACTGTGAACTTTCGCACTGAAACCAGATATTTAGGCAGGGTTTTAGCTTTTATTGCATCTGCTCTTAACCTGATATTGCAATAAGAATTGTTGATCTTCTTATTGAAATTGGTTGCAATAAATAGATTTTGACATTAAAACTCGAACCACCATGTTTAATTTATTATGACTTAAGTTAAATATGTTAGTAATACTCAATAAAATTGAGGTAACAATTTGCATGGCCTTTTTTCTGAGTAGAAGGAGGGTAAAATAAAGTAGTTATAGCAACTTAAATTGAATAATTTGCCCAATTATTTACACTAAAACTTTGATATAAAATTAAGTTGGCTCAACACAAATAAGGATGTAGAAGATAGAATAAATCCTGTTAGTTGTACTTAACTAATTTAGTGAGTCCAACTATAAAAGTTTGATAGGAAATACTCAATAATGGCTTAGTTGGAATTACTTAAAAAGATTAATGCAATTATTGGTAATCAATAATTGAGGGTAATCAATTATTGTAGAGTTGCAATAAACACTCTTTGTCCAGCACAATTAAACATGTACTTTTCAAATTAAATACATGCAGATCATGCTTTGGTAAACGCACTATGAAATATAGATTCTAAAGAAATTCATTGTTTCATGGATGGAAACTATTAATACATTATTCTCACCTTTTAGAAACATTACTGATTTGTTTTATTAGCCTAAGGAATCAATTTAGAGCAATTTTCTTCAATCCACATAGAGTAACACTGCTCTGATGTTGTCAGCCTGTGTAAATCAAACAACTGCTAAAATGTTATGAACAGGACAGAGTGTAAGTCTTTAAGCTCTCATCATTGGAACAATATCCCTAGTTGTAAAAAGAGTGTTTCAGAAAAAGAAGGTTCGACTTAGAGGCCTAATTTTGATCTGCCAGCACCAACTCAACAAACAAAGAGCCTTTGTTTATTGAGTCACGAAAATCTCTTCAAAGACATAATTGTTGATAATTAGTCAGGATCCTCTTTCAAGGAGAAACAGAAAGGAAATTAGGGGTCACATTCATAAACTATTACCAAGAGCAGAATAATTAAATTTCAAAGGTACCAGAACCCTAAATCCACAAACAGATCAATTGTTTTTGAGTGGTTGATGACACTAAAAGTCGTTCTCAAACGAGACACTAACGACTAGAGTGGGATGAAAGGGGTATAAAACACATTAAAACACTAAAAGCCAACAACGCACAGGTATATAGGGATATAAAAAAAAAACAAAAAAAACAATAGTCATATTTCTGGACCACAGCCCAAAATGTAAATGGTTTCTTTAAATTGTCTTTAATAGAATATGTATTTGGATAATTGTTTACACTCTGTGTTGCCCTTTGATGCACTGGCAAACCTTCTGATCCCACAAGTGAGGATAAACGCTTATAGACTTCTATCAGTCAGTTATCAGAAGTATGCGGTTTTGAAATTGCAAGTTGTTTAAATGTAACAGACCTTAATTGTAGGCCTGGCACTTGCATACAAACAAAGACGGAACTGTCGAATTAGTGAGTAACTTCTGGCTTTGGGTATAGTCCACTGGTGTAACTCAAAACCTATATTAAGGTCTATGCACTGACTCAACTCTGCGCCTGCCTACATCTGTCAATGCCGCCTCAGACTGGTTGATAATCAGCAAGTCATGGCAACAACAGGATACTGTCTTCACTGGAAAAATCAAGCTGATACCATATGGTGTGATTGAAAAAGATAGTGTTTTAACTTTCCTGGTGAAGAAAAACAACAGAGCACAAGGCCCTTGCTGTCCTTTTTGATCGCATGGCTTGTGCACACGCAATGATGAGGAAAACCTGCCGTTTGGTGTCCAGGAACACCTCGGCTAAGAAGTTCCCAATTACAGGCCGGAGCTGATTAATGCTGACAGGTCCTGGCCTTTCATGGAGCCTAATGGGGTCGCGTTTCTGTGTGTGTGTTTGTGTGCTTGTGTTTGCCACTGTCACCTGGCTTGGTAGTCCTGCTCTCCCCACAGCCTGAGTCCTGAGCCACAGACACTTCAGTTAGCAACTCCTGCCTCTCCATAGAAACAAAGGGGGTGTGTGGATTAAGTAAACACATCTTTAATCACATTATCTCCACTTCGCTTCTCTCTTTTACAAAAGTGAGTGAGTCCAGACAATGTGTGACAAAAAGACAAGAAACATTTATGTCATTTAAGGTCACTCACATCGGAGAGATATAGTATTTCTGAAGAAATCTTAACTTAAAGTGGGTTACTATTTGTGGATGATGTACTGTATACTCTTTTGTGATTGCTTCCTATATATGGAGTAATATAAATCAATATCTGGGTGAAGCAAACTTGAATCCTCCACACTAATACTTAATTATTTAAAAACTGTTCTTTAACATTCTTCCTCTCAACTACATTGGGCAGGAGGAAGTATCAGTTAGTGTATGTTTTGTTATTTTTTAGTCACTGTCAGTCATCATTCTGCTTACAGCAGGTAACCAATAGGTGGGAAGGAAATACTGTTGCACATGAGATATCTATTTTCCTTTTCCTTCAACACTTTTCCTCTTGCCTTTTGATGAATATCTTTGATTTTTGTTTTTAATACCAGGCTTCTTCAGCAATGATAATGTAAGGCTCACAATCTTAATGACTGTCTTCTTGAAATCTGTCCAGTCAGCAGTCTTTCCCGTGATTGTGCAATGTACTGACCCAGATGGAGAGACAATTTAGTGGCTAAGAAAACCGTTGCAGTCTCATTTTGACTTAGTAGTTGTTGTAAGCAGTTTTTAGTTTCAATTTTACTGCTGGAGAAAGGTGGTACGGTGCTCAACAGCAATGATGTCATTCATTCATTGTTATTTATGCATCATTTCTTTGTCAAGGCTAGGCAACTTAGATTTCTGGTAAGGCCTCCTAACAAGTTCAGTTAGTTTTAAATCAAGAATGTCTTACTGTTAGGAGGAGCTAATAATCTTAAGCAAACCTAAAAACTAATACAAAATTACTTTAAGATATATATATATGACTGATTGTCCTTACTGGAAGAATATGTTTTTTATGCCTTATTTGAATTTGCATGCATAGTAGAGTTTTAGAAATATGACTTCCTGCCTTTGAAAATTAAAAGGTTTTTCTTCAAGGGTTTCAAAACAAATGAAGGCTACATTTAAACATGAATTTGCCAGTAACGCAAATTTACTGTAAAAATCATCATACAACTCAAAACAAACAGACAAACGAAAGTAAAACAAAAATAAAGATCCTACCTTTAACCAAATGCTGGACCATCTGCAGAGCAGTTCTTATGTCTTCCTTTTACTTTAAATGCTGACCACTGTTTTGGGTTTGTTTTCAGTGTGTTCACTGTTGCTTTGCTCTATAAGTACATTAACCACCTGTATGAGCAATTAGACATGAGCCGGTTGTACTTTTCCACTCATCCCAAGACTTCTCTTGGTACCTGTGATACACACCTCACATGTGCTCAAAACAATAAATAAAAAAAAGCATCTTCACAGCAAGATCATGTTTCCTCTATGTTTTAGGGCTTAGATAATTGATTCAGTAGGATGCCTGAAACTCCTTCTACACTTCATTTTGTTTTTAGAAAACGGTAGAAGTTATAGATAATTTTCACATTGTGACATTCAAATTTTGAAAAGAACATCTTACTTTTATTAAAAGGAAGCAGATAATGTTTTGACCAGCCTGGTCTAAAATGAGGGAATTTGTCAAGAGTTAATCATGAAAGACAAATTTGGATCAAGTCTTAGTTTCTTTGGCATTATATATTTGTTTTAAGGATTTCTGCAAAGTCATGGAAACCCAGACAATTACAGGAAGACTGCGGCACACAGCCTCAGTAAGCTCCACATAGAAACACCCCTGCTGAAGGATGAAATATATCTTTTCAGAAGCTCTCTGAAGTATCAAGTAGCCGCACAGTTGTCCGGTCCTTCCTGCAACAGCCCAATAGGACTCTTCGGATGACTCTGAAAACAGATCAGCAGAGTCTAAAAACGGACATCGGCCTTCCAAAAGTCATTGTCTGCCATCCTTCACACCCTTTTTCCTTTCGCACACAGCTGTTTTTACAAGAGTGAGACAGCAACTGGCTGCAAGGAATGGGGACGTTATCCCACTTATGATGATGCGTAACCATAAAGAGCTGTGGGAAATTCCAGGCGGGGGTTTGGGAAGTGATGAGAAGCAGTTGATGAATGATCAGAATCTGTCAGCTATAAAAGCAATGAATAGTAATGATACTGTTGTTAATATCCGTAAAAATGAAAGTACATGAAAGTAAGTGAAAGTTCGTAAAAGTACAACCACAAATTTGATTCTACATTATAGAAATTTAATGAGATGAACCCACACAACATACAGAAAAATTATGAAATGAAACAAAGATCATATATGAGTTTTAAAAATCATGAATAAATTATCATCTCTTTGCTGTGCATTTGCATTTAAGATTCAATATTTTGAAGTGGGGACTCTCGTGATCAGCAAGAGTGGAGATGGAATCCAACTTTAAACGATGATCAGTTTGACCTTGTGAAAACATTTGCATTTCAGTGCAACAACAGAAGACAAACCAGGAAAAAGGAAAGGCAAAGCCATTCTGACACATGGTAGTCTTTTCACAACTTCACAAATATAAACAAGAAAAAAAACTGTAACCCTGTTCAATCTTGGGGCCTTGAGTATTTCCATAATGGACAGCAGTGGTCTAAATATACACAGACTGCCTAACTTCAGGAAAAAGATAGAAGGAATGGCCGGATTCAGATCCTCTGGCCAATTTCCTCTCAAATGATCCCTTGGTGACCAACAATAAATAGACAGCAAACACAGTGGCAACATATAACATAGCTGCGTGAGGTCAAATGAGTTTGTTTTTTTGGGGCTCGTCAGTTATAAAATGGTAGCAGGCAACAGCAGTGTTCCTCATACCATCGAAAATGATCTGTAAACCTGGTTGAGACTTATTTATCCCTTTTGGCGAGGATCCAAGCTGCTGCAGGCAAAACGTTTGGCTTCCCAAGAAAATGTGCCGTGACATGAACCAACCGTAGTTTCTCACTATTTTCATATCATGTTTCACCCTCATCATAGGGAATTTATGCAAATGTTCTTAGTTTTGCTATGGTCAAGCTCAGTGAAACATATTAAAGCCACAACAGAACCAAATTATACAGATAAACATGAAATTATTTGCAGAAACCATGGAATGAATTTTTAATTTAACTGGTAAATACAATGCACTTTTCTGATGGAATTGTTGATATTTGAAGACTAAATTTTATCTTGTTTCATAGTTAGAAAAACTGTCCATATTTAAACTATAAAATACTCCCCAAAAAAACTTTTAAATTCAAACAGAAGCACTTCAATACAAGTATAATGGATACAGACAGTTTAAACAAGATGACAGATGCGGATTAAACTTATATCATATTATTAAACGATGTGTGTTAAAAAAATTAATTAAACAAAAATAAAAATCTAATTTCAGAACTTCACATCACATTGATTTCAAGCAGCTGTTTCATTCTAACTCATTTCTCTAACATTACCAGCAGACTACCCATCTAACTTCAGGTAGACAGGTACCTGATTTACATCTTCTGTTCTACATTTTATCACCTTGGTATCTTTGACTTCTCCATTACACACTCAGTATAAGTTTGTATGACATGAATTGAGATGAATTGTGTGAAAAAGGCACTGTAGGTCGCTCTGGGGACACCCTTCAGAGGTTTCGCTGTCCACCTCATGATGCTTTCTTCGGGAGCAGAGAACAATGAAAGGAACCAGCTGCTGTGGGAGTTGGTGTGACACAGTAGGAAAGCTGTTTACTTGCAGCCGGTCGCTCAAATCAGGCCGGATGTCAGCCAAAGCAAGGTTCCGAAACGTTTATTGCTGCGTGGCCCCGCAGACCTCACTGTGATACCAAGAAATCAACCCTTTTCACATGTTAGTTAAATTACCCAGGTAAGCGTATCGGCTCAACCATATTAAGCTGGTTACCCAGCCTAATATATAAATATATGTTTTTTATTATTTCAAAAAGAGCAATAGATTTTTAATAAAATAAAGTTCTATGTGTTTGTTCTAATGTGCATTTTCAAAATGATTAAAAAAATGAGGGTGGAATAAATCCTTATAAAAGTTTATCCAGCTTTTATCTGCCATATGAAAATTAAGAGATCTATTGGTGGAAAGCGGAGGTTTTAAAAATAAGGAATAGCTGGTAGAATAAGATTACTCAACCTAAAATAAGCCCCTTTCAAAAAACATTAAAAGGTTTTATGGTTAATTCTTACTGTGCCAACGGGTTTTTGATATGGAATAATTAAGTCCCAGCTGTTTTATGCTCTTTACTTCCCAAAACATTTGGTCACAAGCCAGCATGGGTTGACTTGTCACAGGGTGAGTCTGCAATGTGAGGGAGTGATGTAGTTATGATGTATGTATGTATATAGGGATGTTGATGTTGCACCAGCACTGCAGACTTTCAGTTTGGTTTTGCAATAAGGCAAAATGTTTTTCAAAATGTGCAGTCAAAAGTACGAGGATCATAGACATCTCATCCAGGAGGTCGAAATCAACCAAGAAACACATTTGAAAACACAGCAGCATTCAGCTGCAACATTTTGGCAGATTTGGCAAATGTTGCATCCATGGGTGAGTTAATGGACCAAAACAATAGAGAACCTAAAATAACAAAGACCCATGCCACATTTGCCAAAAATCTTGATCTAAAGGAGTTTTGGAAGGTCTGCAAATCTAGAACAAAGGTAAAATATTCCTGAAAAAAAGATCATGCTAACAGTCAAACACAGTGATGGTATTGTAAGATGTATTGTAAGATTCTGTGGTTGCCTATCTGTTTCAGTACCTGGATGGCTTTGTTCGAATTATGTAACCAATAATTTTGCTCTCTACTAAAAAGTGCCTTGAGTTATGCTGCAGTAACAAAGTCCAAAGCACAATAAAAAGCATACATCTGAATGACTCAAACATGGATCAATATAATAGGTTTCTGATTGGCCTGGTTAAAACGCACTAAATTTAAAACTTTTTTCTAGTTAAAGGTATAGGAGAGGACCTTTTAAATAGAAAAATTTAAATGGAAAATCCCATTGAAATGACAGCCAATCAAAAACCACCGGTGGTGAAAAATAACTGGCTGCCAATGCGGACATAGAATTCACTCAATGACGTCTATCACTAATTTCCCCACCCGACCTGTACAATGCGCGCTCATGTTTGAATTAAAACGGGAAGGACAAGACGCATCTTTCACCATTGAAGAGAGGTTCTCCCCATATGGCAGCGAAAATGGAAGCTCGCAAGAGAAAAATCTTGTTCGAAGTCGCTGAGAAAAAAGGACGTGCGTTACTGGAGATGAGGTGGCGCATGCGCAGTGTTGCGAAAATGAGAATGAGCTGAAGATCCTCTTCTATATCTTTAAAATAAATTGAAAGTTGATGCTTAGAAGGGAGGCAATTTAGGTTAAGGTACTTTTTCAATGAACTCAAAACTTGGGACTTAATAACATGCAATGCACTGTCACATTTAAAGGATCGGGGTTAGAGAGCTAGGGACTGGACTCATCACTCAACATTAAACATAATTTTTTCCGAAAAAAGAAGTTACAGTAATGCCTTTAGAAATTCTCTTCTTGCTTAATTTAGTAAAATCCAACTAAATCCTGGCCGAATTTCTCTACTCCCTCCCAGAAGAACACAAAGCCACCCTGTTTACAGTTTGTTGTTTGTAGGCAGGCAGCTGTCCTGCTTCATGGTAGGTCAATATGGTTTGTCCCCTTCCTCTTCATGGTCCGATTTAAAAATAGTTCTCTTTAAATTGGTCTCACTTAAGCTCACAGTTAAGAGCACGAGCCAGAGATACCCAGCCTTCAAATGCTCTGGCTGGTGTTTCCTAAGTGCGTATTTAAAGACTGATCGGCATTAGGAATTTCAGACTTTTCTAGCCTCCTTGAAAGGTTATTATCTTTACAATAACAGACACATGTGCGATCTCATGTGTTCTCCAATCATCACTCTAGTAAGTGTGAATATTAGATAAACGTGAGATTAAGGTTGTTAGAGTTATAAATCACCAGGGAAGTCGTAGCAATCAGAAGCTGCGTTCACATGTAAAACAAAGCGCAAGAGGGAGTGACAGCAGAATAGGATAGAAATATCATTTGTTGTCCCAAATTGGGGCAATTTAAATGTCAGAGCAGCAAATTAAGTTGAGTGGGAGTTTCCACATAGAAAAACAGGTACAACATACAAAAATAGGAATAGGCGAGTGTAGATTAAGAGCAAATTCTCAAGCAAGAACAATTATTCTGTAGAATTATTAATAATAGCATGATTAAATTACAAGAAATGCACCACCGAGGATGGTTTAAAAAGATTAAATGTACAACATGTGCCTGTAGATATGGGCACAAAAATATTATTTATGAGAATGAAAAAACAAAACAGCGATATAGAAACAATAGCAAGAACAAGGATCAGTGATGGTTATTGATTCTAAAAGCTGCCAGGAAAAATTGTTTACAGTAAGAATTGATTCTGCACCCGTAATGCAGCAGATGATCACTCAAATGGATTTTAAATTCAGCAACAACTTTATGCATGAGGCAGGGAGACTCAAAAAATGTTTAAGTATGATTAAATGTAATTGTTTTGGTGGATGTTGATTCCTTTAAATTATGTCATTTCTTGTTATTTTAAACTGTTAAAACAATGGGAACAAGACTATTGTGTCTTAATACAACTCACGTTTCATAATTCTGGATAAGTAAAGAAAAATGAAAATAGAGTATCGGAAAGTATTTTATTGATGAACTTGATTCCGTAACCCTGAGTATCCATCCTTTTGTCAATCAATTGTATATTTTTTCTACCTCTTTTAGAGCCTCATTACCCGAACTTTTGTGATAATGTGTTTAAACCACCTCTTAAAATTGTGATAAAAGTCATTCATCAAAAATTGTCTGCTCTCTTGTCACTGCCATTTGCAGGAGAGTAAATCACAAATACCTCATAGGATTCATAAGAGCATAGTGTCGGATTCAGTTAGACCAAATTTAAATCTATTTTGTCTTTAGCATTTCAAAACAAAGTGTCAACAAGCAATATTATCAGCCCTGCCTTTACAAATGGAAAAAAATGTGATGAGTCAAAGCAACCAAAGTGTAAAGGGGGGTTTGAGCATCTCTAGCCCTTTTTTTATCCATTCAGCTACTTAACTTAGATGTTTCTATTTAACCATGAGCTGTTGCCAGTTGTGGTGTGTGGACGTAAATAACACACAGGAGGCATGAGTGGACACAAAGCACAACAGCAGACATACGATGCTTTGGAAGGGCAACAGAGAAAACCGTGGTAGGCTTTAAATACTTTCCACCAGATTACTCACTCCAAAAACACAGAAATGAATTTAGATACTCTGATAAAACCTTACTAAAGTCCACAGGGTCAGTAAAGTTGCTGGGGCTATAAACTGAAAGCCATCAGGAACTGAGTCTGCATGTTCTGGGTTTTCTATTGCTACTTTGGCTTCCTATCATAATCCCGAACAAAGCCATGACTCTTAGGTTGATTTGTCTGTCTAATTGCAATTGCTGATTAATTTCTCATAGGGGTAAATGTGCATGCATATTTTTTTGTTTGTATGTCTTTGTCTTTGGACAAGTGATGCACAATGAGTTTTCATGCTCCTTGACCAATGATAGGCGCCAGCACCCCTTCTTGACCCTGCATTGACAAGAACGGATAGATGGGTAGACGGATAGACAGAAGGTCATATTAACAAAAGAACACAGAAACAATTAAACAATCCCATTTAATGCATAAAAAAGCATATGGCCCTAAGCTCACCATGACTAATATTATAGAGCAAGTTAGGACAAGGCTGTTTGTTGCCCAAAGAGAACAATAAACTATAAATGTGGCATAAATTCCAATTAAAAATGCTCCACCTTTTCTTGTAACTAAGCCGGCATAGACTAAGGTGCATGCAGGTTATGGGTGGTGTGGGTGCATGGGAGACGCTCCTTTTTCTCGGAAACACCCCAATCTTACTGTAAAGAGAGGTCGGATACACATGACATTGACTCAAGAAATATTTTTTTAAAATTAAATTACCTGCATCAGACTTTTTACCTTTGACTAATCGTATTTGAATAATTTAATTTCAATGTCTATGTGTCTGCTAAGATGTCCTGTTTGTACAGTTTTATTTTCATGATCATTTTCCATCCGTATAGACTTTTGTGCCATTGAAAGGTCAAGTAAATATACAGGGGTTGGACAATGAAACCTAAACACTTGTCATTTTAGTGTGGGAGGATTCATGGATAAATTGGACCAGCCTGGTGGCCAATCTTCATTAATTCCACATGGCACCAGTAAGAGCAGAGTGTGAAGGTTCAATTAGCAGCACAGTTTTGCTCAAAATATTGCAATGCATACAACATCATGGGTGACATACCCAAGTTCAAAAGAGAAACAAATTGTTAGTGGATGTCTTGCTGGCGCATCTGTGACCAAGACAGCAAGTCTTTGAGATGTATCAAGAGCCACGTTATCTAGGGTGATGTCAGCATACCACCAAGAAGGACAAACCACATCCAACAGGATTAACTGTGGAAATAAGAGGAAGCTGTCTGAAATGGATGTTCAGGTGCCAACCGGGATTGTATCCAAAAAACATAAAACCCTGGCTGCCCAAATCACGGTAGAATTAAATGTGCACCTCAACTCTCCTTTTTCCAACAAAACTGTATGTTGGGAGCTCCACAGGGTCAGTATACATGGCTGGGCTGCTATAGGCAAACCTTTGGTCACTCTTGCCAATGCCAGATGTCGATTTATATGTTGCAAGGAGTGCATATCTTGGGCTCTGCACCACCCAGACTGTTGCATGTCCAGAGTAAAGCATGGGGGTGGAATGGTAAAGGTTTGGGCTTTCAATCGTATTTGAATAATTTAATTTCAATGTCTATGTGTCTGCTAAGATGTCCTGTTTGTACAGTTTTATTTTCATGATCATTTTCCATCCGTATAGACTTTTGTGCCATTGGAAGGTCAAGTAAATATACAGGGGTTGGACAATGAAACCTAAACACTTGTCATTTTAGTGTGGGAGGATTCATGGATAAATTGGACCAGCCTGGTGGCCAATCTTCATTAATTCCACATGGCACCAGTAAGAGCAGAGTGTGAAGGTTCAATTAGCAGCACAGTTTTGCTCAAAATATTGCAATGCATACAACATTATGGGTGACATACCCAAGTTCAAAAGAGAAACAAATTGTTAGTGGATGTCTTGCTGGCGCATCTGTGACCAAGACAGCAAGTCTTTGAGATGTATCAAGAGCCACGTTATCTAGGGTGATGTCAGCATACCACCAAGAAGGACAAACCACATCCAACAGGATTAACTGTGGACATAAGAGGAAGCTGTCTGAAATGGATGTTCAGGTGCCAACCGGGATTGTATCCAAAAAACATAAAACCATGGCTGCCCAAATCACGGTAGAATTAAATGTGCACCTCAACTCTCCTTTTTCCAACAAAACTGTACGTTGGGAGCTCCACAGGGTCAGTATACATGGCTGGGCTGCTATAGGCAAACCTTTGGTCACTCTTGCCAATGCCAGATGTCGATTTATATGTTGCAAGGAGTGCATATCTTGGGCTCTGCACCACCCAGACTGTTGCATGTCCAGAGTAAAGCATGGGGGTGGAATGGTAAAGGTTTGGGCTTTCAATCCATTCCCTAGGCCCAATACTTGTGCTAGATGGGCGAGTAAGTGCCAGGGACTACCGAACCATTCTGGAGGACCATGTGCATCCAATGTTTCAATCATTCTATCCTGAAGGCGGTGCCATGTATCAGGATGACAATGCACCAACACACACAGCAAGACTGGTGAAAGATTGGTTTGATGAACATGAAAGTTAAGATGAATATGTCCCATGTCCTGCACAGTTCTAATATCTAAATATTATTGAGCCACTCTGGGGTGTTTTGGAGGAGCAAGACAGGAAATGTTTTCCTCCACTAACATCATGTTGTGACATAGCCACTCTCCTACAAGAAGAATGTCTTAAAAGCCTTCGGACCACTGTTCAGGCCTTTTTTCTGTCATTCCCAAGATGAATTGACGCTGGCCCCAAAAGAAGGCCCTACACCATATTAATAAATTATTGCGGTCTAAAACCAGGTGTTTCAGTTGTCCAACCCATGTATATCAAACAGTAGATATTGTCACTGAAAGTGCTTTTCACTTTCAGTGACAATATCTACTGTTAATCCTGGACAACGGGAATTTAAAAATTTGTTTTAAATTTGCTGGTTTTTATTTTGCTATGATGTTATGTATTTCCATAATTTTTATATTTTATTATTCAGCTTACCAGCACCTGCACATAATTCTATTTTTTTTGCTTTATAATTGTATAATTTTACAAATAAAATCAAATATACAGGAGCTACGCAAGTACTGAGCACTTAAACAGACTTTGTACTGATACATTTTACGCTTAAGTAGTAATTACCAATAGGTCCAATAAACCTGCAAACATAAAACAGAAATATCAAAGTAGTGCTTCTTTCCCTTAAGTACTATTACTCTGCTCACCTAGATAACACAGCTTAAACTACTTCATCTACTGGTATTTACAAAAGATAAAGTTATCTAAAAACATTTTCCTCCCCTTACGGTGTATGGTAGATTAATGCTGCAAAAGACCAGCACCACAAACCACACAATTAAGTACTGCTGCTGTTGTAAATCATGTATTCAAATCATAAAAGAATCATCCTTTCAAGTCTTTTAGTCACAGAAAAGACTACTACAGGTTTGCTGACATTATTATAAAAAGGTGCCCCTTTAAGGTACTTTACAACAGTTCATTCAAACATCCATCCATATTATCCAACCCGCTTATCCTTGTCGGGTCGCAGGGGTCTGCTGGCACCTATCTCCAGCTTAAAATGGACGAGAGGCAGAGGTACAACCTGGACAAGTTGCCAATCCATCGCAGTCATGCAAACATAGTTATGCAAATATAAAGCTTCTACCAAAAAACATATCCTTCAGTTAGTGACTCAGCAATTAATGTAAACTGTAATTAACTAGACTGCTTTAGCTTAGGGTTTTTAGTCATGTCCAGCCTTGATTAATGCAATGGGTGTATGGCCAAGAAAAATCACAAAAAAGCCTATCTTACAACATGAGCGTGCTTGAAAGAGAAATAAAGTGACCAACATATTTAACTCCTAACGGGTTATACAGACAGTTCTGTGGATACCTTGTGGCTACGTTCTGTTTAAAGTCTCGGAATGACATTGAAACCAAGAAAATCCTAAATGAATATGTCCGACCAGCACTTTGTAATCTTATGCTCCAGTCGATTTTTTTAAACAACGGGACAATGATCCAAAACGATTTCACCTCTGAACGGATTAGAAAAAACAAAAATAAATCATAAAAAAGTATGGAATTAAATCATATTAAAATACTGTTGCATTGCGTACTTGATGCAGATAATACACTTGTGTTTTGGAAATTAAAGTTTCAATTTAAAGAAAAAAATATTTTAAGGAAACCGTTTGGCTACTTACCAAGGAACTAAAGACTTGTTACCAACTGGTTCTACCTGAATCTTGGCTACTAGGACACAGTGTTTTTTTTGTCTGTCAGTGGTTTTTATTTATTATTGTAGGGCTCTAATTACTAGCTATGAGTACATGCACAAAGTACTTGATGAATCATGGTGTATGGTTACATGCAATACGCTTTCTTCAGAATAAAGACACTGATATGTTCCTTTTTAACATTTACTTTAAAAAAAGAGAGAATATGCTTTACTTCTGTCTATACTAAACTTAAAAAACAACTGTGTGTGGTCTTCTGAGAGTTCAGAATGGATACCAGGTTCTACTAACAATTCAGATGTTATTGCACCCCCAGTTTTTAGGTTTCTAATACACATGTTTTACTGGCAATGGAAAAGTTTGGCTTGCCCTACATAACTTGGGTCACCAAATTTTGATTTCTAAAATAAAAGGACATTTGGCCCGGCTTTGAAACACACTTAAAGGATTAATGAAGATGCTTTTTATTCCTAAACGGTACAAAAATAACCTGTAACAACCCGTAACAAAATGATAACTCTCTTTTCTTATTTCTAGCAAATAAGATGGTTTCACAAAGAGGCTAATTCAACAAACAAGAAGGATCTTAATTTTTAATCTTTAGATGGGGCATCTTTGTTAGACCCTGAAAACAATACTGCCAACTTTGAACAATATATGAACAATCTATGAACTTTTTATGAACTTCTAATGCTTAACCAGCTGAATTACATTTCTAAAAAACTAAAAATAAATCTCTTGTTTGCAAATTTGGCTAATTTAAATCTGAAATTATTAGAATTGTTTTCTGTGCTAAAACAACAACAGTGCAGCTGTTTGGGTTTTTTAACATTGGTGAAGTTGTTTTAACACACTTTCCAACTCCAGATGCAACCTGAAACATTAATGACTGTGAAACTGTTTTTTAATCAAAACACAAGGTGCTCTTGTTTGTATGTTTCATGCTGTAATTTTCGTCAAGTGAGGTTTCGTCTGAATGTTTATTTCTTGTTTTAATTATTTTTCTTGATTTATTTTAGGTCCATTAATAAATGGTTATATCCTTTTATTTTTATTTTCTCATATTTGACTTCTGCTGAGTAGATACAGGATAAATTGCCTTTTTATTGCTTTTTGTTATTGTTTTGTTGTTTGTTTGTTATACAACAGATATGTATAATATTTTATGAAATAAAAAAGGTTATCAGACTGGACATTCATAATTCTTTCCACGGGTTTATGAAGCAGTTGGAATACTGGCTATATCAAAAAATGCACTTATTCCTGACTGTTAACATTGTTTATCTATACCATTCAGTAAATCCTTTAGATTAACCACATGGGGTTAATTTTACTCTACCTGTGATTTCAGTCAGCATTTAACCTGCCTGTTATTTACATAAGTATGAAAAAAGGACTGCTAAGAGGCAGGTCTTGTTGCACAGGTTTGACGTGCAATGTGCTGACTGTTTGAGGCGGGACTGCCAGAAGACAACAGAGAACAGCTGAACGTGAGGGAGCCAGAGTTGAAAACAAATCCTTGTAGGCTGGATTAAAGGCATGTGGCCTTTTGTCAGAGTGGGGAATCTGTTTGGCAATTGGACAAATCACGTAGGCCATCACGGGCATCAGCCAATATGGAGCAAACAAACAGGCCCAGGCACGTTTTGGGGTCACTCTGGGTTGGTGTTTCTTGGATTAAGATAGGAATAATATAAAATATCTTTCACATAAATCCTTTGAAATCATTTTCATTTTGGTTACATTAACCTTTAAAACAATTTTTAAACAGTTTTGTAGTTTTGGAACTCTTTAATAAATACAACAAAACCATTCTTAAAACAAAGAGTTTCACAAATGGGAACAAACTGCAAGGGACGGATGACAAGTTTTAATTAAATCAATTCATTTAATTCAAGCACATATAACTAACTATATACTTAATACTACAATCGTGGGTTGTGTGACCTGCTGTCTGAGTACTTTGGGTGTTTTGTTTTCATTTTCTGAGTGAGCCTTGAAAACATACCATATTTAGTCACTTCCTTGTATTTTTTAAATGTCTTATCAAATTCATTGTGTTGAAACATTTTAAGTCATTTCTCCCACAAGATATTATTTGTTGTAACTGGTGCAGGACGCTGACTTTACCTCACTGTCAACAGTTCCACATGGCAGAGATGCTTGTTTAAGATTTGTTGTGCTTGTGCAGTGTGAGGGGAGTGTAGAAATAAACCATACTGGACACAAGGCCTTTGCCGCCGTATGAGGAAGTGCTGATCAGGTTTTGTATTCTGTTCTAGAAAATATTGATTGACATGCAACGATCACATACTTTTGCATGGACATCGGCCGATAATGATGGATGGCCGACCCAGCAGAAGACATCTAAAAACAGAAAAGTTATCGGAAATACAAAATACAAAATGAAATTTAAAACTTAAACTTTTTTTTTGTACCACAAGCTAACAGCAATTAAAACACTGTGGTTGCATGGTCAAATTGAGGGATTAAAACTTCCACCTCTTATTATTCTGATTTCGATGAGCCATTTCAGATCACTGTCTAGTTCAGCGGCTCATCCATGCTTCAGGGCGTTCGGCCAAGAATTTAGCTTAAGACGGCTCTGCTGCTGTGCCATCACACGTAGTTTTAGTAATTTCATAATAATCTGAAGTTTCTTTTAAGTTTAAAACGTTTTCCGCGCTGTGTCTCAGAAGTGGGCTATTAGTGGGTGCATTTGTGTGTGAAGGAAAGCAGCTACTCAAACAAAAATAATCTTTTTTTTCTCCAAAGGGGTTAAATATCTTCTCTAGAAACTGGCTGTAAAGTGGGTTTTCCTGCAAGCATTATTTTTTTTCCACCCGTGTTTAGTTGTTAGCAGATTCACGATGGTTTGTCTACCGGTTTCCCTCCAAGGTCCATAAAACACAATTTCTGGCTGTTTTGTAGTGTCTTAGACAGGAGCAGGAAGCATTTTGTTGTGCACAGGATGTTTCCTGAATGCAACCCTCCCGCACGGCTTGTAACTTTAACACTTCTTCTTCCGCTTACAGTCACTTCCTTTTTGGTAGTCACTTCCTCTGTGCCGTGCGAGACGTGCTCCCTAATACTGTTATAAGACCATGCAATGTGACCATATACAAGTTTCTGCTCTCCTTCTAAATGTAGACTTTTGTTGACAAAAAAAAAAATGACATTATCTTATCTCCTTTAATTTCTTTGTTTTACCTCCTTCCAAAGAAATCAGTGGCCAGGAATTTTCTTGGAAGGTTTATTTTTAAAGAGAGTGATTAAGAATTATTAAAAGCTCTAAGCGGAAAAAAACAGCTGTAATTTTACTTAAAAAATAATCCAGATTTAAATTAATGAAATAAGTTTTTAAACATTTAACATCCACAAAAACGGTCTAACCTGCTTCGATTGTTAAGGTACCTATAAGTCAGAGAGCATCCTTTTGTATTTAAACCCTTTCATCACCATTAGCAAGAGAACATATATTTAAAAGCAAATTAATAAAACACTTGGTAAGATAATAATCATTGTTGCTGAAGTGATTACAAATGGTAGAAGCACAAAATAAAGGTTAGTGCCGGAAAACAATGCAAAATCCCACCTTTTGAAGTTTGGAAGATCTGGTCACCATTGCAGTGCCTGCAAGGTCCTCCTAATTAGGAAGACACAGATAAGGGTAGAATGAACTGTTTGGAGGAGGAGCTATGCTTAATCTGATTAAAGGAACATCAACAGTAGGTTTCACCTCAGACACATTTATTTTGTAGCTATCAATAGGTTTCTGGCAATATTTAGGATATTTTGAACATTCAACATGTTGGCAGAATCAGTGGAGTTTGACCTTAGTGGTTTTGTAGTCCACTTAAATCTTATTGGATTGGACTTCTACACCACATGCTGTTCCATGAAACTGCAAATACTAATATGTATATATTTGAATTTGCAGTTTCAGACCTTGATGGATTGGAGAAGGGTTAGAGCGGGAATAAGCTTGTGCATCCAATTCTTTGTTTTGGCACCATCGGCCTTTTTGAACAATCATTTAATGGTAAATGTATGAACAATAGTTAATAGCATTTTGTTTGCCTCTGAAGAGATATAGGTGCAGAATTGTTAGATTTTATGAATCAAGAACAAAACAATTGTTTTAATTTCTTAGTACTGTTCAAAATGAGACAAAAAAAACAGGATATAAATAAATATGAAAAACGATTTGTAAACTGATTAAAACAATGATGTGCAGCGTGAGCATTGTTTGTGATTTGCAGTGATATTTCAGGGTTTTATTTCAGGGAAATTCCCCCCATTTTCAAACATCCTGATAGGTTCTCGATACGAGAAGAGGTGTCATCATCTGCGGCTATATTTAAAGATGAAGGGAAGTGGGCAATTACTTGTCATGTTTTCAAGCAGCCCATCAGGATCCGATGAGCTGTTGTTCAGCAGAGAGACGACTGAATGGGACGTTTCAATGCAGGTAAACAGGAAGTGCCCCCTCTTTCACCACGGCCTGATTCATCTCTCCGGTTTCTGCAAACAGGAACGTGAAAAGCTGGACTTTTGGGATGTGATGAGGAGGAGAAGTTAACAGAATGTTTTTTTTTTGTTTGTTTTAAGTTTTATATACGGTTTTTTCCAACAAATGTGAGTAGTCACAGGTGCATGGGCGGCTCTTCCTGTAACTTTCTCCATCATACACTCTTCTTTCTCTGGAACAAATCCAGGTCTTCCTCCTCCTGAAAGATTTATTTTATTTGCACCTCTTGGGATAGTGTATATATTATCGAACTGAAGAGATTTACAAAGATTTTTTTTTGTAGTTTTATCGTCTTATATAACAAATTTCCCCCTTTATCATGAGAGAACATTTATTCATCTGCATGTCAGGCTGCAGACCTGGAGGCTTGCTCTGACTGCTGCTTCCTGAAGCGGTTAAAAAAAGGGTTGGGTGAGATTTTATAGGGTCTCTGTTTTAAGTTCAAGGCTGAACCTGACTACATGGAAGGGTTGCTTATTGTCACAAAGAGGGATAATTCTCTTTTCCCCTATACCTAGCACTGAACCTGAACCTCACATCCTCTGCTTTTAAGAAAGTAGTAAAGAGTGGTGGAGCTGCATTTCATTATAAATCATTTTTCACTTTTTAAGTGCACTGCCTGAAGAGTTTCCATTACATCATCAGCTGTTGGTATGGAAAATCCAGCCACGTATAGAAAGAAATTCAAACCAGAACAGCAGCAGGATAGCTGGCTTGACAGAGAAATCTCATGCACTTGTCTGATAAGACCTCAAAATCCTCTAACGTCACAGCAATTTGTAAAAAGTCGACCTGGCTGCAAGGGATTCATTAGCTTTGATCCATGTGGGCCATTTTTACGGTTATCTTTAATAATTTTTAGAGCTGATTAGTAAAGTTATTCTTTGTAAACTTATAATACAACTGTTCTTTAACAACCAATATTATATGTAGAACCAAGGAACCCAGCAGGAATTAAGTATCGAATGAGGTCAAAGAAGAAAACGTAATAATTTTTCTTAAATATGGTTAGTTTCTGTACTGCATAATAAATTACTTGTTTGGTGAACTCATCATTCTGGAGGGATAAAGTATATGATAACGTTATAAGTTCAATCAACTATAGCCTCATAGGTCACTAATAATAAGTCTTTTTTTTGCGTTTTTGATTGCTGTGTGTGTCTTTTTTTCGACAGCCTTTGGTTGCAAGTTATTACAGTTATTGTTGAACCGTCCCATTAAAATTTGTCTTTAATTAGTCTTTTTTTCTTTTTTTCCTTTTATTTCCAAATTCATTTTGTGTTAAATTTTCTTCTCATCACCTTTAAATTTTTCACTCAAATATATTTTGTCCAATTATCTTCTCTTTAGAAATTTTATTTGAAAAATTGAAATTATTTCCATCTGTTCCTTCTCACACTTAATTTGTTTCTGAACTTGTTGGAACTGTAGTTTTCTTAATTTTTTATTTTATTCTTCCGATTGTTGTTTTTCCTTTATTCTTTTCACATTGTTATACTTAATCCTACATTTTTCTCTCCCTTGTCCTTATTTTTCTTCCAGCTTAATTTTATTTTAGTTCAAATAGTTTAGAGCATGTTTGGTTTATCATCAAGTTTCAGAATTAGTAGGGAATTAAGTGTTTAAACAATATTCTGAATGCTGTTATCTCTACATCAGAATCTGTCAATCCTTTATTTGCGTCATAGCCTTTAATTTCACTCCACTCAAAGTCGTATTCTTCAGATCTGGTGAATAGACCCGATGAACTTTTACAGTATGAGGATGTTGCGTGCTTAAAAAAAGGTAAATACGAACAGAATCTGCTGCAAACACTAACAAACATTACTCGAGATAAGAGCTGGTCGGCACAACAAAACAAAAAACCTGCGACTGTTAGTTTCTCACACACCACCTGCTCCTGCTTACCGTCTGATCTGACGCACATCCACCCTCCTGGACTTTAATGTGGGGAAGGTGGGTATTTTTGGCTCCCCGTTGCATCTTCCTTCCTACAACAATCATCCCTCAGACATCTGTGAGCAAAGTTCATCCCTGAGTTTTGAAAACTCCTGCATTCATAGAAAGTCACAAACTGACACTCTTAGTCAGATGGGAGGGAAGTCCCTTATTGTTTATATGTATTAAGCCAGAGGAACTAAGGTTCAGTAGTTGTTCATCTGATTTCCTTTATTTGGACCATTGTCCCTTAGTTACCAATAAAAACAAATGTTGTGTACTATCAGTGTGATTCTTACAGATCCTCCATCCTCCAAACAGTTTTTCTTTATGTCACCGTTATACAACTCTGATTTGTGGAGTCTAGAAAGTCTCAATTTATGGCGTAAAATACTTTTAAACAATATATACAAACAAAACAATATGGAGGATTTGAAGAACAGTGGCTAAGACGAGTCCCATCTAATTTGATTTCAATGTTTACTCTCCTTGACTTGTGCATTTGTGTCATTTACCCAAACCCATAATTTGCCAGTGGACTAGAAAGGTATTTTATGAAAAGGTATGGAAAGAGAGTGTTACAAAACAACTTGCAGCGTTTTACATATGAATATAACTATGCGTACCGTTACATCAGCATCAGTAGATGCACCTTTAATAGCAAAGACAGAAACATGTGTAGACTGGTCTCAGTCATGCTTGCACATCGGTTACTGCAATTTTTTTTCCGTTCTTCCTTGCATAACAGTTCAAAAAGTCAGTCTGCGTGCTGATCGGCTGTGAACAGCCTTGTTCGGGTTCTGCCACAAATTCCCTATAGATCTAAGGTCTAGGCCTTGACTAGGTCACCCCGGATCATCCATGCTTAGTCTTTGTCTTGTTGAAAAATAATCTTCTTAAAAGACGCAATTCTCTTGCGGATGGGAACAGTGTCCTCCAGGATTTCACTATATTTGGCTGCATTCGTTCTACCTTTACAAGTCTTCCGGAGTCTGCTGAAGATAAGGAAACCCCAAAGAATTATGCTGCCATCACCAAGCTCCACCGTAGGGAAGATGTATTGTCTAGATGTGCAGTGTTAAGTGTCCAACTATAGCATATTCACTGACTACCATAAAGGTTCACTTTGGTCACATCAAACTAAAGTTATTTCTTCCACGTGACCGTGGATCCTCCCACACGCCTTTAGGCAAACGCAAGTCAAACCTTGACATGATTCTTTTTTTTTAATTATTTTTTAGCAGAGGATTTCCTGTAAAGCTTCAACTGATATACAGATTTACAGTCTCCCATTTCCAGGAGAAAAAAAAAAATAGAGCTGCTTTTTTTTTCAGAGTTATGAAAGTGGCAGCATCGTGCTATTATTCTTCAAATTCTGAGGGGATACGATTAAAAGCAGCCCAAGCCGTTAAAAAATGTGGATATCTGATAATCTAAAGCTTTTCACATTAATTTTTTTGTATTATTTTCCATCCATACATATTTGTTATAGCAGGATTTTTTTTCCCTCAGCTTCTACAGGTACACATAAGAAACAGGTACAAAACGTTTTGTGTAAAAATACTTCTTGTTTATTGAATTTCCATCATTACAATTGCACACAATCATTTTGAGCAATCTAAATTACTTATAGAAATTCATTGAGCTCTAAGTGAACAGTCATCAGTCTTTAGCAGAGGCTTAAGAGATGTGGAAACATACTGAGAACTTCACTTCCCATGGAGCTGTAAACCCAAAGTAACCCTCCCCAAACCCACCTGGCAGCAAAAAAAAAGACCCTCTTCCAGACACACTAGCATCCCTGGATTACCTCCCTTCCCAATCCCAGATTAAAGAACACAACACCGCAAAATCAGAAGTCACAAACAGCTGTGTGTACCAGCAGTTAACCGAAAGAAAGCTCCACGGGGGCAAAAGTCATGTCACAGCATGAGAAATCTGCATACGCACAAGCGACAAATTTACACCTGAAATAATCCAAAAAAGTCTGTAAAGGGTTTAAAGTGTCCCTCATCCGCAGGCTTTCTGGTAATTCTTTAGATAAACTTTGAATATGTTGAAGGTGAGCAAAAAAAAAGATATATATTTCCTCCAATTCTCTCCGAGCCTCGCTTCACTTTTATGACCTTCAATGACAAAATAAATAAACGGTTACCGTAAAAGTTTCATCATTCACACATACGTGCCTGCTGCTGGTTGCTGGCTTTAAACTCAGATTATCATGGGATGTTCCCACGCAGACGTCCTGACCCCGGCGAGCAAAGTTCACCCGGCAGGTGATAGCAGGATGGATATAGACTTCCTACATGCTTGCAGACAGACAAACGCTCACAAAGAAGACAAAGAAGAAAAAAGCAAAAAAAACCAAAGACGTTGCAGATTTTCACAGGGATTTTTGCAGCCCAAACAACAGACTGATATATTCTTTAGGATAATTTTTTTTGTTTAAATTATTTTATTTTTTGTCGTAACAATGCTTTCTGAAAATAAATAATACAGTCATAATTCTATTCTTTTTTTCATTAAGCATAAATTGAAAATAAAGATTTCAGAAGTTTACAAGATGGACAAATCCTGTTGAGTTTTGTTTTTTAGGATATTGTTTATGAGAAATGTTAGAACAACATATATGAACAATTTAAAAAAGGTTATTTAATTAACAGAGGCTACAAGGTTCTCCTGCGAGAAAATCCTATTCTTCAACCATTTGTTGCTAGTCAGCGAGTGTAATTGTTTTACTCGGTATGGAAAGCAAGGCATGCCCATGCTGATCCCACGAAAGGTCATTAGGGTTGAGGTTGGGACAGCGGGAAAGGCCATTTTTGTTCATTTCATTTCCCAGCTTCCAGAGGTTGTCTTTTTAAAAAGTCCCACTCTGTTGGAGCGGGCATCTTAACATCTCTCCTTAATATCCCCCTCTACCAAAAAAATATTTACAATTTCTGTCAGGTTTATATTGGGATAAACTGCACGCTAACAAGCAGCTCCTTTCTCAGCATTATAGGACTGTGAATACTGCCAACATTTCCAGTCTGAGGACCTAAGCAGATGTGCTCATCCAACCAGTATGTTAACTTTTTTTATTATTATTATTACTTCCAAAGAAATAAGTAGTTTGTTGTCAGATACTGTAAATACATTTTTGGAAAAGCACAAAGCTCCAGAAAAGTACTAAAATAATGAAAAAATAGATTTGAGATGAGAGACTTAGATTTGTATAAACTGAAACAATGCTGAGGTTGCAGTTTGCAAACTTCTGAAAATGAAAACATTTATTCTGTATATTTATTCTAGAGCTATCTGTATATAACCTGAGGCACCTAGAGCCTTACAATGTTTTATCAAAAGGTTTAATTAGATGGGAAAATTAAAGATACAAATTAAACAAAAGGTGAATTTAAAACAAACAAATTTAGTTTCAAATACCTTATTATTTACTCATAAGGTCAAAAGACTAAAAGTCTTGAGAACAACAAAAGCAAACATGATATGATCCGTTCCCGTCAGCAAGATTTATTCAACTTAAATAATTGATTCAATCTTAACTGTACCAGTAAAAGCTGTTTGTGATAACAAAAATATTCCTTTCACTTTAATTTCAAAGTCACCATGTGAAGATGCTGACATCTAGTGGTGTTACTGAGCAGTTTTGAGACATCAGCTAAAAAGGTGAGCAAAAGATGTTCCAAAAAGTTTCATCTATCTTTAAGTACCAATGTACACACAGCAAGTTCTCAACAACTGCAAACTGGATTTTCCACACATATTGTGATTGTGTCTCTCTTCTGTAAAGCGCAGAAAAGCCTCCAGCAGCGTGAAGTGTCACCGGGTTCAGCAGAGAAAAAGAACAACCAAGATATTGTCATCATGCTGTCATGCTTGAACAATAAGAAGTGTTTAGGTGTAAATGTGACAGGAAAGCATTCTTAGGCACTTCAGACACCCACAAACACCGCATACACATGATAAGGAACCAAAGAATCCGATTATGCTCCTCTTTGGTCATTTTTAGAAAAAGATTTTTTTTTTTTTTTTTTTTTTACAACTTGACAAAAACAATCCTCTTATTTTGCTTACTTTATCATTAAGATTTAGTAAAGAGGGAGCCCTTGATGTGCTCAACCACAAACTGTCCAATTTTGTCTTGACTGGCAGCTGTACAAACACAAAAAACATCCAAAGTTCATCATCATTCTGCATCAGCAGCCAACACATTGTAGCCGGAACAAATATAGGAGGGCTTTAACACTTCCAGGAGTTCTCTGGGCTAAAGATCGTGGTGCAGCAGCCAAGCTAGAACCAGGTTATGGTGTGAAAGGGGGGAGAATTTCAATCTGCAAGTGAACAGGAAACGTCCGAGATAAATTGAAAGACGGAGTTGGACTGAGGGCAGAAAGCTGGTTCTGAAGGCCAAAAATCTGCAATTCTACTGTGCAAAAACTCACATCATTAGATCCGTGAATGAGCTGTAAAATATCATAAACAAGACTAGAAAGAAAGAAAGTTATGAGGTTAAAGATAAGGCGAGAGTGTCATTAAGTTTTCCTTCACCGTCTTCAAACCTTCTGCCCTCAGAAGCCACCAAACCAACAACAGACACGAATACAAATACCCTCAAGCTATAGTGAGGGCAACATCACAAAGAAATAGAAAGTCCTCTAAGCTGGCAGGGACTGGGAATATGATGCCATGCAGCGTGTGAAGAGGGAGGCAGCCCAATCCTGCATCAACATGTTTTTCTTAAACGCTTTTCTTTTCATTATATAGGCACATAGAAGGCGTAAAAGATACATTTTTTAAAAGCATTTACCTGTTTGAGCCAAGAAAAACACGACAACAAAAAACACACGCAGCCCAAAAAAGGCAAGCAGAGACGAGTCTCTAGTGGATCGCTCAAGTCTTCAGAAGGACACAGCAGTTGTAATAAATAAGAATAACTGCATTTAATATGTCTGTAAGCTGGATCGGGGGTGGGGAGGTCAACCTAAATAATAACATTAAAATAGTATTAACAACAGTAATAACAACAATGTCCAGTTTCTTTAATGTGGAGCATGGAGTGGAGAGGGTAATGACTGGCTCAGTACAGAAAACAAGGAGGGTATGTTCCCCAGTAACGCATAAACACACACTAAAAATAAAGCATCTGGAGGTCTGCACGGCTGCAAACAGCATTACCCAAGACTCTGAGCTGCAACAAATCAAATTGAGAGACGAGCCTCACTGCTTATTGGTAAAGGCTATGCAACAAGTGAGAAAACAAAACTGTTAGAACTATTATAACTTTAATCGCTATTCTGGACCACAGTCGATATCTTTCTATCATTTGTGAAAACACGAGACGATGTTTTGGTTTTGCTTTCCTGGAAACAAATTACTTTGAGCTTGAAGATGCAGACTGGAAAAAACTATCAAGTATGAAGATTTATGAGAAAAGTGCTTAATTGCCAGATTAAACTGAATGTAGCACAGATTATTGGGCCTTATCCAGTAGTAGGACACATCTCTTGTCTGGAAGGATACCTTACACTCAAAAAATGTGCAAATACTCATTAGGCATCCAAGCAAAGCCCAAAAGGGGGAGTTTTGACAAATATTTACAATTTTCTGCTCACAATGAGCTTGATTAGCCAGCCCTAAAACCCCTTAGACTGCTAAATTTTCAGTACCAGCCTCTTTCTATGGTATAAATCATCGCAATGTAATATTTTTTCCAGGAACTTCTAAAGACAATAAGCCCGTGGATAATTACTGAGTTGTACAAGAAAGTTATATTTCATTATGATTCTTCTGGGGGGAAAAACACTGGGTTAAACAAAAACGTTGAAAACATTGTTGCTTTAGGGATATTGTTGTGAAGACAATTTGGTTGATTCTACAAAACAAGATTGGGGAGTCGAAACTTAAAAGCCCAAGTTTTATTTCTGGTGAGGGAAGGCACCGCATTTAAGTATTTCCTGGTTCAGCTAACACTCTTCATAGTGGTTGCTGTCACAGAAGGAGGTAGACTCAAAGTTAGACATCTTTAGCATCAGTGAGATGTTAGAAGCTATTTAGACTCCAAGCTAGTAAACCTTTTATTCAAGCTGCAGAAATCTCTGTTTTGCCTCGATATCTAGACTCTGACTTTATGTCAAACTTCCAATGATTTGTATGCATGTTGTAGTAATTATGCAATATTTGGGATTGGTAAGTCAAAGCTTAGTGTAAAACGGGTATTTTTTAAGCATGTTGTGCTCAAATTACATTAAAATGTACATTAAATCAGGAATATGGCAACATAGGAGATCATCAGTAAAATCTGGCGTAAAAAACTGAAACTTGGTTAAAGACTTTAAAGTTCTCTATATTCACACTTTGAAATCCGTAGCGAAGAAAAGCAGCTATTAATAAAATTCATCATCATGTCAAATAAGATATTTGACATATAGTTTTCTTTTTTTCTTCATCACTGCCTGTCAAGAGATACCGACCAACTGTGCAGTTCTCTCTACTTTCGTCTAGACGTGAACATAAAGTAATTGATCTATTGGGGCAATTAATAAAGTTTTCTGATGACTAAATCGGATTAATCTGCTGCAGCTCAGCAGCCTGAAGTGCAGAACAGCTGTATCAGAACCTCTGCAGACCTCTCACTGCAAATCAAAAAGGGACAGTATTCTGGCTCTACCTTAACCTGCAGCAGTTTTGAACACATCCGTCAGCACGCACACAAACACATACACACAATCACACAGTGTCACAGGCAGCCAAGAGGCTAAAACATGTAGATAGATGTCATTGGTGAGGAAAGCAGTTACAATGCAGTACCTATTAGGGACCAAAATCTACTATTAGGCTCTAAAGCTGCTCGTCGCCTCCATCTGTGGCTGCCAGATTTATATTCTGTACATGCAGTCAGTTAATGATCTGATGCGAGGGTCTTGCTTCGAGTAGGCAAACATTTAGATTATACATAGAAAGCGTTACATCATCCATTGTTTTTTGTTTTTTCCTCTATACGATTTGCACATATTCCACTGTTTTTCAGCGACAAAAAACAAGAGACTGAACCATGATGGTGGATGGCATGGACAGCTCGTTAATAATATTGGGAGTGGTGGGTGGGTGAAGCTAATCTAACCACAGAGGGAGGTTTTGCATACAGACACCTTTGAATTATTCCACATTATACACAAAGTCTCCCCCACCCACTCCCACCACCTCACAGGGGGGACACGAGGCCGCCTCCTCGTTCTGTCCGCTGGTCTTCGTCTGAGTCTGGAGGAGTGGGGGTGGGGGTGAAAGGTAGACCTGCAGGTAATGGGGGCTGCGACAGGTGCTTTTTGTAGGATGTTGTTTCTGAGTGTTCCTCCCTCTGTGCCGCGCGCACGTAGATATCAGTCCCCCAGGATGACTTTCACAAAGCTAGCCACGTCGGTTTCTTTGGCCTCGTGAGAGGTGAAGAAGGCATGTTGCTGCGGAGGAGATGGAGTTCAAGTTAGTCTGAGTGAAACCAGGAGTCAGAAGGTCCGCGTTACTTCCCTGGCTCGGCTGAAGATAGGTTGACCCGTTTCTGCTGTTAATTGTGCACCAAACCATGGAGCTTTCATCATTTAGCATGGTCCATCTAACGGTTTCCTTTTAGTTGGTTTCCATATTTAGCCTTTAGAAATAATTTCCTACCTTTTTTCCTACATTACTCTTGCACATATAGGTTGTTAATGCAAAAAAAAAAAAAAAAAAAAAACATAAAACAAACAAAAAAAACACCCAGAGAGCTTTTCCAGTCATATTTCATCTAACAAATATTTTTACTTAAACTGCTAATCTGGCCTCATTCGGTAATTTGTTTTAGTTTAACTTAATTTATTAAGTCTTTATTTATGATTTGTAGATTTTGGGGTCATTTAATGTCTCTCTGTAAAGCATTTTCGCCCTGTAGTGGCTCTGAAGTCTCAGAAATATAGGGGGAAATACTAAAGCCACATCTATTTGCATGTACAGGCAGGTTGTTTGTCATGTTTATTAAGGGTATCACTTATAACTAATAAGAATGCTTTTTTTTTAATATTCCACTTAAGTCATAATTTTCAGTTATTGTTTTTTTGTTAAGTCTATAAACCAAAAATAAAAACTCAATAATCCATCATGGAAATGAAGTGCAATTTATTCTGGTACTGACGCAATAAAAAGCTTTATAAAATTAGAAGAAAAGAAAAAAAATCGAGGAATAAATATCTCCCATGTTATGTTTTAGGGGAACGCTCCTTACGTTTCACAGGTCAGCCACATTTTCCAACAGAAAAATTAAATGTTAACTGACGAACATGTATTTTCCATTAAATAGCTTGCGTTATCAAATTTTTTTTAAAACAATTCAACAAATAAAATTCAGTTTAAGGGATAATGCTTTATCTGGTGAAATTTCGCCATAACTACAGTTTTATCGTCAAATGTATCTGACATTTATGTCTTCTAGTGTGACTCCCACTGATGGACATAGATATAGGAATCTTTTTTTTTTTTTACACTTTGAATCTTCAGGAAAGATCTGAGTGCATACACTTAATTTTCAATTAAATGTAATTGATTTAATGTGTTCCTTTAAAACTGTAAGTGAAGGGTCTTGTTTGACCTGAGATACGACCTACACAAAACTATGAAAGCACAATTGCGTGCAGGTAAGGACATCACAGGATTCTGGTAACTATAGCTTAGCAAATTTGTTGGTAAACCATATATATAGTCTTCACAAAAAGGCAGTTTGTGTAGGTCCTAAAGTGTTGTGTCTCTCCATGGGCTCCTCCTCCCCTATTCCCCTAAAAATGGGGATTGTTTCTATAGAAACTCAGGATTGAGTGTTTATAACATGTTTGTTTGTAGAGGTTTTACTACATGCATTTGCTATATGGGTTCATAGTGCAAGGTGATATTATTGACCACCAAAATGTGCTTCTCTTTTGTTGACTGTGTGTTTTGTTAGTTTAATCTCTGCACTTTCTTTGACAAACCTTTTTGTGTGAATATATCTGTTTCTAATAATCTTTTCTGAAATTGGATCAATTGGGATCCTTGTTCTCACTCTCTACGTAATGGAAGATCCTTTTACACAGATAGTAATATTCACATGCTTTCCAGTATTAAACACACTATGGCAAGTGAACAATTAACAGTAATAAAACTGTAGATATTTACAAAATGTGATAAATAAAGAGAAAGCCCACCATGAGTTCTGTGTATGTTGGCCGCTCTTTGGCGTTTTTCTTTAAGCTGTGGGAGAAAATAAAAGAGCAATATAAGAAATTGCTTCACAACAAGTTGTAACAACTTGTTTTTGAAAACGTTCACATTTACTTTCATAGTTCACAGGAAACAAGCCAGATTGACGAATCTTGCTTGATTGAGCGAATTAGTGTGACAACATGAAAAGCTGTATGTTTCTGCTTGTAAATCTCAGATGGCTCCATTTTCTGAGAAACCCAGAGCAGAAATCAAAGTGCTGGAAGAGAGAGAAGAAATGTCCATCCTGCAGGAAAACTGGAATAACAGCAAAAACAAATCACTGTCTATGACACTTTGGGCTCAAAACACCAACAGTTTGGTACTGGATCATCCTGAACTACGAGCCCACACATCCAAACAGAACTGTGATCGTTCGGATTCTAGAGAGGATGGGAGTAAAGAAATAAAACAACAATGTACATTGAAATGACCAGTTTTACATGCATAGAACACCTGCTAAAGTTTTATAAAGCAGAATAGTACAACCTTTACTGAGACTGAAAGAGTAATGTCTTGCAGAGCCTTTACAGTATGAGCTATTGCATAAACAAAATACATCGGAATACACCTGAAGGTGCTGTGTTGATGGAAAATGATGAAGTCAATAGAGAATATAAATGATGTAAGGTTGCCCAATACGGATTTCTATCTGAATCCTTTGGTACATCTTAGGCTCAAAATCCAATTTTTAAAAGTTGTGGCCCATCATTAATCATTATTGTGCCTCCTCAGATCTAGGCGGGCTTCTTCTGAACAAAAAAAGCTGCTTCAATGTAATTTTGATTTATGGGAAATGAGAAATAAACAAGAAGCGCTCTTCGGCTGATTGAGTAGGAACAGTAAACAAACCCAACTAATTATTATTATCCAGCCTTTCACTTTTCAAGCACAACAAAATCACCAATCTTACTTTTAGTCTTCTTCATTGTTGTGAGTCTGACAGAATTACTCAAAAATAGTTACAACAGCAGCTCTAGTTGTCGCAATCGCCTCGTTTTTGTGAATCATGAAAACTGTGACATCAGATCGAAAGTTTTTATTTTGCTTTAGTTTGATTTGATGATTGTACACTTGATGACTTCTGAATGTCGACTTAATCAGTCAGACCTCAAAAACCCAACCTTGTGCTACTTCCGAAATTATTCTCCTCTACAACTCTCTTGTTTCTGTTCATTTTAATGAACTTGGCTTGCAGCCAGCGGAAACCAAAATATAAATGAATGTTGGGTGCTCCTTATGCAGGAGGGTTAAAAGTTTAAAATGTCATTTAATAATTGTACATCATGAGTCTGAAAGACAAATTGTATCTGACTAAAAGTTGATACCTCAATGCAACAAAACCACACCAACCCTGGTAAAACCATACATATTATCGTAAATTATAATTAATATACATACGAAATCCATTTTTTTAATAACCTCTCAGGACACTTGAACGTTTTAAAGGAATGAGCCAACGGGCAATAAAAATCCGACCGGTAAATGATAAAAGGAAATTTAAATACATATGTATGATGCAAAATTTAACTGGAGCCAGTGAAGCTGCTGGAGGACGGAAGAGATGTGGTTGAAGGAGATGGTTTGGATGATGACACGATCAGCTATGCTCTGAACAATCAGGAGCTTGTGAGGGGATTTATTGGGTTGACCGAACAGAGCAGCAGAAAGTTACAGTAATTGAATCATAATGTCACTAGGGTGTCTACTAAAAGGAGTAGGGCCGATTAATATTGTGAAGGTAAAAATAAGCCAACTGGGGGACATTGTTGTCCTGAGAAGTAAAGAAAAGTGTCAAAATAAGGCAGAAGTCAGGCTTTTTGCATCTTTGGTTATAATAACATTAATAAAAGAGATCCCTCCTCTGCGCAGACAGTTAATGGCTGCGTCTTTCCACTACGATAATACCTGCATCTGTAACTAAGCAACTGAGAAAGGAGGAAACATAACCAGCGGGAGCAGATAAGAGGAGACAAGTTGAAAAATGAACATCAGGTGGACAGAGAGACAAAGCCAAATCAGACCTTGTTGTCATTTGAATGGCTGCTCTGAGATACTTTGCTCTGTTGTGACAAGCAGGAAGACAATACATTATTTTTTTGCCTACACAAAAGATTAAATATGGAGTTTTGCAGTTTTTTGGGATTTAACTGTGGAACCTAACTGATTAAATACTTTCGATAAATTCACCTATTCACAGATTATTTTTTTCCTGAGAAGAAAATAGAATGCAGCTTGGGTAGCTTAAATATCTGTGCTAGTTGAGAAACTTATTTTTTGTTCAACAATCTGTGATCAGGAAACTAACTATTAGTCAAAAGCAAATAATAGCCAATTTTACAATCAGGATCACAGTGAAGTATAACTTTAGCTCTATCCTAGAAAGGGATTCTAAAATTCCCACAATCATTCAGTTTTGTATGCAAGTCTGACAAATGTGAAAGTATTCTGATACGTCCATCTATGAAACAATCTAAGTTAAAATAAGTGTTTAAGTGTTTTGGGGTTACCAGTTTGGGTTTATACAGTCCCCCCAATATACAGTCATACTTTGCTTCCTGGTAAGTCAATAAGAACATATTGACATAACAACATACCACTGACAGGTGAAATCCACAAACTCCGGGGAGAACTGGTCAGCAGGGAGCTGGGGCGACGGTTCTTCCACTACTTGCTTCAGCTGCTGAAAGGGTGTTCCCCACGAGTCGTAAGGGAAGCGCAGGATGGCAAGCTCGATCTGGGTGCACACACAAACCCATTTATGCTTAAAATCAAGGTGAGAGGTTAGATGTAAGCAAATGAACAACACTAATGTGCATTTGTCTCTAATGTTGAAAATATTGAAAACAATGAACAGTGTCAATGTTTGCCCATATCTTAATGTCAAAAAGAGACATTAAACAATCCGCAGGTTGTTTTTCTAAAGTTTGGAGGGTATAGAAAAACATGCAAACCTTTTTTAAAAGGCAACTAAAGTTAAAGCTCCAGAAATAAAAATGTTTTTTATGTATATAATTATATATTATGAGGGGGAAAAAGCCTTAAAATTATCAAATGTTTTATAACAGTAGTCAAATAAAGCACTAATCCATAAACCAAATCTACTTGTAAAGGTACAAGGGTATTTGAAAGGTAAACAGGCCCACAGCATAATACATCCTACATTGAATAAAGGGGGACTTTCCAGATGATCATGCTATTTCAAAATCCACTTTCCATAGAAACTATGACACTTTAAGGGGAAATAACTGTTAATTCAAACTAATTCAAACTAAATTTATTGCACCAAAATTTAAAAAATATATCTAAACTCAATATGAACATTATATTTTGTCAAAGGGAGATAATTCCAAGTAAAAAATTATTACCATATATTAAATCAAAAATACTAATATCACACACAACTTTGGGCTGTAGGTTATGTGCATTTAATAGAATAGCATGCGCAAAAGTATTGCATTAAATCTGTTTGTGTTAATCAACATATGTCATGTTCTATGTTTTGGTTCGGTTCTGTTTCTTCCTGTGTGTGTGTGTGTGTATGTGTGTCTTCACTCATTATCATTTACAGCTGTTACCAATCATCCGGTCATCTCCTCCACTGCTCCACCTCCTGCTTCACAGTATATAAACCTGTCTCATTCTCTCACTCACCGCTGGATTATCTGTTGTCTTTCCCTGTTGTCCTTCCCTGAGGTCTTTCCCTGATGTCCTTCTCGTCTCGCTCCAGAGTTTCTCGCCCCACGTCTCCTGTAAGTCTCTTGCTCGCTAAGTTCTCTGTCCTGGCTCTTTATCTTGGTCCCCTGGTCTCATCCCGTGTTCTCTGTTTGTCTCACTTCCTGTAGTCCCCGGGTTTCCTTGTCTCTTCCCCGTCGTGTAGTTATTAGTTTTCTTTGTCTCAGTTTATTTCCTCCCTTCTTGTGCTATTAGTTGTGTTTTATTAGTGTCGTTGTGTTTGTTAACGTTTGTAGTTCCCGCGTCTCGTTTATTTTTCATGTTTATGTTCATAAGTCATCCCCTACAATAAATCATTATTCACTCTATTCAACCTCTGCTCGAGTCCTTTAAACACTCCCTGACAATATAAATAAATACATGTTAAAGATATTCTGTATTGTAAAATCCATTATGTTCCCCCAGATGCGGCTATTATTTCAAATTAACAAATAATGGTGAAAATATGACTTTTTATTTTAGGATCCATTTATTGTTCCCCATCTTTAACTTGTTTGCCAGTAGGTGTCGTTTTCTGTCTGGCTAATAACTTTAAAGTAAAAGTTTCATATAGTGGTTCTCTACAGCTAATCTAATGGAAAGAAGCAAAAGTCTCACATTTTACAAAGTATTTAGAGCTGTTATCCTTTTTTACTTAGTAATTTTCTCTTTTAAAGTTCTTGTTTTAGAACTTTTAGGTATTTAGTAAAGTTAAAATTGACAATGTAAGAGGAACTAAATGCAAGTGAGAGGCTGCCTTACCATTGTAATTCCTAAACTCCAAATGTCGGATTTGACGTTGTAGCCTTTCTGATTCGTCTCTGGGTTGATCCTCTCAGGCTGGGGTTAAAAGGATGAAAAAATCCCAAACGTCAAAAACATTTAATAGTGCAATACTGGTCTTAAAGAAAAAACTGCCAACCATACCATAAGAAATAAAAGCTTTTCTAATATAAAATTGTCATTCTGTAGAGAGTATACTAAATTTCAGATCCTACCTTTTCAATTTCTAAGCTAAATCTGCACAAAAAAGGACAGTATTATAGGCCAGTTTTGAATTTAATCAAAAAGACGACCTCCCCACAGTAACATTTGTCTCCTACATTTCCATAAAAATACAGAGCCAGGACAATTGACGAATGGGAAATGACGCAGCTTACCGCCATGTAGGGTTTGCAGCCAGCGTCCATTGTTTTAGCCACAGAGTCCACTAGGTAGCCACTGATGCCAAAGTCACACATCTTCACTTGGCCCTGAGTGTTGATGAGCACGTTGGAGGGCTTCACATCTGCAGACAGCAGAGCAAACAGCAGTTTTTTTTTCATCAGCAAAAAATTGCATGTTTTTAAATGAGGTCAATAGAGTACTTTCAGGCATAACTCAATTTTTAATTTATGTTGCGTTAGTTTAGAATAAATTTGAGAAGAATCAGTGGATATTCAGAGATCTTGTAAAAACAATTGTTAAAATAAAATTTTCTGTAATAACAAGTTACTTTTAAGTTCCAGTTTGTGCAGCAAGGTGCTATGCGCAAGTTCAGAATCTTGTTTTATGTATTTCCTGTCAGAGTTTCGAGGAATCTTTACAAGTGATCTGGATAAGCGGAGGATTTTTTAAAAATTATACAAGTGAGCAGATATTTGTCTAATCCCTACATGTCTGTAGGCTAGAGAATTTACTACAGTAAGCGGATTAAAAAGTTGTGCAACAGAAACTATAACACAGAAGCCACTTACAATTTTTTTGTTAAACTGCAAATGACAGGCTAAGAGGCAGCAGTTTGCAGGTAGCAAAAGAAGCTAATACCACAAATAATTATCCAGACTAGTAACAAACAAAGAGGGAAAAAAATGTACAGGAAAATAAGGAAGGTAAGGCACAAGGATAGAAGGAAATAATTACATGCATGGGATGGGAGGGAAGTGATGGCACAAGGAAGAAAGGAATAAGGAAGAACTCTGTAGCAAGGAACAAGAAACATGAGAGATAAGGGAGACCGTAGGCAAAATTAATGACGCTTGTAAGAAAGGACAGATAATTTAAACAATCGGATAAGGAGTAAAAATTATATTTATACCCTTAGACCAAAAAAATGCTTTTCCAGACTGTGTAGGAAGGATCCCTGTCAGATCTGTGAAACTATCATACACTGTGGCTCCTGTAAATGTGCACTACATAATGTAGAGGATGTCAAAAAAAAAGGGTTTAGTTGAACATTGTCCTAATGTTGAACAGCGTTCCTCTCTCCAACACTATATGGAGAAAGTGTAGCTCCTCTCAGATGACATGACGACCCTTGCTGATGATCTCTGTGATCCTGTTGATGTCTTTGATTCTCAGGCTGCTGCTGCCACAGCTGACAAAAGCAAACAAGATGGCAACGGCCAGAACATCCGCAGCATCAACCACCAGATGTTACAAGAGGCCCTCAGGCTTCTCTTGCACATTGCACTTAATTTTTTGAGAAGTTCAGCTTATTCTTGGTTTAGCAAGTTTAGTTTAGTGCATCAAAGTAAGTATGTATAATATCTGGGGGTTTTTTTGTTTGTTTGATTTTTTTAACGATTGAGTGACTGAAACTGCTTCAAACAGAGCACAATTGATAAGCACAAAGAAAATAAACCAAACACATTCGACATGTAGAGTGCTATTCACTATATACAGATACACATTTCATAAATTTGCTTAGTATTTTGAGTCATAATGACACTGTTATGATCCTTTAATAGGATCTGGAAATAGTCTAAAGGAAGGAAGGAAGCAGCTGACTGGATATTGAAAGCATCTCTTAGAGTTTAATGGGTTTCTACTCAGACTGTTACCTCTGTGGATGACTTGCAGATTGCTGTGCAGATGCTCCAGAGCCTTTACTATCTGTAAAAACAGAGAGCAGTAATACATGAGAGTCACATGGCAAATATTTGAAGCAAGTCTTCATGCGATGCGGTCAGCGAAGGAACCCACAGAGACGGCGATCTTTCCCAGGATGTCCTCGGGAATGGTCAGGCCCTTCTCGATCACCTGCTTGTAGAACTTGTCCAGGGAAGTGTCCATCAGCTCCATGCAGATCCAGACGTCACCCTGGCAACAGATGCGGAGAGGATATGGAAGGAGATCAAGACACAAAGCAGACAGCCGGCTTCCCATCTCAAAGAAGCTTCAAAGTCCTCCTTAAAGAGGAAATCCTGATCATTCCCCCTTCATTGACACAGGAAGTTTTCTGCTTCCCAAAAATCCTCAGCAGCACTTTTAGTCACAAGAATGTTGGGAAGAACAAATGGATGTAGAAACACACAGATCCTCTATTTGAATAGATAAATGTTCTTTAGCTACTGTCATTTTATCTTTTTGTTTTAGGTTATAAAAATCTTAAGGAGAAAATCTGAATGCTGCCATTATCCAAAAACTGAGGTTTGGATTTAATACTAATTAGGGAACTTCTGAAGGTAATTGGTTGTGCTGAATTTTATTTAGAGGTATTAACAGTAGATGGTTTTCATTTGGTCTAACAATTGTTTTTTTTTTTCTAAAGACAAAAAACATGTATCAAAGCTTACAACAGAATTTAAATAAATTTTCCAAAAGTTTTGAGATAAACAAAAGAAAAGTTTTATTTGCTTTAATGTTATGGAGATGATTTCTTTATTCTAAACTGAAGTTGGATTTGTATGCAGTAAAAACATGTACAGTAAATTATTTATTTTTATATAAAATCTAACCATCTCTATAGGTGTCTTATTGTTTTACAATGAATAAGGTCCCAATTTAAATGTTTCTTTAGCCTCTTTTCCATAACATTCAAAAACACTGGTAGCAATATTTTATTCTTTGATTTTTGTTTTATGGGCAGAGCAAAAGTACTACTAAGGTCAAACACATTTTTCTCATTTCTCAATTCCTGGAATTTCCAAATTGGTTCAAATATTTTTTTCTTGAAACAAGTACTAGGAATTTGAAATGGTCTTATCATCTTGTATGCAATTAAATCCAGTAACTTCTAATCTAATGAAACGGTTGAACAGTTTTTAATCTTGTATGTTATTCTGTCTGTTTTTGGCCCTTTTAGTAACCTATTACTCAAGGAATCAAGGAATTTTATTTGTCATCACATCACATGTGGTACATGAGGTGGGACGAAATTCTAATCCCCCGGTCCAGTTTACACCCTGATAGCAATTTTAAATAATATAGTAAAATATAAACAACTATGCGAGAAATAGGATTTGACTACACAGAATCTACAACATGGGACTTCGGACATAGCAGCAATGAAAATTCGGAGTGAAAGTGACATATTAAGTGACATTTTTAAGTGTGATATTAAAGTGAACAGTGGCGGTTAATGCTGTTAGTGTAGCAAATACTTATCATGATTCCGGTTACTGACCCAACTCTTGTTTTTAAATTTTATTCTGTAGTTTCCATGTTTTAATTAACTTAAAAACAAATCTACATTCTGCTAACGTACCCTTTAAATGGCTTCCAGTAATACCTAAAGGAAGCTAAAGATCTACTTAAAACTTAAATAGAGTAAATATTTGTTCTCATTTTCCTTATAGATGCTTAACTACGATCAGTAAAACAAAAAGGCCTCCAAATCAAGAATTTATTGCATCTTCATAAAACAGCCATAAATAACAGCATACTACCTCTCTGAACAGTGCTCCGTAGAAGGTGACAGTGTAAAAACAATCCACCGTTCTCATGGAGATGTCCAGGTCCATCAGCAGCCTCTTCTGCTCTTGAGTGTTAACAGTTGCCCGAATCCGCTGGAAGTGGCAGGAAATGGAAGCACATGTAATTAATATCCTGGCAGTTTGTGCTAATGATGTCAACGAACTTAATTACACCGTTTTCATTGTATAAACTACTGCTCATACCCATTCTATACAACCCTACTTAAAATAAAACATTGGCATCTATGTCACTTTCAGTCATTTATCTGGAGGAACGCTTTCAATGCTTTTTAATCTCAGTGATAGTTATCGTTTTCACAGTGATACTGAAATAAACTTTTTTTAAATATGTGTATGTGCAAAGTACTTAAGCAGAGACATACTGATCAAATTTAGACGGCATCTAATATCTGGTGACAGTGACAGGCTCTTTTATTTACTCACCTTAACAGCCATTATCAGACCACTGGGCACGTGCCTCATCTTGTCCACCACGCCGTACGCTCCTCGACCGAGCTCGCCGATCTGCTCAAGATCATCTGCTTTCACCTCACATTTCTGTTCCAAACACAGCAAGATCACGGCGTCATAGGGGGGAAAAAACTTTTCAGCATGAATCCGTTTCATGTTTGCAAAGCCGGCAGTTGGCTTTTCGGTTTTGTTAATGCACATGAGAATTTTTTTTTTCTCTCAGCTTAAAAAAAAATATTTTTATAGCATGATGGGCCCTAAACAGCATTCCTGTCTCCCTAAAATCACAAGTGTTAGAGGCTGCAGTAATGTCCAACAGAGCGTTTTTTTACAGCTAAAGAGGCAGTTCTGAGCCGACCAGAGTGGATAAACAGTAAATAAACCAAGAAAGGAATAAAATAACTAAATAATTTTAGAGAGTCCACAGAGAGATGTTACAGCAAACATAAAGGCTTAAATGGGGTCAGGAAAGGTGGAAAAAGTGAAAAAACAAAACTTACCTTTTCTCCAATTGTTACACAAGCTTTTGAATCCAAATCTCTGGGGGGTCTGAAAAACAAAAAATTAGGCGTTATTGCATATAAACTAATAAAAGTGGACTTTTTAAAGCGATAAAAAAAAAAAAAACATGAAAAAAGGCAGGCAGAAAAAGAAACATCTAATGAATAAAACACAAAGATAACTAGAGCTAAAGGAGTTAATCAGTTAATCTCTTTGTTGTTGTTGTTTTTGAGGATTTAACTATTAGAAAATGCAGATGTTATTGCTTAGACCTTTACAACTCTTTACAACTCTCTCTCTCTCTCTATATATATATATATATATATATATATATATATATATATATATATATATATATACATACACACAAGTAGTTATTAAAATTATATCAACAAATATGTATATCTAAAATATGTACATATGTATCCATTTAAAAAATCTGATAAATGAATGTTTTTAAATTGTATACATACATGTTTTCATTTAAAACCATCTCCAACTACCTCCAATTAAAATATAAAAACTGATAATTTCTTAATAAACAATACAATTTAAAAAGACAAAACAATTTGAAAAAATAAGACTATTTAAATTTAATTCTAAAAAGCTACAAATTTTAAAATAACAATAAAAAAATAAAGCGAAGAAATAAAATTTAAAAGATTCTCTAAATCTAAAAATATTGCTATTACAAAAGGACAGGAAGTGAAAAAGTGATTTGTTTTATGTAAAAATTAAGACTGAATTGTGAGATTTCATGTGTTTGTATTAATAAAAAAAAATTGAGACCAAAAATCTGATTAGTAAATTTGAAAGAACACTGTTTCTTCCTCTAAAGTGGATTTGAATTTCCCATGTTCAGCTGTCTGCAATTCAGATAAGATCGGGTATGTGCTGAGCAGGAAGTGAGGATCAATAAAGCGAAAGATTTACAAGGTGCATGTTGAAGGTAAAGAGCCTTACACTGCAGCAGGTGCGGGCTGCTCAAACACCTCTTTGGAGAGCCTCAGTGCCGGCTTCTTCTTACCTGCAAACAAACACAGCTGTTTGACACAGAATTGTTTCCTTAATTTTTTGTGTTGTTTTTTTTGTTTTTTGTTTAATTGTGACATTTTCAGGTTTTTAAAAACCTAAAAGGACAAATTGGTCCTTAAAATTTTGATCTTTTTTGTTAATGTGTAAATAAAATGATAATAATTGTAAAATTGTAGAAGCATAAAGCTTGTAAGTTGTTTTATGAATAGCATCGGTGCTATGGAAACCAAACAATAACCACATGCTGAAAAATACCAAAACGGATGCAACTGAGACTGAGAAAGATATTTAACACTGACTAATGTGTTTAACATTTTCTGCACTCTAGATATTTACAGTTCAGAAAACCTAAGGCCTTTCACAAGCTCTCCATTCATAAAAATAAAAATAAAAACGCTCATGTATCAGTTTCCTGTTCCCACATATAACATTATCTGTGAAATACATGAGGTTTTGATGCACATTTAAAAAGGGTTAGTACAAAAATGTTTAGCCATTATGCAGGTGCAGGGACATTCTCAGCATCAGCAAGTTGTAACAAAAAATAAACCAAAGGTAAAGCTTGTGATTGGGTGGCTTTATGGCAGAAATGAGGAAAATGCTCAGGTAGAAAAGAGTAATAAGTGACATAAAAAAACCCCACCAACAACAGTTATAACATGCTATATCAAGGATTTAACACTAAACAAAGAGCCAAAATACTGTGGTGGAATTGATTTGAAACATTTTATGAAAAAGAGATGGAAACCCCCAAAAAGTTTTATTGAGTTGATGACCAAGAAATATCGGACAGACGTCTGTATTTCAAAAATGTTTTGCATGTAAAAACAAAAGAAATGGCTTGTATTTACTAAAACCTCGGCTGCATCAAGCTTGGCACAGGTAATGTCAGTTGGTGGATCTATGGCTTCTGAAGTTTTTAACTCATTTATAATGTGCCTGAAAAATGTATGCAAGGGATGTTTTTTTTTTACTTCCATCTTCAAAATTCACCAAACATATTGCAGCTCCTGTGATACAAACACTTTCGATTGGAAACTTTCTAGTGTTTCTTATTCTGATATCAAGATTGTTTGCAATTTCTGAGAAACACTCAATTAGGCTTGGTGTGACATTTCAAGCTAAATCTTCACAACAAGCCCTGGCAAAATCAAAATGAAATGTGTTTAGTGGATCCAAAAGCGGAACCTAATTTCATTATGCATGTTTTTATTTGTTTTTTTTCAAGTAAGTAATGTCAATATTTTTTAATATAATGTTAATCAAATATACGTACATTTGGATTTCTGTCGATAATTAATCCTGCATCAAAATAAAATATTAATCGAAAAATGTACAGTACGTTAAAATAATTTTTCCATATTCGGACAAAGATGATTTTTACTTAAGAAAAAATAAATAAAAAATCACAATTCATTGAATATGATCAATTTGCATCAAATTCCACTGAATTCCAAAAAAGTATCTTAATGGTACGTCAATTGTGTGATGGTTTAGATTTAAAGCAGTACTAAAGATAATTGCAGTAAATATGCTGAAACCGCAAACTGACAAATGCTAAATCCAATATCTGTTGTAACTTTACTGCAACTTTCTGTGCTTGAGCAAACTTATGTAATCACAGAGTTTTGTGCGACGAAAGAAGACATTAGAGGGTGGTTTAACTAGGAGTTGAGCATACCAAAAGAAAAAAAAGTGTTTTTTTACCATATCTCATGTTTATTTATTTATTTATTTTTTTTCAATAAATTAACATTCAGTTCCTAAACAAGCAAAAGCTGCACAGTGGAAATCAAATGTATAGCTAGCTGCTATAGTTTTACTCCAGAAGTTAAAAAGAAAAAATACAAAAACTATAAAGATCCAAAAATTAAATTAAACTACCAAAATTATGAAAGGATCAATCTGGATTACAGCCAATCGGCGATTTAACATTTTTATCATTAGTACTCACGGTTTAATGCAGTGTCTGGCTCCAGATCCCAACTAGATGTAAGAGTTAAGAGGAAGAGGAGGTCTGGCAGCCCAAGTATTTTTGCTTCATATGAAGCTGCTGCATTGACAGTTTAATAGCAGTATGCTTTGTTACCCATAACTGCTTTCCCTGAGTCATTGGATTTCAGGCTGCGTCCAGCTCGAACTCCCTCAGACCGCATCATGAAAGATCACCCCAGTGACTATTCAATTATGGTTGGATTACATTTGTTATTGGGGCAATGCAAACCATCAAAATACTGCATTATCAGACTGAATAAGAAGGCAGTCAATACGGATCACATCCCAACTACAACCCTAACAAAGCTATATCAATTTGAAATGAAAGTATCCCATCTGATGTTGCATCAAAAGCTGAATAATAAGAATAAAATTAGTGTTTGCATTGTTTTTAAAAAGTAACACAACTAAGTTGAATTGAATGTTAACTTTAAATCTAATATCAACAAAGAAAACACCTAATATTGCAACAAGAATTAACTATAAAGTCAGAATACTTTGGATCCTTCAAAAATTGCAGCTACACACCCTACTTTGTACAATAGTAAGAAAACAGTTAACATCACATCGGTACCTAAATATTGTGCAAAATCATAACTGCATAGATAACCCAGCATTAAATGTTAGCATCAAAGTCAAACTCTTTAAATGTTTAAAACATTCTGATAATTCTGCAACGGCTAATATACTTTAATGGTAACTACAAAGTTGAAAAGCATTTCAGAACATTAACCCAGCTAAATTTGTGTCAAAACCAAACGAAATAGCACTTTTAAGGGTAATTTTTCTGAAAAAAAGTTATAAAAAGGTTGGTTATTGGCTGTTCTTTCCTTACAATTCATCATTAGTATGTATCAAATCATGCTTATAACAGAGTTATAAATATAGAGTACTAAATCTGTACCACCGGTCTTTTTTTATACTGAAAATGTTTGGAAAAGTGTGAGATCCCCAGCAACTGATATCATGGCACACTATTTAAAGCGACAGTGGAGGCGTGTCTCTTCAGAGAGCATGGAGTAGATCCAGAGGAATAACCGGAATTTCTCACATTGTTGTCTCGAGGGAAAACACAAACAAAAGTAGCAGCGGTGGAACCTGTCCTTCAGAGAGCTTTCCTGAAGGTTTCCAACACATACACATTGGCGTGTCCTGGTTTCAGTTTAGGGCGTGACGCTGCCGTGCGATGTAGTACTCTGCTGGTGGCCTGGCCATACTGCCAGTCTGGCCATGTTGCTAGCGTCCTGGTTTCAACTTTCCAAAAGCAGCCTTGTCACTTACGACCCCTCCTACAAGCATTTATACAAACAACAATGGTAACTGGAAACCGGCGATGCTGTGACAAATGGAAATCAGGGAACGCTCCACACCTGTATCATACCTGCAGATTACCTTGAAATGAATGTAATCCGCATCAACAAATTCTACAATAAACCCAGTGAACACTCCTTTGAGATATACTGTCTTCTTTTCAAAACCTTATGACTTTATAAATCAATAAATAAAAAACCCAAAGTACATTAAAAAAAACGGACCTTTCTGGCTTACATGAAAAATGCTAACACCCAAGGTACCCCATCTCCACAAAGAGACAAGGGAGTGTCAGCATCATATTTCAGGAGGTACAGCAAAGCTGGGTGGGGGCTGATGGAAAGATTGATGAAGCGAAATACATAAAACAAGGTTTCAAATAAACCCAAATGGATATAAAAAAAAATTCCATGAGGCACCGTCTGCTTTTCGACTGTATACGCACGTATACGAGCACCCATGAAAATAAAAATAGACTGTACTGTAGATATTTATAGAAACAGACATATGCATGCCCAATCAGAGTTTACACAGTTCCTGCTGTCAACTTGACACAGAGTGCAAAATAAACAGGGAAAGTTGATTTGCTACGCACCATTTACAGTTAATGCACGGCTTTTGTCTGCCCTTTAGTAACAAAAGAGAAAAACAAAATTGATTCATGTTGCGGTTTTGTTTTACATACACCTTTAGTGAGATGAATTATAGAGCATTAAAAAAGCATGCCGTATGATATTGGAAATTAATTAAATATGAGCAACGGTTTAACCAAATTTTGTTTTAATCTAACAAAAAAAACTGTTGAATGAGATAAAATTTGCAGAAGAAGTCTGACAACTTTCACATTAAAGGAAAAAGGATCCACACGGGCTTATGCATCAAGAAAAAAAAAATACTCATTTCATTGATCAGAAACAAAACATAAAAAAAGGCAATATGTTCGATCACAAAAAAAAGCAACAATATCGTTTTTCCTTCATTATGAAATCAACAGAGAAATTCTTCTGTTGTACTTAGATCATGAGGCAAGAAGCAGCATGTTCCTCAAAGCTAAAGAACAGAAGCCTTCGTCAAACCTCTGCAAAAAAACAAACAAACACTGACAATGCATAGGTTTCCAAAAACAAACATCTACGTCTGTCACTCCATATATCTATGCAAAGTGTGCAATGACATGTCTAAACTAACAAAAGGAACGCTGGGGCGTATGGGGCTTTGCTTAAGACTGTGGCTATGAGAGTAGAAATGACAGGAGGAGCGCTGAGGTGCAGAAAAGCAAGCGAGAAGACCTCGTGGGGGTCGGAGGGGCAGGGGATTATGTAATGTGTGAGGCTGGAAGGAATAAGCAGCAGCTCTGGTGCAATTCAGAGAATATGAAGCAATAATGGTAGACGAATTGAGCATTAGCTTGCAGTCAGAGATAAAGAAGTCCACTAATCCTTAACTCATTCACATCAATCAATCCCAATACACTTTCAAATAAGAATGAAAACCAACAACTTTCATGTCCTCCCCAACTTAACCTTAGTGTCAACAAATAAACTATGATCTATGAGCAGCATCAGAAACTCAACTGGTAGCAGAGGTTATAAACTGGTTTTAAGAATATGCAGCCGTTGCAGGTCATAAAACTATATTCTCATCCACGACATGTGAGAAGATAAGTGCATCGAAACCAAACATAAAAAAATAAATAAAACTGTCTTATGATCAAAAACCCTTCTGTAAACAGCTCAGTGTATACAGACTCTTTTCTGACGCGGTAGAGTAAAAATGAGGAGATATAATGGTAGTTTAAAAACGGGATCATTTACTGGTCACCTAAAAAAAATTGTATTGTTTTGTTTTTTAGCAGTGGAAATATAAGTAAGTACAACCGTTCTGATCTGTTTGAGGGGTTTCTTGCACATACAGTACAGTGGATTTCAGGTAAATAAAAAGTATCTCTGTCATGTCAGGATCTGGAATTTTGTTCTAATGCACAGTTGGGTTCCCCTTCTGCTTTTTTTTACAGTTTCCTTCAGCTTCTTCTGATGAATGGTAGAATTCATGGTTGACGCTAAAATAGCTGCTTTGGTTCTGCTGAGAATGAAAAGCATCCCCAAATGATGACACATGCATTTCCAAGCCACGCGGTTACTTTCAGGTTCCTGTTCCTATAAATATGCACTTGGTTTTCTAATAGTTCAATTCTACACTATTCTGAACAAAGAGCACTATTGACAGTGATGTTTTAATCATGTAGATATGATATGCCTGTATGGAATTAAATACATTTAAAGAATTAAACAGCCAACATTTGAAAAGTAACCAAATTGGAACATTTAACAAGGGTGTCCTAATTTCTTAATTTAAGTCTTTCTAGTTCATTAAAAAAATACATACTTCCTAGTTGATTTCTTTTAGTGCGATTTCTGCAGTGTAGCGACACACTTGTTTTTGTAGTAACACCTGTCGAGTAAAGTTGATGTTGTTCCAGATATCTAGTGCCCAGATAATTGACAGCTCCACTGTGTCAACAGCACACCCGCTTGAACATTGGCCTTACATCTGTGTAAAATCATTCTTCTGTTCATTTTATGGTCCAATAAAAAATGATGTAATGGTAATGCTGTGGAGTTAATCGAAGTGTGTGTTTCACTTTTAACTTTGTAGAACAAAAATATATGATATTCATATTTAGGATATTTGTTAATATTAATATTAAATAACTATGAGTGTTCTAATTATACCAAAAATACTTGTACTTCAGATTTCTTTCATTGTAAAGGGCAAAAATATCTGCGGTTTTGTTTACAAAACCACACCATCATTTAAAAAAAGCCAAACAAGTTTAGAGAAGCTAAATTTCCCAAAAAGATTAGGTTAAGATTACAAAAGATCACAAATGTGGTTAATTTCACCTTTTTGTAAAGCCTTACAATAACAAGAATGTGTTTTAAAAATATTAAAAATTACTAAGATATTATTTTTATTATTGTATTAAAAACCTAGTGGACATTTTTTAATCATCCTAAATTAGAGGTAAGCACTAATACTTCTACCATCATTCCTTGGCCAATGAGTAGTTTTCATTACAAATTTTGTTAAGGGTAAATTTTTCATACATTGCTGTGCGTCATACAAACAAAAGCAAATCGCTAACCTACGTGCTTCACGATTATTAAGGTTCAAACTATGAGCAAACTACATATTATGAGCAGGAAAACCTCAGACATGAAAAGAAAAAAAAAATAGAAGGTTAGAATGGAAACAGAAAAAAACAGCCTGGTTATAAACTATTTCTATAGGATGAAAATTGTAGACACAGTACAGTACTTCAGTTGTAAATACAAACTTGTTTGCAACAAAAGCCCGTTAGTTTAACATCTCAACCCCCCCCCCAAAAAAAACAAGGTTTATGGGGGGGGGGGGAATCTGCTAAATATTAAATAACTGGACTTTTTCATTGTCCAGTTATTTATTTATATTTCAATCTTATTGAAAAAGTATATTTTTATATAAATATTTAGCCATGTGTACATTGTTCCTGCATCAACCAAACATGTAAAAAAAGTAAAAGTTAAAATGCACTGACTGAGTTGGTATAATACAATCTTACTAAACATTCACGAAAGAACCGTTAAATGGAGTGGTATCTAACTGACCCGCTAATTAATGTATTCTGCAGTTGTATAAAGTGCAATTTATTTCTTATGTTAAATTGAAATTCAGTAATTCTAAAATTTCTCTCATATAAACAAAGAACTAACTGGTAGGTGGTATTAGGTTTGTTGTTAACCATTTCTGCACAGTACTTTTATATACTTCAAAGTTAAAGCAGTCTCATTCAGCTTTTCTTTGGATTATATTGCATAATTGGCATGGACAATTCTTTCGTTGTTCTTGGGAATTCCATTACACATGTTATCAAAAAAAAAAAAAAACAGGGCAAGGAGTGTGGGTTAGTTAAAAGCAGAAGTACACATAATTCCAAGTAATTTCCAGCACATGAGCACAAGTATGCAGGGAAATGCCAGAGGGAGGCCAAAGGAGATGTCTGTGCTGCGACACTCCTTGTTCCCAATGAAACCTGCACAAAATGAGGAAGGTGAGTAGCTGGATTTGCTGCAAACAAGAAGTGACTAGAAGAGACCAGTTAAAGGGGTCTACACGCAGCTCATTTCTGCCGCGCCCGTCACGCATGCAAGCAAGCAAGCATGCAAGCATGCATATAACTGTCCCATGTCGTGCGTGCATGTCAGCTCTTTTACTTCGCAAAAGACGGAAGCTGGTGCCGACAATAAAGGTTTGCACTGGGATTTGAGCTACAGAAATAGAGGCAGAGAGCTTGGAACTGTAAGGGCAGACAATGTCCTGGCTGGATAATGAGCCTAGATGACTGGGGAAGCGTGGTGCCAGCTGCTAACCCACGCATGCACCCCAGCTGGAATTCAAACAATCCCAAAGCTTCTCAATGGTGGAATTCCACAGAGCAAGAGGAAGATGGATCAATCGCAGAGGGAGGGAGGGGAAGCAGTAAACCGCAAACGGACGCAAGAAGGGGCAGGAAAAAGCCAGGGACACGGAGTGGAGGGGGGACTATTGGCAGAGCAGGATTTGAAAATAACTCCAGCCAGCGCCCTCGGCCGTTCACCCCCCTCCGATTCTGGCAGTTTGTGAGATACTCTACACTTCCAAAGATGGTGGCTCCTTTAGGTTACAGCTGCTGGACTCTCTTTTGGGAACCATGTCGTCATTGGCTCGCGCTACAGTTCCTATGTAGTCAGATCAAAATCACTGATACAGAAGGTTCTGCTATGTTAACAGAAAGAACATGTGACACCGTAGCAGGGACCTGATTTCTTTTTTTGAGATTCTTAAGTGCTTTAGAAAAAGACAACAGCGTGTCCTTTTGAGATTTCCTGCAGAAATCTACCATTTCTGTGTGGAAGTTTGAAAGAGAGCGTTTACTTAAAAGCCCTCTTTGCCCAGGAGCATTGTGGCTTTATGAACTAACCATGCGCTGCACCCCGCATTTAGACGATTTCAGCTGCGAACTTAAAACAATAAAGCTAAAAGCCTCCAACTAATGTGCTTAGCCTACTATCAGAACCAGTAGCTTCGACTAGTTTTGTGATACTTTCAGTCGGAAACATGTCGTTTACCTGCAGAGATTGTACATTTTGTACAAAATGACCAGAACTTATTAGATGAACAAGCTGACTGAGGCGTAGTCATGTTTTTATTTCTCGAGTTTCTTTAAGGCTGCTACGTCTAAATGATTGCATTTTTCAAAAAAAGAAAGAAAAGTGTCACCTTTCATAAAACCCATCTTTTTATCAAAAATACTAATGGACATTTTATTGATTACTTTATACAGGAATGAGGAAAGCTGATCGTCTTCATTTTCATGATTTTCAACAAACTGTTCTTCCCAAAAAAAACAAAAAAAACCTTTACAGACTGAGTCACTTCACTGCAGCCGGAAATTATTGCTTACTCACACAAGTCAGACGTTTGTTTCGAAATGAACAGATGCTCACGTTCGTGTCTGGTTTAGAATACATCTTCTTCCGAAACGCCAGAAATTTATCTTTCCTTTACAGACCAAACAGAGATGTTTCTAAATTTATTATAAGTGCGGTAAGCCTGTAAGCACACCATGGTTTTGGTTTTACACCAGATTCCCAGTCAGGGAAGTCTGCATTACACTGGATCAACAATTTGGGTTTATTTTAAGCACTTCTGAACACAGTTTGATAGTGGGAAAATATCACCAACCCAACTGCAAACTTGCTGACATACATAAAACTATAAACATAAACACACAACAGTACAGAGCATAAAACAAACAGTCTCTTAGGTTATTAAAGTTACATGGCATAAAAAAATCTATTCTGTCATTTACCTCTAAAATACAACAAGTAATGGAGGATCTTATTGAAGTTGTTATGCCCTGAGTAATCATGCTGCTCGCTTAGTCAGTGCGATTGGTTTAGTCTGCAGCAACCTGGAACTTTTACAGCTTCACAAAATTCTCAGTAAACTTCATGGAAACCAATCAACTGTGTTCTGGCGTTTTTTGAGACTGTTTAACTGATTGGAAACGTGGTTCATTACAGTGAAGAGACGGAGACACCTCCTACGAGGAACACAGGAATTGCCATCATACAGAGTTACTGTGAATCAAGAGAGAAGTGGCTATCACAGCTTGTAGACAGCTTCACGCCAGCTTTCATCTCCTTATTCTAAAAACATAGTTAGCTATCGTGTCACAACACAGTAATCCTAACAGAGGAAATGAGGATAATCTGTCGGAGTCTGTGCACTCTAGGAGCAGGCGCTCACCTGGTAGATCTTCCAGCTAAAAGATTAGCATGGCCATTGCAAGGGAAAAGGCGAAAGCTGAAGCAGCACAAGCAAGAGCGGCATATTTAAAAAAGGAAATTGAGCTCAAAGTAGAGCAGGCACGTATTCAAGCTAATCTTGATGCACTAAAAGATGAAAAGGAAAAAGATGCTGCCATTGCAGAAGCAAATGCTCTCATGGCTGGTTTACAAGATATGGGCTTTGAAGTAAAAAGTGAAGCTAAAAGTTCCGTTCCTCAAGATATTAAAGAACAGCGCACAGTAGCTTACATATCAGCCCAAGCCGGCCTGCACAGCAAGGTTTCAGCCACCATGATAGAGACTACAGTTAAACTTTCACGTCCTCAACCTACCAAAGTTATTTCTTCAAACCCCTGCTCATTCAATGCAGACCAAAATCAAGCAGCAGCTGCTGCTGATGCCATTATTGCGCACCATGCTCCTCAGAGCTCTCAAACAAACAGAACATCGCTGCATCAATACGCATCTCCAAATTTACAACTTGGTGGAACTCTCCCGCAAGAGAACTTTAGGCATGATTTTTCATCTTCTGTACCCCCACCAAAACATGGCATGGCATACTGAGCTAGACATGACCACCCTACAACCACCCGAGACTTCATTAAATATCTTCCCCTTGACCGCCTGGTGACTTCAGGTCTTACCACCAGCCAATGAACTATTGGGCCTTGAAAACATCATTCCAAAATGCTATTGCTGACCTAGACCTTTCTGCTGCAGAAGAACTGGACCTCCTAAACAAATATCTAGGAAAGGAGTCAGTAGAGCAAGTGAGAAGAATATAATCAGTCAACTTTAGGAACCCCGCTACAGGATTGTGCATGCCATGGGAACGCCTCGATGAAACATACGGCGCACCAAAGGCCGTCGACCAGGTTCTGTTCAACAAACTGGAAACATTTCCAAAGGTGACAACAAAGGAACTAAAGAGACTCAGATACCTGGCAGATCTGCTAGCAGAGCTACAAGCAGCCAAGGAAGATGGTTATCTTGCAGGTTTATCAAATTTGGATACCTCAAGATGAATTAAGCCCATTATTGAGAAACTACCATACAACCTACAAGAAAAATGGTTGTACCACGGGACCAGATACAAGCAACATTTGGTAAATTTTCCACCCTTCTCTGTGCTAGTAAACTTCGTCTGTACAGAGGCACGAGCTCGCACAGACCCAAGCTTTAGCCTCTCCACGCAAGCTCCATATGTGTTCAAAAGACACAGGTTTCAGGAGCTTCTAAGTTCGAGTCTAAGGGAGCTAGGGATCGAGTTGACCCAAATAAACATTGCCCACTACACAATAAACCCCATCCTTTGAGGAAATGCAGAGGCTTTCATGAAAAGAGCATAAATGATCGCAAACAGCTCTCGAAAGAACATTACATCTGCTTCCGGTGTTGCTCATCCACAGAACACCTTGCAAAGAACTGCGCTGTTGATGTAAAATGTGCAGAGTTTCAAAGCACTGGTCATGTATCAGCACTTCATACCAATCCACCTAGCTGGAAGTCTAAGACGTCACCTACCTCTTCAGAGGATGGCGGGGAGGTAGACAAAGCGGACGGCCAAGAGGTCAAATCCAAATGCACACAAGTATATGGGGAAGGTCTGAGCACTCGAACATGTGCAAAGATCTGCCTTGTAAGTGTGTTCCCAAATGGAAGCAGGGAGAACAGTCTAAGAGAATGTATGTCATATTGGATGAGCAGAGTAATCGATCTCTCGCAAGATCAGAGTTCTTTGATGTCTTTCAGATTGCTGGGTGCTCCTACTCTTACACACTCAAGACCTGTGCAGGACATACAGAGAGCTGCGGGCAGGAGAGCTAGTGGTTACACTGTGGAGCCAGTGGACAAGAGTCTGAGCATTCCTCTGCCAACGCTCCTGGAGTCCAACGAAATCCCTAATGTTCGTGCTGAGATTCCTACACCAGATACACCTAAGCATCATGCTCACCTGAAAAGCATTGCAGATAAGATACCACCTTTAGATCCGGATGCCAAAATACTCCCGATTCTGGGAAGAGGCATCCTACAGGTCCACAAGGTTCGAGAGCAGATAAGTGGCCCAGGAGACAGTCCGTTTGCTCAAAGGCTCGACCTCGGGTTGGTTGTTGTTGGTGATGTATGCCTGAGAGGTGCTCACAGACCACTGAAAGTAAGGAGTTACAAAACAGCCATCCTAGAAAATGGTCGCACCAGTCATCTCCAGCCATGCACTAACAAAATCAGAGTTAAAGAAATATTTGATAAAACTATAAAACATCAGCATCATTTAGCACCTACCTCCATGACACCTCTTGGAGATAGTTTGGGGAAAACTGTCCTTGCTCGTACTCCCGAAGATCACAAACTTGCTCCATCCATGAAGGATCTGGATTTCCTGAAGATGATGGAAGCTGAGTGCCAACAGGACAGTTCCATTACCTTTTCGGTCCCCGAGACAGCGGTTAACAAACAACAGGAAACAAGCTTTCGACAGCTTCCTCTCTCTCCAGCGCTCGTTTGAAAAGCGGCTACAGATGAAAGCTGACTTCTTCGAGTTAATGGATAGCCGGATAAGATTCGCGTGGTCTTCGACAGCAGTGCATCATATGAAGGGGTGTCACTGAATGATGTTTTACTCACTGGCCCTGACCTTAACAATAGCCTGATAGGCGTCCTCATGAGGTTCAGGAAGGAACAGGTAGCCATTACTGCTGATATCGAGCACATGTTCCACTGTTTTGTTGTGAGGGAGGGCCATCGGAATTTTCTCCACTTCTTGTGGTACAGGAACAACGACCCAACTTCCGACATTGTGGAGTACAGAATGCAAGTTCATCTTTTTGGAAACAGCCCCTTGCCTGCCGTTGCTGTGTACGGGTTGCGACGAGCAGCTAAGGAGGCCGATTACGGCAGCGACGGGAGAAGGTTCATCGACCGCAAGTTCTATGTTGATGATGCCTTGAAGTCTTTCAGAACTGAAGAGGAAGCCATCAGCGTCCTCAAGCGAGCAAAGATGATGCTTGCAGCTTCCAATCCAAGGCTGCACAAAAATCGCATCCAATCGATTGATGTATTTCCATCTGAAGGTCGTTCCAAGGACGTCAACAGCCTAGATCTCTGCGTTGATGACCTACCTATCCAACGTAGCCGTGGATAGTTGGCTCCTCAGTCCGGTCTAACTATTCCCAGGCCAAAACTCTATGCAGCTGTACTCGCCATCGAAATCGCAGACACTGTGCTCGCAGAGATGGACACTACATTTGACAGCATCACCTACTACACTGACAGCAAGACTGTATAGGGGTACATTCACAACCAGTTTCTGGAGATGTGATACATCCACAACGCTTTGAACGTTTTTCCAAGTTTAAAAATCTTCTCACAGCCATAGGACACCTCATCCACATCCGAGTGCTTTGCAGAGGAGTTGAGGTTCATACACAAACGTGGTCCATTACAGAAGTAAAAACAAACAATTCACATATGGACTTAGTTGACATATCCGAATTAAAGTTTTCAAATAAAACAATGCAGGAAATCGGACCTGGAGGCCCGTTTTAAACTGTCGAAGCGATCAGTATGACTTTAGTTGCTTTAAAGAAAAATGAAAATAAAATCACGCGGTTCATTCTCCAGCAGTGAGCACAGTCGTCACGTGTGTGATAGCAATTCTATTGATCATAAAAGAAAAATCAGTCCGTTCGTGTGAAAGCCTGTTTTCAAAATCCCGTCCAGACTTGAAATGCCTCCTGGCGTGTCCCCAACAGTAGGCAACTTGTCGTTACATTTTTATATTTCAACCTTATGTTATGTTATGCTATAATTAATTTATAGCCTCCTTAGACTGCCCCGTTCTCCTAAACCAGCCCAATTCATGGAGAAAACAAGAAACTCCAAGAGAATTGTGGCTCTGTTTTTATCGGGTTGCAGTTTCTTTGGCCATTACCGAGGTGCTAATTGGAGCAGGTAAAAATTTTATAATAAATAACTGCTGATTGCAAGTTTCAATCCCAGGTGGTGGAGCTTAGGAATCTATGTGCATTTCCTCACACATAGATGGGACAGCAAAATGCATAAGAGGATGGGTAGATTGATCACTACTATAATGGTTCATAAGGGGCTTAGTCAAAAGAAACAAACTCTTAATGCGCTTAGATTTGAATGGACAAATGGCCATGAGGTAAAGGTCTTGATATAAAGTACTCGATTTTTAATTGAAGCGGCTGAAATTAGTTTCTTTCACGGAGTGACTGGGCACTGTCTTAAAGTTAAGGAAATGAGAACTGTCATGTGGTGCGGCCTGATGAGTCCCTGTGGAGGTTTACCATATATATTGGGTATGTCTATACTGGAAAGAATCCCGGGGCTTCCTGAGAACTAACGGGGAATATCTTGGTTCATTAAGATCCACAAGGAGGAGCTGGAGAGAGTTGCTGTATAAGAGGATGTCTGGTTGCCTCTTAGGAGACAAGAGGAGGATAGATTTATTAACTCGGAGATGTACATATGCATTGATGGATGCATGAGTGGATCAACTGATGGTCAGTAGATAAAAACCTGCATTACCAACTTATATGATTAACGATTTAAATATCCATGCTAAATTGTCAAAACAACATAGAGCAGTATCATCACATACTCCCATTCAGGGATAAATTTAGCTGCACATGCAGAGGCAGGCATCAAGCACATGAGTAACATTCATCAGTGATTTTGCATTTCTTAACTTGAACTATTTTAGCTTGCTAAGGTGCAGCATCACAGCTCCTCACCCCGCTATAATCTCAGCAACAAGAATCCAAAACACGCTGCCAACCCTGACAACACCTGAATTTATGTGTCTCTCCTTCCTTTCAGCCTCACACATACAGTCACAGAACATCTTTTTTTCTTTCTTTTTTCTTTTTTTATTACTTTGTTTTCTGCAATCCAGTGATGCAAATAAGAAGAAATTATTTTGTATCTGGATGTGGTTGATCATTTCAACTACAGTGCACTAAACAGCAGTCAAAATCAATAGACATCAAAACAGCAAATTTGGTGAAAACAGCAAGATTGCCACTCAAACAGCGTGATTGTGTAAGACTGGGGCTGCATAAGGAGGCAGCTGTTGTGCAAAAAGCTTGAGTTAAAAGTGGTTAAAAAGGCAACGCAGCTTACAGTTTTTACCTAATAATAATAATAATAATAATAATAATAATAATAATAATAATGCTGATTGTTAATAATAATTAACCAGTAGATCTAAACTGTAATGATGGGGTAGTTTTAAGGTTACATTTCCTGTTCAGTTTCGTTAAATCAGTCCAGAATGAGTAGAAGTGATATGAACAATTTTAAATAGCCAGAGTTTGGACTTGCACCTGAATTAATTGAGAGAATTAAGATTAGGGTGATGGCAAGGAGGCTTTCCAGCCTTAAAATACCTAACAAACGCAAAATTGTGGTCAGGAATTTAAAAAAAGGGATTGACTGCAGTTATAAATCAAATAAATACTTGCCTGTATGTGAGATAGAAAATATTAAAATCAACAATCTACAGAAAAGAAAAGATTTTCCTTAAAAAAAAGTCTTTTTATGCTGATCTTGCATAAAAGTACATGAAAATCGGCTACAATAAGCCTTTGAATACTTTCCCATTTAAAAACATTGGTAACTCTAAATCAATGTTGGGCTAAATCATTCAGTCTATTTAGAGAGATGGAAGAGTTAATGTCTCTGGACATTGAACAGATTGAGGGTACCTGCTTTACAGTATTTCAGTCTCTAAATTAAGTTTTCAGCCTTATCTTTAGCAAAATGTAATTTTACAGAGCATTTAATTAAGAAGGCCAAATACAATTTTTATTTTTAATCATACCTTTTTAAATCCCTCCAATTTACAATTGGGTAAAGTTAGTTATGCAGGGACATTAAATTAAATAAATTATATTCTGTAGTTGCAATCTGATAAATTTGTGAAACATGTTCAATGAACATGCACAAGCAAAGGGAGGAAGCTGTCAAAGAGATGTTACTCCTACATTAAGTCCGAAATTGCTGAAAATAAAGGAGTAAATCTTTTACACAGGTGAGCTTTCTGTAAAATCTATTGAGCACAAATCAGCCATTCAGCCATGGAGACTTTAGTTAGATGTGCATATTCTTCTTGTGTGGTACTAATACGCATGTTGGCTTCAATATACAAAGAGGACCGGCTTCTCCTTGAGGATTCAGGGACTCAAAAAGGGCTGATTACAAAAGCAGAGCCGAGCAGCTGCGTGCAAAGCTGGAGCAGAGATAAAGTTTTATCTGGGAGCCATCACGACAGCTAAGCCAATCACTAAACCTCCTGCTGGTTTATAAGACAATTACAGTAGAAATAACACATACAATCCAATGCAAACTCATCCCTTAGCATCTGTACTTCAGACCGGTCTTTAATGTTCCTCCAACTTCTCCAGGTGTTCCTTCGCTTACTCAAATTTCCAAGATTTTAGAACATCTAAGACAGTAAACCACACAACAACTGCAAATAATAATAAGCAGGTCTTGGATGCAGGTTCTAAGAATAATGAAACAAAAAAGCGTGGCATGGAGCCACCAAGGTGCTTTTTTTGGCATTTGGACAATAAAGCAGTTAAAAAACAATTTCCTCCGGGATCATTAAAGTCTATCTTATCTTATCTTATCTTACTTCAACCTGCAAATCCTACACTAAATTTATAGTAAGGATGTTTTTTTTTTGTTTTTTTTTCCCCAAAGTAAATTTAATTTAATTTTTTCCATACTAGTTTAGAACTGGAAAATGTTACAAGCAAATTACACTTTAACACTGTAGGACCCAAGGATTCTGGACCAGAAAATAGCAGCATCAACTAAAGTCTGATCTTATAGAAAACGGAGAAGGTTGCAGGGAGAACAAAAGCCACTGAAGAAGATACTGCTGCCATTGTAATAGGGGTAATGTTTCTTCTACAACTGGCACAGAGGTTTTTGTATGACAAAACGACTTAATGAGTAACTAAATTAGAATCTGCCTAAATTATTGGACCGATATGATTAGTGATTAGATTTGTTTAAATAAACTGGACCTACTTATCCGTTAAAAATCAATGTCAATATATATGTATATTGTATGCATACAGTATGCTATGCAGATAAACCGAACTAGAACTGTGTTGACTGTGACTGTTATGTTGGCAATTTAAAACTTGGTTTTACTAGAACACAATTCCCGAAGGACCTCAGATCAACATCTTAATTCCTTTGCAGAACAATTTCCCTGCCTATACCAAAACAACCACAAAATATAATAAACCAGAGGATGGATTGATGGGCCCCTACAAAATCACCTAATATTTTATGCTTTCTCGAGCAGTTTTGCTGCACAGCACTGTTTATAAGTTGTGTGTTTGCCAAGAGTTTCTTAATAAGCCATTACGCAAACTCTAAGATTTGAATCCCCCCAAATAATAAAAAAATTGAATGAAATGTTTCTTTTTAGGTACAAAATGCTGTCTAGGGGTTCAGGTTTTGCAGTTGGTAAAATACATTGAAATGCGAGGTAACTTCCCTGTATTGTACATGTTGCTCCAACTATTTACTAATTTGATGAAATTATAGCTTTGAAATGGCAAAAAGAAAAATTACATTTTTAGGTCTAGGCTAATTTGACATGACTTTATTGCTGCAATCAGAATCTGATGACAACCAGCGAAGCACCAATAGCTCAGTGAAAACCATTGAGCTGAAGTTTAAGCAATGAAGCTGCATGAAATCCAACATCTGATGAGCTAGGAGCATCTTAAGTGACTAGAACAGAGAGAAGCATGCAATTCCTCACTCTGGAGGAGCTGCAGACAGCAAATCTACCAGCACATTTATCTGAAACCAACTCTCCTCCCTGCTGAACTCTCATATTTGCAGCAATCCGGTCCAAAAGGTGACCAGTGGAAGCAATTTTCAACGCCAGCACCATTTTGTTCCTGCAGAAACGTGCATATAAAATCTGAAAAGCAAGAATACGAAAAAAAAGAAGGAAAATTTGAAAGATTAGGCGGCTGCTCAACAGCCGCCTCGAAGCACCAGACGATGTCAGAGAGTGACAACCAAAACCCACTTCTGCTCTCAGGAAAGCCCCTGACCGACTCATTCATGTACAGAACATAAATACGATGAGTGCATTATTCATCACAGGATGAGCTGAGCAGGCTGCAACAAGACAGTTCCTCTGCGTAGGTGGGTGGACAATTGACTGTAGCTGATAAACAGGCCCTGACCATCCGGGGACTTTCTCTCTTCTACCTGTACACCCCCCTCCCCCTGTTACAGTGGGTTTTGTGTGTGCTCTGCATGTTGTGCAATAAACCTGCCTCACTTTGGACTTCTGGGAAAACATAGACGTGAGAAGAAAAGGAAAAAAATCAAAAAGTTGAACCGCATTTACTGCAGCTGTCCCCCCACTCCAACCCCAAAGAGCTGCTTGCAAACTGCCTGAGCTGAAGATCTTGAGGAGCTGGGCGACTGCATGGCCCAGTTGTTGCTGCATGCTCCCTGTGCTTTTGCTTAAAGTGTGAACAAGTATGATGCACATCAGTGGACACCCAGGTGTATCCCTCATATCCGGTTTCCTGGACAAAAGCAGCAGGTTACTCTCCTCTTACTCTCTTTCCTCTTTCCCTGCAGACTTTTTTAAAAGAATATGCAGCTTGATTTCTATTTATAGATTTTTATTCTCAATATTTTGTCTCTAGGAAGCGGACACAGATCTGAGCACTGACACTTGCAGAGTGTGCCGCACTCCTGCACCAACGCTGCACACTTTTGGCCCTGGACGTGATATGGCACTGCACTCAGGATTTACCTTGAGCAGCATGCATCAACTCGTGCAGAGTTGATTGGAAAGAGTTCAAGTGTCCTGACTGTGCCCCAACATCCCCAGCCTGTGTTGCAGCTGCAGCCGTCGCTGCTGCTGCTGCTGCTGCTGCTGCTATTAGCGTCAGTATGAGAACCCCAGCATCGTCTTACCAGGAACTGTGCAAAGGGGAAGATCTCAAACAGGAAATGCAACTGACCCTCCTATGCCTTGTAACTTTAAAAATGCACCGACCGTGCTCGCGCTGCAGCCGTGCACGCTGCAAACCGTTCAGTTGTGATTGCGTGCGGATAGTTTTTTTTGGGGGGGGGGGTTTGCACAAGATCGGCTTTAGGGTTCTTACCTCCCTTCGGCTGAGGCATTTCCCCTCTGCTTTGATGAGGGGGAGGGGAAGCACAAAAGACTTTGCCTTCTTTCTCGCTCCCTCCCTCCATCGCCCTCGTACTGGAGCTTCGGCGGCTTGCTTTTGCAACGAAGATGCAAAATACAAGCCTCGATCCTCATGCACTTGGAGCCTTGTTGGGTCCGAGGCGTGCGCGTTCGTGCACAGGTCGCGGGTAGGGATGCACGGCCCGCGCAGGCGGCGGGAAAGCGGGTAATTTCTGCAAATGCGCTGCAAGTAATCCTCCGCAGCACTTACATGGTGGGCCAGGGCTGGCAGCTGAAAGCTCCTAACTTGGATCAGAGCGAGCCCCAGCGAGGCTGCGTGCTTCCTGCTTGGAGCGCGGGGGGTTGTGGGAAATGCAGTCGGTCCGGGTTTTGAACTGCGCGAAGATTTCCCCTGAAAGCGCGTCGCTAGAGTCACGTTCTTTACTTCTTGTGTAAAGTTTCTGCGCATTACAAAAAAAAAAAATTAAACTGGCACAAAATGTAATTGAATGTTTAAAAAATTACGTAAAAGGACACAAATTACATTCTCTAAATATTATTTGCTTCCTATTTAATCATTACAGTAAAAAAAAAGAAAGAATTATATTGTTTATCTATAAAATAAATAATACTTCTATATTAGATATTATGTATTTTATTAACCGTATATTCATCACTATCAGTTTTATAAAGGTCCACGTGAGCCCCAATATCAATACACCACCCCTCTATCATCTGTCATAGCGTCGCAGCTCTGTTTGGAAACATGGGGGGGAAAATGTATCATTTCAACAAAACAAAAAAAATTCACAAAATTTCTAAGATATTCAATTTTAACCTTCATTTCCTTTCCATCAATCTTGTGGTGTGTCGTTATAAATGGATGATAGTGGTATGTGTCTTTTATCATCAAAAAAATCAATTAGTGAAATCAAGAATCAGTTTATTTATATAGCGCCAATTTACAACAGATGTCATCTCAAGGCACTTTTCAAGAAAATCTATTAAAATCAAATATACATCATAAACAAATCAGTTTGAAGAAGTTTCCAATTTAGGAACCCCAGCAGATTGCATCGAGTCATTGACTTGCAGCATTCACTCCTCTGGAATCAGCAGACCAAAACAATGGCTTCTGTTGTCGTTGACTTTACAGCAATCCCTCATACTGAGCATGCATGTAGTGAGAGTGGAGAGGAAAAACTCCCCTTCAACAGGAAGAAACCTCCAGCAGAACCTGGCTCAGTACAAGCAGACATCTGCCATGACTGACTGCATAAAATAAAACCAGTCCTAAATCTTATGTGCTTTAAATATCAGTTTTGGTATAATGATAACAAATTCCCAAAAGAAGGGAAAGACACAACAATTTTATGGATGCTTGTTTTGTTTTTTGGTTTGTTGGTTGCCATGTGTGTAAACCCGGTACTAAAAAAAAATGTCTCACTCTTAATCCTCCAGCAGAACCTGGCTCAGTACAAGCAGCTGTCTGCCACAACAGACTGTGGATTTGAAGAGGCAGAAAACTAAAATAGATGCAGAAGAAACTGAAAAACAGAGATTTTATAGCAGAAGTTGAACGTCGCTGGCAGCATCTCAGCCCATGTTTTCCTCCAAAAAGCTGTCTCAGCTAACAGAGCGCCAGACCAGGTGTGGCTACTATGGAGAGAAGAACACTAAGAGAAAACAAAAGATTAACTTCCGATCGCAGAATAAATCACAGACCTGCTAAATCACAGGAAACTCAAATCCAAGTAGAAGGTCCTGGAACTTGTGTGGATCAAATATGTTTCGAATGTATTGATCAAAAAACAATGACGTGTTTTCTGTTAAAAAAATTAGTTTTCATTGTGACATGGTATTGAGTTTTTATTTTTCACATGCAGCATTTTGCATTTAAACTAAATTTTCACTTTTGGTGTTTTCCAAAGGTGTGCCATGTTCCCTACATTGTTTGTGACAAAATGCAAACAACACTTTCATCAATGGTCTTCTTATTTCTACTCTTCCAGGGCCAGATATAACATAATATCTATTATACATGACTATTGCTTTTTGTATCCACAGACTCCTCTGGAGCATCGTATCTCTGCAGCTCCTCCACAATTACCATAAATCTCTTGGCTTTTTCTGTATTAATCCTTTTCTGGCACAGCCAGTCACTTTATGTGTAGGGCCGTGACTTTTTGAGTTTTCAGTTTTGCCATACTTCAAATATTGGGCTATTGATTTCTAACCCGCTTTAAGTCTCTGCAAAAATTTTCCCTGAGCTGCTGTGTTCCTTGGTCTTTGTGATGAGGGTTCGTTTTTCAACATTCCCCAACAAACCTCTGATTCCCTCACATAACAGTTCACTTCTGAATGACCTGTATCGTATATTACAAGTGAATCCATTTACATGTTATCTGAACTACATAGCACCCTAAAATACTTCACAGTACATTCAGTCACTTACCCATTTGAACACACATTCACACATTGATGTGTGTGGCAAGCTACTCAAACGTAGCTACAAACACAGGCAGTCTGACAGATGAACCGGCAATCCTCCAGTGACGAGTCGAACACCCACCTTCTGAGCCACTGTTGTAATTATTGGGAGATTAAATTACATAAAGATGGACTTTACTTATTAATTTTCTTATTCATTAAGTCTGAATTTTTTATGAGTATTAAATTCAATTGTTTGACTAAAATGACTATGCCACACTTTGCAGGTTTTAATTTGTAAAAATAAATTAATATTACTCCCACTTCACAGTTATTCGCTACTTTATTGAACTAGTAGATATGAATACTGTTTACAAATCACAAAGACACACAAAACTGTAAAAGGTTTTATTAATAGGTAACACAATTTCATACATAAACCTCATTAACCTTAATAAACTATGCGTTCAAGTGTTAGGACATCTAATGTTTTTTACACAAGGGTAAACTAAATAAAGGAAACATAAGAAAAGACAAAAATACATTGTGAACATAAAGATTTGGTGTCATTATTCAATATTTGATCATCAAAAATCAGATTTTAGTACATACAATTTTACTTAAATCCTGGTTATGGTCCATCAAATTTAAATGTCTTTTCTCTTATGAAGTTATCGTTGAACTAAAAAAAAAACTTAAACCTCAGAAATTGTATTTTAAAATGGATATTTTAAAATTTATTTCAAAAAAATCATCTGATTAGTGGTACTAACTGAGGGAAAGTTTAGACTGAGTCAATAGCACCATAAAAAATATCATATAGTCAAAAAAAATTCTTTGGAATGTTATTTGTTCTTTTCACTATCATGGATTCACAACAAAATCAAAGTTGAAAGAGATTTGTTGATGAGATTTGTTGACAGTAAAACTGTTAGAACTGAGAATAGCACCAACATGAGTACTCATGATTTTCCTTCTTGAACCTCATCACCAGGCATGAATACTGAAAATATTAGCACAATGAAAAACAACATTTTATGTAAAAAGACAAACAAGAGACCCAGCTAGGATTCAGATATGAGTAAGGGCTAGATCGGTCGAATTTCAGGGGTCAGTTCTTGGTGGTTATGAGGTTTTGGTAAAGCGGTTTCACCACAACATGGAGGAAGAGGGAGCTGTCGATGAGGTAATCAGACGTGCGTTTGTACAGATTGGCCTCGTCCAAGAAGTCGCCATTTTCTTCAGTGCTTTGGTGGAAGTTGTACACGTGCTTCACGACCATCTTACCATGCTGCTGAGCCAACACAAGCACGGTCTTTTGGAAGTTTACTCCTGCAAAGTCTGCGCTGGAAGTTGCTGGAGTGATGATGATACGAGGCCGCCCTCCTTCAACACGTGTCGGCTGCATGGGGCCGCTCTCTGTGTACATCGGCCTCATGCTGAGGGGTAACCAGCGCGGTGAAAACAGGGCGTTCCAGGTAACTCGTTTGCTGGCATCATGGCTGCTGGGCCCCAGTTGAGTTTGGAAACTGGTGCTGCGGTCGTCCCGGGTTGGATTGTTAATTATCCAAGGTAAACCCCACATTGTAGAAAGATAGTTTCTTGGGACAAAGAGGCTGCAGTTCACGTCAAAGTGTTTTGCCATCTGCAGTGGGGAGGCAGAGTGAAACTGGTAAGACATGTAGAGAAGGTCACGGACTGACTCCTGATAGCGAGCGAGGACTGTGGATTGAGTCTGCAGACGGAACAGATCCCTAGGAGGTATCATGGCGTAACGCAGAGCTCTTAATGCATTTTCTGCCGTCAAACCATCTGGCTCGTTCTGGATAATCCAGGCCTCTACAGCTGCAAACAGTTCCATCTCGCTCTGCAGGACAAGATCAGAGCGCTGAAGCAGCGTCATGAGCAGCTGGCCGCTGATAGTAACCCACTCCCCACTTTGCAGTACAGATGACAGGTTCCAGGCCAGGAACTGCAGACAGCTATCCCTCAGAACAACGTCCCCTGTCTGCAGGGCATATTCGTACCACCCTGCCACGTGACCTGAAGGGGATTCTCTGGCCAGATTCTGGGTCATATAGAGTGTGACACCTTGCTGGAGACTCTGCACTTGGTATTTGGTGGCCAACTTGTGAAGAGGTGTGGCCTGGTCGAGACGTAGCAAAATCTCTCCGCAATATAGATATCTGTACAAACAAAAGGAGAAGACCACAGGTTCACATCTAAAAAGAAAGCTTAGAGAATCAGTCACCAGAACTGTGTGGTAATGTGATGGGCTGGGGAAAATTGGGAAACATAATAATATAGCTCCAAAGCCATCTATGAATTTGTAGCGATTATTTTGACTTAAGGAAGCACATACTTGTTAATGAAGTTTTCACTTTATGGGGGATCTTATTTTGTTTTTTGTTTTTATAGTGATTATTTCTTATTATTTGCTAAAAACAACTGTCAACAATAGGTCAGTTATTGTCGGTATGTTCTTCACAAAGTGATTCTGGGCATGTGCAAAGTATGATGACATTTTTGTCTGTTTCCTAGAATGTCGTATTCCTCAGAAGGAACAAAACTCCATGTTAAAAAAATATGCAAAGTTCATCTTAAGTGCTGCTTGCATCTGGATGAGAGATGCAAATGAAATAATTTGGTTTGCTAAATGTTTTTACTTAAATGCAGATATTTAACGTAATTATACGTTAAAAATGCACAGGCTTAATCTTGTATAGCTTGGTAGTGGATGGTAATTTTTTTCAATTTTTTCTGTGCCTGAAAGCCTATTCTGTTGTTTGGACAATTCCGTCTGACAAGAAAAAAGCAAAGATTCCGATGTTACAGAGCCTCATTATCCAATGTGACAGAGAAAGCAGTTTTCTGTCTTGGAAATATTGACTAGTGCATCTGTGCAATCCTCTCAATTTCTTGTCAATGGCCAGCTCAACTGTTTTCCTTTTTCCAAGGTGTATGGCACTGTAAAACCCTCTAGGTGGTAAGATAACTCACTCAGACTTTAATGGTGGGATCTGATGGGATTTCACAGTTCCAACCTCACCTGATGAACTTGTCAAACACAGCGGCACAGTCGGAGCTCTCTCTCAGCACCAGAGTGCTGCTGTTGCGGCTCAGCAGCATCTCCTCAAACATTGGGCTCTGCAGGGAGAGCACCAGGGAGTGTGCTTGGATCACCTTGACCTCATCGGCATTGGGCGTCTCCACACGAAGTGAAATATCACTTCCGTTCCCCTGAACCAGCAGGGCCTCCAGGCGCTGCACCAAGGTTTGGGAGTGGCTGATGGTGCTGTCGTCACTTCCTGCGTCCTTGGCAGGGTCAGCCTTCAGCGGGCCTGCTCACATAGACAGAGAAGGAAAAAGGACCTAGAGAAGTTGGTGCATGTCACACCCAGACAACAGCTTACATTCAGAGTTTGCCAATAAGTTGCATGTGACTATGTATTCAGGGAAATAGTGGGGCAGTATCATGAAAATCCATGGCATTGATTGGCCCAGCTGCACTTGCTGTGTGGATAATGAAGGATTGTGGGTCATGCTTAATTAACTCTTTGTCTAACCACACAACCTCCTGCAGCCTTTCCTCTGCTGGACTGGATAGTTTCAGTAACTGAAGGGATTTGAGCATAGATTTATGTCATAAAAAATAAATAGTTCCTCTTTCTGATTCTCAGAAATGTTTGACACTTCCTTTCCCCAAGCTTCATGCAGACACAACATTTTGTGAACTCATCCACAGACTGAGTAGGTCTACAGACAAGCAGTAATGTTTTATAGGTAAAATCTAAAAGTCACATAAATTAGCATGAGTTATGTAAGTCTGATTATATGGTGTTCCCAACATATTAAACTCTTGTTTTCAATTTTAATAGCCCAAAATCCAATAATTCTAGTAATCTCGTCTTTACCCTTTGCCTTCTTTGTAATATTACCTAGTCACTTCCACTCAAACCCTGCTTTTGTGTTTATATTTGTGACTTACCTGCTGTAGTCCGCTCCATCAGCAGCCACACGTTCAGAAGAAACATCGCAGCATGGATGAGATCATTCCGTTTTGCCATTTTCTGTCTTGCCTGTCCTCACTGATGTTGGACTTCTGATACCCTCAGCCTGGCTGTTGGAACATCTGCATGGACCTTACTACAATCATTGATTAGTGGGTGGAAACAAGCTAGGGTTGATGTTATGGGAATCACTATGACTGACCTTCCTATCCTCATCGCTAGTTGGATGACTTTGATCCTTTAAAAAAATCTAAGGGAGGCAACAGAGATTTAATACTCTAAAATAGTGACTTAAGGGTTTGCCCTACTCCCTTCAATAGCAATAACTTCTGTCAATTTCTGTCTATCTATATACAAAAATAATCTTTGCAATGATGCTTCAGTTCATTTATATTTGTAGACAATTGTTTCCATATGGCATCTCAAGAGGCCACAAAAATATTTCCAGTTAAAATCTGGACTTTATCTGAGCCATTTGGCTTAATTATTTTCTTCTTCAGTCTTTCTGTTGCCCATTTTCTGGCTTTGGGATGCTTGTCCTGTTGATGACCCAGTTTGGTCTGTCAGATAGCTTCACATTTAAATCTAGAATGCTTTAATAATAAGAGGAGTTCAGGGTCGATTCATTGACAGCAGGCGGGTCAATTCCTGCGGGTTTAAAACAACCCATAATCATCTATTATAACCTACTTTTTATTGAAACACTTTTAAAACAATTGCAATGGTTGACTAAAATGCAGAATAAAATGTAAATGCAGGTAAGGAAAAAGAAGGATAACAAAACAATCAAAAAGGTGAGGTACAAAGTAAAAGTTTGTCATTTGTTCAGGAGCTGCACACGAAGAGAGCTATCTCAATTCAGTTTAAATAATTGTCTTTTGATCCACAACAAGCATCTGGTCTGCTGATGTAAGGCAATCAGATGAGATATGGGTGTTGCAGTTCAGACAGACAAAAATAATCCACAATACTGAGAAAATTTAAAACAAATCAAATGTGTGAGACACAAATTGCAAACCAATAGAGGATGTTAAGATTGCTTAGGATTACTTGCAAGGGTTAAATGTCTATTACTGGTGTTTTGCACCGCTACTAGATCCCCTAAACAATAAAGTACTTGTCCTTTGATTGCTGCCCTTCACAGGGTGTCCCAAAACTACATCCTTCTAAATTTTGAATCTGGTTGATTATCCTTTTCAGACTGAAGAAACAGGTTTTTCCATTTTGGCATTGTGCTGACAAAGATAAGCATTTTCAAATTTATCAAACTTAGGAAACTCATTTCTGATTGATACAGTTTTCTTACATAGATCATGATCAATTAATAAGATGCATTAAACAATGGCTGCTTCTTTCCCTCTAAATTTCTCCATAAAGAGCTCTACTTAGTTTGTCTTGACTTTGAAAGGATCCTTGGTAAAGTATAGATTCATTTTTGTATGACACCACAACCTAACATCAATGGCAAAAAAATGTAAGATCTATCGTACTTAAATAGGAGAACATTGTAATACTAATAATAATGGAAAAATACACAAACATTGTAACATTAAAAATACAATTTTTTATATGTTTTTAACTATTTTCTCAATATTAATTTAACTGTATTAGGTTTGACACACAATAATCTGGCAACTTTAAAGGGGATTCCTGTTCCTGATGAAGTTATGTGGGTCTGTGTGTTTACCCAGTTCCGCTGATGAGCTTAACACTTTGTCAAATGTAATTTATTCCCCGCTTCAGGCAATAAAATGCTTCATTAGGAGGGACAGTGACGTACAATCAATATTTTCTCATTGTCATTTTCATCCAAATCAACACAGCAGTTTTTGGGTTATTTTTCTTTGTTAATGTTGAATCATTAACCATAAGATAAAGTGCGTAACACAGCACCATTGACTTAATTCCTTCTCACTGAAGGTTATTTGGGTTGCAGAGTTCCTATTATGTTTAATGGGCAAAGTCTTGAGTTTTAATTACACAAATTTACGCTCATCATATCCCTCATTCTTTGTATTCAGTTTTAATAATAATATTCAGGATAAATCTATAAGAGTGATTTCTACAGTGTGAAGGCCTGACCTAAAATATGAATCTATTTATTTATCAAAAATAACAAAATAACAATAATTTAAAGTAGCGTTTGGTGTTAGGGGTATTAAGGGTGTGTGTGTAATATCTTTTATCTATACACAAATCAGCTCTAAAGTCAAAAAAACGTAATATGTCATATCCATACATCCGTTCATCATCCAACCCGCTAATCCTTGTAGAAACGTGTTATATAAAATAAAATTTATATAATGAAACATTTAATACAAATCTTGTGGGTCAATTTAAGTGTTTCTTTTGATTTCAATTTGTGTTCTTGTAATTATGCATTTACATCCTGTATCCACTAGGTGACAGTCTGGCTTTTTTATTGATATATAATATAATATATTATATTAAATAATAATATATTATATATATATATATATATATATATCAAGGAATCAAGGAATTTTATTTGTCATCACATCACCTGTGGTACATGAGGTGGGACGAAATTCTAATCCCCCGGTCCAGTTTACACCCTGATAGCAATTTTAAGTATAATTGAGATTGGAACTTGCTGGTTAGTTTTTATATCTGCCTCTGCTTTACGTTTTTTTTGTTTTTTACTTCTCAGCATTCTCTCCTCTTTCATAAGTTCCTGTTTTTAAAGTTTACCAGTGGACAGGTTTTATTATAATTTCCTCATAAGTTACTGGGCCAGTCTTAGTTTGAAGCACCTTAATAAAATATTTATATTTTACCTCATTAAAAAGGCTGTTCTTTGATTGCATATAAAAAATTTAAAATAGGGATAAATGCAAATGCTCCAGAGGAAAAAAAGGAAATTAAGGTTAGTATGAAAAACTGCTTGCTATTCGTTCTTTGCCTTGCTTCATATTAATGACATTCCTGAGCCTAACTGATAATAACTGTTTTGTCCACATTGTTGTTTAAAGCTGTCTGTAATTACATCCTGTTATAATGTTAACACTGAGACCTTGTGTGTTTTAAAGTCAAATGCAGATTCAACTCATAACAATAATGTGGGAGTCAGATGGGATTACTGCTTTGGAACGATTACAAACAAAACAGTAATATGACATTTTTATTAGAATTTTAAAAAATCAAGTGTTAAAGTCTAAAAGTTGCATTCAGGCATTTTTTTACAAGAATCTACACAGACTTCTGAGCTAAGATTTTTTGTTTAAATCTACAGAAAATATTAGAACTAAATAAATGAAAAGCATTTTATTGCAAACAAGTATTAAACTAAAATTGGCTGTTAATTGGCTAATCAAATGTAGGATATGATTAGTATTTTTCCAATGTGGCACTTCACAAAATGTATTGCTTGCGTATCTGAAACTGATTTAAGATTAGATGATTGTTTGCTTTTAGAGTTTTATTATGTTTTTTTTCATCATGTAAAGCACTTTGAGCTGTTTTCTTACTGGAATGTGCCATACAAACAACATTTATTTGACTTGAGACTGAGTAAAAATGGCACAGGTCAAAAGTGATGTTAAGTTTGTGGTCTTGGGCTGCTGTGTTAGTTTAAAACTGATATGAACTACCATCATTTTTGAAATCATTTTGGAACCAAATTGCTCTTTAGGAGAAAATTATGAAAACCACTTTTTATACTGTTTATACTGTTAGACTCCAGCTAGACAAATACCCAGAAAAAGATAAAATTTCTGGAATGAGCTGCAGAATTTAACCCCAAACAGATAAAATCTGGAAGGTTGCAAAGCCAGTTTTTAGAGAACTGACAGTACCAAGCAGAAACAGGAGCAAAGCAAAGAAATATCCACAAGACGTCTTGTGGGAATTGTCTTCCATTCACAGAGCATGTAGTCAAAGTAATGATGTTTGGCTGGAGATAAAGGAAAGATAGAGGAAACATGGTCAGATTACAGACCAAAAATTTGGAGAGATGAGGCTATGGCAGGCATCCAGACTCAGGGTGACCTGTGAGACGAGCTCGGCTTCAGCATCACTTCATCTCACTCAGCTTGCCGCTTTAAACTCTGCTCTCTCTTTCTTACAGTCCTCTAATATATTAATCTCTTTTACAGCTTACTGCCAGTAAACCCTAAGTATAAATCATTGGGAGGTAAAATTAATTTCATGGATCTTACATCCTTGAACCCTGATACCTGGATTAATTATCAACAGTAAGTTAAACTAAGAACTGGTTTAGTATGCAAGGATTTTCCAAACAGCAGTGTCCCATAGATCATAGGTTATTAGTATTGGAATACATTATATTCCAGATTCACACATTGGAAAAATTTACTTTGGAATGTGCATAAAAAATAACTAAAGTCCCACTAATTTATTTGTATTATTTTTACAAATCATGAATTTTCCTCTAATCTTCTAAAATCGCAGACTTTCCTGAGCTCAATAAGCTCTTTGCTTTTCTATCTTAATGAAACAAGAAATATGTAAAAGGAGATTTGTTATCTTTTTAAATTTTGACATTATTTGCACAGATGAGTTCTTATGTGTTTTAAGCAGGTAGAGGAACCTAGAGCTCAGTTTGTGTCTAAATATTTTGGATGTCACAGTGAAATGAAGCATATAGAAGCTGAGATCTGGGATTGCATTTGGAAAATTATAATTTACTGGAAAAACAAAGTTTGAGATTAACGTTGGCAACCATGAGACCGGAGAAAAGAAAACCCTTGGAACGGAAATGCACTGGTGAGAATAATGACTGTAGCAGAAGCTAGAATTTGACAGTGTGGCCGACCGAACGTAAAGCAGATCATGCACGGCTTACTGACTGAGAGCAGCTCATCGGGCTCCACTCCAGCTTTAAAATACCAAATTCCACTTTGGTGATGGGGAAATACACTGTTTCAGGCACACAAGCATTTTGGAGCATATTTTTCTTAGTATTTGTCTGAAAGGAGATCTTATCCACTCAGCTATTCTCAACCCATCAAGTATTGCTTTTGGCAGCTTCAGGAGCACTTTACGGTATAGAGCTTGGCGTGGGGCTATGTTTAAAGTTTTGGGTTAGAAATCCCGGTAAGTTATTTATATTGGAGTTGATCACAAATGACCAAATGAAACATGTTGCTGCAAGAATAGAGGGAATATATCTTGTTAATCATCACACCTTAAATTAAAGTTATTTCCCCCATCTTAAACAAAATTAAATTTGTAGCTACTATATACCATTCCAAACTTATTTGTCTGACATTTAGAGAAAATCACTAATTTTGGTTAGCCTAACAGACCAAAAACCAGAAATATTAATGTTAGAAAGTGAAAAAAGTGGTCTTGTGTTTTTTTTTCTGTTGTATTAGAACATGGTGGTCTCATCTAGCCCAATTTATAACCATGGTAGTTATAAACTCTTTTTTTTCTATCAATGAACATTTTTTATGGATATAAGAATATAATACAGGAAAAGTAATAAAATATTGCAAACAGTTTTTTTCTTAATAAAAATGTATAATTTGTTACAAACTTGCTGAAAATTATTTCTCCTTAACAATTACCAGAAAAAAATATTTATTGTCACTGCAGTGATCAAAGCCTTGCTGTAATTGCTGACAAGGTTTTGCATGTTCCCATAGTTTTTTTCTGAGAATTATAATATTAATAAAATATATAGACTGTGATCCCAATTAATAGTTTTTCATTGATTGTCTGAGAAGCTGTATATTGTCATTGTAAATATGTTTTTGTTGCTTAAAACTAACCATTTATTTATTAATTATTCAGAAAACACCATTGCTACAATTAAACATAGCGGTGGCAGCATCATGCTGTGCATATATGTTGGCCAAAGTTTGGATTACAGCTTAACGTTTGCCTGGTCTTAGAGTTCCACTTTACTTTTATATGAATGTTGGTGGTGTGCATAAGCGAGGTACTAAAACAGTAATATTAGCTTTAACTTTTGGAAGCACCAGGAAGAAAATTCCCTCATAAATCCCACATTAAAATCACAGCGGTAAAATGTTGGATTATTATTCCTGCCCATAAAAGGAGAAGATCATGAGTCCCCTTTCCTTCATCACCTCAACATGTCTGATTGCTAAAGATTCATGTCTGTGCATTATCATCAACTGCATGTTTTTTTTATCGGCTTGACTGATCCCTGCTGCAGGGCAAGATCAGGGGTATAATACTGTATGTCAGATAACCACACAACGATATGTAGCTGCATTTGTCGCAGGGCAAACGTCAGCCATGGTGGGTCAAAGAGAGCTCAACTGCGGACCAGGTTCTTAAATGGCTTCTCAGCACACTTTGTATGAATTAGGCTGTCGGATTGGCTTGTTTGACGCTCTGTTTGCTTTGGAGCTCTGCTATCGTAAACAATTTGCAGCCCTGAGACGTGCTTCCCTTAAAGAGTTTAGTTAAATTAAGGAGACATTTGTCTTGCTCAAAACAACAAGTCGGGCTCCCAGATGTACTGATGGTGCCGATTTCCTCCCATGTAATTGTGTTAGTTTCAAATGCTGCAAAGAATACGTGAGAGACATTAGAAAGCTGCCGCTGCAGGCTGTCACTCCCAGAGGACATTACATACTGCTGTTCCCTAATTGCAGGGTAAATAATAATGTTTTTATTTTGGTGCACGTTGCATCACTATTATGAACTTTTTTTATCTCATTGTTCCTTTCCATTTTTCATCCTCTCCTCTCCACTTTTGAAAATTACAGATTAATGTATACTTAATGTTATTTTATGTTAAATGTTCATGATCACTTAGTTTAGAAAATATTCTGTCATTTATTTATAATTGTATGCTTTATATCTAAAAAATAAATATAATGTTTGGACTATATAAATGTAAAAAATTATATCCAAATGCATTTAAATTTCAGTCATTTTAGTATTCATTTCTGAATTTTAGCTTGTATATCATGACTTTTACTGTATTCCTGTTCTACTCCAAGAAATCGTGCTATATATCTTCATCTGAAACTAAAACACAATTTGAATTTTATTTTACTTTTACTGGTATGGTTTATTTTATGTACGGAATAATACTTAAAAGCCAAATGAGCAAGACTCCAAGCTCACACTGCCTCTGATTTAATGCAGTGCCTAACTAAGCCTAACGCTTAAAAGCCTAGACAGCTATTGGAAAATAATCCTGCAATTTTCCTGGAAGAAAACCAATGTTATTCTCACACCAAATAACAGAAGGGATCATTGCATCTTCTTGATCTAAAATAGCAGTATTTTATTTTAAAGTTTTTGGTTTTATACAGCAAAAACTGTGATTATAGTCATTTTCTACAAATCTGTCCCCCAAGACATGTAATTATACAACAAAAAACACCCCCAAAGACTCCTATTACATTTTTTATATAAAAAACTTAATTTACCACCTCATTTCACCTTCTATGTGGTTCTTTTTTTAAAATACCGCATAATCCCTTTAACAGTTCAATGTTAGCAGCTTAACATTGTATATTTAAGTTGATCCAGGTTTTGATTAAATGTAAACCTGTGCTGAAGGAGCTGTCTCCTGCATTGTTCGTGTCCCCTGAAACAAGACAAGAAACCATGTCTTCATCACTTCAGACAGGTAGGTGAGCTGTTGGGATCTTTTACTGTTTCTTGTTTTAGTGGTGACTGACAATGTGGCTCAAGAGGCTGGAGTTTGTTCTTCATCTGGTGGGTTGCTGGTTTAAACCCCCGCGTCATTTGTCTAAGTTGTATCTCTGGGCAGGTCTCTTCACACACAAAATAAAAGGGTGCTTTTATCAGACTGTGACTACAAATTAGTAGACAAAGTCAAAGGAACATGTAATATTTGAGGCTGTTAAGTATTATTATGCTGAACCGAGGGCAAAAATGACATGACGATGAAAGGTGTACCATTAACCATCCATTAAAAACATCTGGTGATCTATGCATCTATTGAAACTAAGCAATTTTGAGGAGGGTGGGAAGAACCCTCCCACACAAAACAACTACAAATGTGCTGACTGCTTCACGGCATATGTCACTTCCCCGTTCCTTATTTTCAACATTATAAAATCACGTTATTTTGGCACAATTAGAGTCATTACCTCATCGCTAGTCATCCTTCACACAAGCACTGGGAACAGAAATGTACTTGAAATTAACTTTAGACAACCGGGAAATCAGGATTTTACGATGCAATGTGCTGGTCATCATGGGAAATGCAGTCTTCTTTCAGGTTAAACACTGTCGTTTTTTTTCCACACTGGCTGCCAAAATGAAACAAAAACTAAAACTTCTTTAGTGTTGCTTGAAATATTTTGCAGCTATTTCTTTTTCACCCAATCTAATCCATTAGGTTTTTTGCTGAAAATAAAACTTGGTTGCAATACTGGCTTAAAAATGAGATACACATGAAAATAATAAACAGGTGGAGGTGAATAGAGGAAGAAAGTCTCCAGTAAATATATGTTATAATGAATAACAGATAAAAAGCTATTAAAACTGGATTAAAAAAAGGACATGTTAAATAAATGTAATTCTTTGCTCTGTTGTTTCTGATACACAAAGGTAATTTTAAGTCTGCCACGTCTGTTAAATAATATTACCATTTAACATTTATCTTAATAGCCTGACCTTTCTATGCCTGTATGCCAAGGTGCTTATTTCTTTCCCAGCGTTACAAAATAGAGTTGTCTAAAGGGAAGTATTTCTTCAGATAACTTATATCATTTAAGAGTTGCAGCAAGATGCTACATATCTTTTATAAGTCTGTTGTGGAGAGTGTTCAGTGTTGTTCTGGCAACATATGTTGAGGCAGCTACACACGGAAGAATTTAAAAAGCTCAAAAACCTGCTGAAGAAGGCTGGTTCTGTTTTGGTGACTACTGATTCTGATGAATCCTAGTAATATGGATTCATCAGAAATTGAAGAAAAATATGCACAACCCTGATCATCCTGTTTATTAAACTGTTTTCCAACAAGTGTCTTTAGTCTGACTTTTTCAACCTTGATGTAGAACAGACTTTTATAGGAGATACTTTCTGCCCACAGACATCAGCTTTAACAATAACTCTGTGGAAAGTGTATTTTAATTTCCCAATGAGAATAAAAATAGGTTTTTGATCTGAATGTATTTTTAAAAATATTCAATCATATGGAAAACACTAGCATACTCTATAAAAACAAATACGAGCATGCTTTTCAACATGTTTGGACATATGGGTAATTAATATGAATTTTAATAGTGCTGAAAATAAACAACAAAAATTAAAGAAAAACCTTTTTTTATATGACTTATTAATGACTTTCTTATGAGGAATAAATTAAGACCCCTCACATTCTCACTTAAATCTGCTACCATTGTGCTCCTGTCAGTTAAAGGCGGTAGAGTGGTTGTATTGAAAAAGTTGTCCTAGGCCATCATAAAGAATATTGCATCAATTTAGAAGTCTGGGAGGGACCTAAACAGTGAACACTCTGCTATTACACTGCACGTAAAATATCGTCCCCAGGTTTCACTGCTCAAGCAAGATCTTTGAAAGAGAAACCATTAGATCTTAAAAGAATAAAATTTCCTACAGCATGTTATCTTATGTTAAATACGAACGTCAATGAGAAGATTTTTCATTTATTATTTTCTTTTCCTTTTGTCCATAGCTATGATAAAGCTGATCTAAATGTAATACAAATTTCATGAAATTCTTAAATTACATCTAGTCAGTTATGTTGTATAACTTGATTGTATTAGCCTGGTGTAGAGTAGAAAATCTGGCTGCATATTTAAGTCTGAAAGCTTTGACTTTATTTATTTTGACATTTTTCCAGCATGAAAACACTTCTACTTTATATCCTGACTTAATGTGGTTTCCCTTCATTTTCTCCACTTCATCTGATCCGCTCAATCCTTCTTCACACATCAGTCCCCTCCCCTATTTTCTCCCCCTTCATTTTGACTCCCCCTCTGTTTCATTTTTCCTCTGTCTCTCACTTCAATTGTTGCAGTGATGTACTGGCTGCCTGTACTCCTCTGCTCCTCGTCGTCGTCCTCCTCCTCATCCTCATCTACCTCCTCGTCTCCCAACTGGTCACCCAGAAGGGATTCTGTTGGAGCATTCGGGGGGAGTGACATTGGTGAGGTTGTGATCCAGAAGGAGAGAAACACCCTGAAAACTGGATCTGAAGGTAGGTCAGCACATTGGGAAGTTAAGATTTTAACTCATTTAACTGTATGTTAACATGTAAAATAGGTGCAATCTGGAATTTTGCATATTTTATAAAAGTTGATATTTTTTTTGTTTGTTATATGATCAATTCATCATGATTACTGGTGTCAGACAGTACTTCTGCATTCACTCATCTATACAGCTCTGACCACAGGTCAGGGTTTTGGCTTCCAACTCAGAAGCCAAACAGAAATTTCTTTCCACTTTCATCTGTCAGCAGTGCATAATATTAGGGTTTATTCTTCTCCTCATAATCTATCCAGTAAGAAATAGATTTTTCTATTTCTCCCAAAAACTTAAAGGGATGAGTCCTCCTTTCTTGTCAAACACTTATCTATTAACTGTGAAATTATTTTGAGGGCACACAAAGTCTTTAAGCACTGTTGTTGTTTCAGATGATGAATAATTGAGAGGTGTGCAGGCATAGTTTAGTTACCCATCCCGGCTCCAAACCCCCTGCAGAGCTACGTCCTGCAGAGCTGTGCCCTGCACTGCTGCCTCCTGCAATCTCCAGCTGCATCTCTTAAAACAACATTTCTTTCCTTTACTAAGAAACATCCCACTGATCAGTTAAGATGCATCTCTTCTGTTCTTACACTTGAGAGGCAGAGATGATTCTGTTGAGGCTTTAAGTTGTTTTATTTCCTCCCTCTAGCTGCCTGAAGGATGATATAATAAAACTTTTCTACAGTAAGAAATTGGTGATCATAGCTCCCAGAATCAGTGGGACAGTCCGAAATAATAGTTTCTGGAAATGTCTGTGATAAAAAAAGATGTAGAACTCTTTTCGGCGGGTATGAAGGATGTGTGCAGGGTTATCGATCACCAGGAGTGCTTAGGGGTCTTTTGTCTCACGTTTAGCCAGCAGCCTCATGACCTTCTCATTCATAGTGATCATCTTTCTCACTGCTGGTACTGAGCCGAGGCACGTGACAAACCAGATCAGGTATCTTCACGTGCAAAACGTTCAATCCAAAAACATTGTTCAAATTCAGCTAAAACAGTCTTATTAGGACCTATTTTTGTAAAATAAGTATGCTAGATTCCTTAAAGGATTTCATCTTATTCATTTATTTACTTGCTACAACCCCTAACTTGACTGTACTTTATTAGAGGTTTATGTTTTCACACAAAACACACTATAGTAATTTTGTTACGTGGGAGGAAAGTTATACATAGTTTTCAATTAAATAACTACACGCTTAACCCCATTTTCTTTTACTAAACTATATGCCATGCTGTCAGTTACGTTACTGCGTTTGCAAACAAGAGAAGCATTAATTGTTTGCTGCTGTAGGTTTAGGCTACTTAATGATATACTGACCACTTTTTCCCACTTCTCTCCAATTGTGCACCATCTATGGTCATTACTGTCATTAACGGTTACATTAGACTAAATATATCTGTTTTGCTGGAGAGAGCTAAGCTATTGTTATCACTATCCTTATTCTCTAGCTGAAGATTATACACTCAACTCTGTCTGACTGGCTTTAACCCCTCTCTCCTTCCAGTATAAATCACCTAAAGCGGCTATCTGACACTAACTAAATCTATTCTATTGTTTCTCCCATAAATTTTACTTCTGGCACAGAGTTTATATGTTTAACTATGATTCTCTCCTAAATAAATTCACTAAAGGAGATACTCCTGCATTTAATGTGTTACATTTTGTTATCATAGAAAGTAATCAAGGGTTAGTTTGTGTATACTATATATTCAAAATGGAGGCTTGATGCACTTTGATGACTCCAAACAATCAACTGTCCACTTTCTTTACATGTTCATTGACGAGGAGGGATCGCTGTAAAGTTAATGACTTAATGCAATTAACTAAGCATCTTTAGGGAAACAAATATTGGCAGACTAAACTTCACTGCAAGGTTAACATGTAAGATCAAACTGAAACATATATAAATACACTTGAATATGTTTATATATTTTTTAGATTTTTATTCTGATTGTTTGTTTTGTAAAGAATTATAAAAACTAACATCAGTTCCACCATCAAGCCGTGGGAGGAGTTTTCTTTAGCAGCGACATGGAAAGTTGTCAAGCATGCAGCTCATGCAACAATGGACTGGTTTACCTCAATATTAACGTGTTAAAATAGCCAAGTTAAAGTCCAGACCTAAATGGAATTGGAAATCTGGAGCAAGAATTTTACATACATTTATGCCAACAGACACACTTCCCCCAATATGGCTAAACTTAAGCTATTTTACGAAGACAGGATAAAAAAGGTCAGTCTACTCATACAAAAATCACAATTTCTTGGTTTGGGGTTATAGTGTGAAGAAAAATTTGCAGAACTGTAAGCAGCACAACTTTGCTTTCAAAACATGTTATGAATAAAATAAAGGAAAATAAAAACATAGTATGTAGAAGATGATTTACTCAACTTCAGCTGCAACTCTAATTTGTTTCTTTAAATGATAAAAATAAATAAAATAATAAATAATTTAACTTGTACAATTTCAATAACAGAGGAAAACCATTACCATCAGTAAAGTGAGTGAAAAACTAAGAGCTCTTGAGCTGGACAGTATTTTTTGTGCATTTTGGTAAGACTATATCTCACATTTTACTGTGGCACCTTGTGTTAAACGTCACACACTGCAAACATACACTCCACCTCCTCTAGGAGCCATGTGTACCTATTAATACTGAACAGGACATCTTATCTCAGCTCTCAAATGCTATTAGATGAAGAAAAGTGAAATACGAGCGGGTTTTTAACGATAAACAGACAAAAAAAGCAAAAAGTTGAACGACTAAGCTCTTGTTTCCTCCGAAAGTTCAGGGATATGGTAGCTATTTACGGTCCAAGATTGAAGTCTCTGTGAAAGTTCAGTCTTGACAAAACAGTCGCTGGTAGTCATGTTCTGGAGCCTTTGGTCAGATAAATGTTACGTAAGTGTCTGAGTGTGTCGTTGTCCCTTCTTCCTGACCTTGCAGATGTTGCAGATGTCTCTCATTTTCCTCGAAATCAGTATCTTCAAAGCAGAGCAAAAAAAACATTTCATGCCAAAAATTGTTGCAAATAAAGAAAGGTCCTTTTTATTGCTTTCTAAAGATATAAAATCACAGTATCATGTTGGGTATTTATTTATTTTTGTCCTAAAACATGGATCAGTGTAACAGAAGCTATAATGGATTGTTAGGCTTCAGATTTTACATATTCTACACACTTGAAGACATTCATAAAAGTTTACATTTATTCTGTATACTGCCAAAATTATTAAGGTGATAGCTTTTATATTCACGTGAACTTTAATGACATCAGATTTTTTAAAAGAAGGCTTTTATTAAAGCCCTAACAGGTTTTAGTCATAGGGATTTTTAACCCTTCTTCCAGAAATGCATATGTGAAGTCAGACACTGGTATTGGCTGAGGAAGATTGACTCAATAAATCCAGGGTTGTCAAAAGTATTCACATGCATTACACAAGTAGAAGCATAGATGTTAGGTTTTAAAAATACTTTTTTAGAACTTGAAGTGTCAACTCAAGCTTTTTATGTAAAGCAACACTAAGTAACTATTCAACCTTCATTAAATATTTTTATAACGTTTGTGATTATACGTCTACTTACTGGTTGTTGAATTAGTCCTCTGTCATGTCCATATTTCTTTCAATGGTACTAAGAAACTTTGAGAAGTGTGGCAGGAACCCTGCTACACAAAACCACGAAGGTGCTGACTGCTTTACCCCATACGTCACTGCCGCAGTTTCTTATGTTCAACATCATCATATGACATTGTTTTGCCACAATTAGATTCATTAAGTCATCGCTATTCATCCTTCACACAGCTACTGGAGAAAGAAATGTACTTCACTCCAACTGCATGTGTGATTTTACGATACAAGGCACTGGTCCTCGTGGGAAATGTAGTCGTCGTCAGGCAAAACACTTTTAACGTTTGTCCACCGTGGCACCAAAATCGACCAAAACTGTTATTGTTGCTTTAAGAAAAAGTGTCAAAGTACTGGTTTCTAAACTACTCAAAGTATAAAAGTAAATTTAATTAAGGGAAAAAATCCCACTGAGAACTAACATTTAGTGGCCACAAGGGCCTATAGTGTATTACCCACCTCCACCATGAATAAAATATTTCAAGAGGTTATGTTATATTAAAATTTGTATGTTGAAAACTTTGAAACTCCTCCCTCTTAGCTGCTCGGTTGGGACATTTTATTGCATGTGTGCACTGCGCAGGTGTAATGAATCGCTTACAAAAAAATAGGATATCTGAATGATATCTGTTTATAATTCTCATCCAACCGCATTCGAGTTTCCTCTATTCAGGTGTCGCGATTTATCTGTATTGGTTTTTATTTTAGAAAGTGTAATGAAAAGAAGCCGAAATTAAATTGGAGTGGCAAGGCTATTTTTAAAATGTAAGAAGTAGAAAGTACAAGTGGTTGCGTGAAAAGGTAAGGAGTAGAGGTAAAAAGTTGGTTCAATTATAATCGTTCCAGTAAAGTATAGATACTGAAAGTTTCTACTTAAGTAAGGTAAGAAAGTATTTGTATTTCGTTACTTGAAACGTCTGATTGTATCCTCTATAATTCATCCACAGGTTGTGAATTGGGTTGCGTTTTTTTTTTTTTTTTCAGGGAAGTCAGGGAAGATAAGTTATAAGTTCTTCCACTTTGTTTGCTAAAATCTTTATGGATGTTGCTTTCTACACTGTTGTTACCTAAAAATGTTATGACATGGTGAAGCACCACAAGTTCCTTCAGCTGAAACGAAGGCATGGCCATCAGCTCTATAACGTAGTCTCACACCAAAATCCATACTTCATCAAAATGCAAAAAATATTGCAAAAAAAAGAAATGAATGAATAAGAAAAAAAATTGTTTGCATGTGCTTTAATTAGAACTCAAAGGGGAATTTAATTATCAAAGATTTGTAGATCTACACATACTGATTGTGCATTCAGTGCCACATAGATTATGATCCAGTGGAGAGATGGACACTGGATGTTAACTTATTTGATTCCTTTTTTTATGACCTTTTTCTTCTCGGTAAGCAGTAATTCCAAATAAAACATTCCCTTCGGGAGAGCACACAGCAAGATCCTCAATGCTAACAATACAATAACATACAAAGAAAGAAGTGCATCCTTCTTGAAATGAAAGATTGGCAAAACTACTCAAGAGTTTTAGAATGTCTCATACCAGGCTTGGCAAATAATTTAAAGATTAGATGAAAAACTGTTAACAAAAAACACCTGATGTTTCGATGGAAATATTAAACATTAGGAAAATAAAGATTGATTCAGTTAATGACCATTAGTTCTACTTCAAGACTCCTGCAAACACTGAGGAACTCATTTCAGACAACATGCAGCCATCCTTAGCCTTCCGACCTGTTCTCGTTTTATTTCATGAATGACATCATTAATTTTTGATAACAGCCGCTTTGGCTCAGGCCCTTCTGTTGGTGCTAAGATGAAATAAAGTAGCTATCCACTAAGCAAGTCAATGCTGCTCAGTTGTATTATCAAATTATCGCTATAGGCGCTAAATGTGTCAGTCATCCATTGCTTGTGCTGGGTTTCACCACTTTAGGCTTTCCTGATAGAGTTGACTTTAAAGTGCTGTTTGTACTGGCTGTGTATCTACGTGGCTGAGAGATAATACAGTCCAAATTTTGGTGACATGGATGAGTGAAGAAAATTAGGAGAGATGGTCAAGGATCAGCAGGTAAAGAAAGGATGAACAACACCTAGGTGAAAAGGTCAAGCTGGGAAGACAGCGGTATATTGAGAAATAGGAGGTTAATCGGGTCAATGAGTCAGTCCCATCTGGTGTTGTGAACCTGCAGTTTAATTGAATGAGTGCATTGACTGACACTGTTTACTTGTTGTGTGAGGCTGCTCAAACATTGCTCCTCTGAGATCGTCCAGATTTGCATCAGCAAACCGCATCATTACATTAGTGATGAAAAGCAAAAATAAAATATTTTAATCTAGTTTATTTCCAATGCAACAATATTCATTCTACTGCATAGAAACCACAACAATGACTATCTGAAGCCATCCTTAGTAAAAAGATTAACATTTATTAAAAATATGTTATGTATATGTTTTTCAAGGGGAAAACCAGACAAAGAAAGCAGAGAAGGCCTCCGCTATAATTAATTATATATATGGTGCACCTAGCCTCTTGTTTAATGACTACTAATGATGGTCACAGTTCATTAAATTCAGAATTTTTAAATTTAAAAAACTAAACAGATTAATTCGACTATGAAAACTGTAACAATTACTTTTGTTAAAAATGTCGAAGCCATACATCATTTTCCTTCCACTTCACCTAATTGCATCTAAAATCTGGAAGATCGGCCAATGAAAACACCATAAAGATATCTGATTATGTTAGCATAATCATAACTGATGCAGCCTTAGTCCTAACAAACTTTTTCATTTATATTCACCTAACATAATTCCCTTTTCAGATACTTGAACTTTTCACACGTCAGCATTTGAAGCCTGCCATATCTTGAGACCACATGCACCACTGTGAGTCGGTCAGCATCGCAAAAGGATATCTTTAATAGGCAAGGCAAGGGCAAGGCAAGTTTATTTGTATAGCACATTTTTGTGTACAAGACAATTCAAAGTGCTTTACATAGGAAAAAAAATCAGAAAATGAAACAATAAAATCAGCTTTGAATTTAAAAGAAATAAAATAAAAATAAAAATAAAATAATAATAATAGTAATAATATTGTCGGTTGCTATATGCACAGTTAAATATGCATTTTAAACGCTTTGTGTAAAAACAGCAGGTCAACTTGGTTGACCCAAGCAAAAAAAAGTCATGCCAAGTACAGGAATGAAATATTTATGTGGTTTTATTGGTCACATTTTGATATTTTAACAGCTCTAAACTATAAAATTAAGGTTTTTATACAGAAATTATGGGCAATTAATGTTTAAAGTAACCTTTCAAAACTAATCTACGTATATTTGTGTTTTGTGCTGTTTCCTTAAAACTGTATCAAATTTTTGTGGGGAATATTATTTCCTTTTTTTTCTTCAGAGGAAGCAGAAAGGCCATGATCAACTGGCCCAATGTGACAGAGTCCAGCAACGAGGAGCTGGGCCTTAAACCTGAGGAGCTGCAGAGATCCAAATGTGTCCTTGGCTTCATTCCCGTCATTTACTACAGCATTCTGCTTTGTGTGGGAGTACCAGGTATAATGTTTGACTAATTCACAGTTCATATGTAAAGTAGGAGTAGAAATCAATACAAAGTAAATGACCTGGACCTTACTGTTGCTAATGGGCGTGTTAGATAATATACAGTACTACATTCACATGATTAATGCTGATAATTTTTCTTATATTGCTTGTTGCTAGTTTCTTTAGAACAAAATGATTGTACCCAAATGTCTAAATTAATTATTCAAGAACTAATTTATTTTAAATGTGCTTTATAAGTAAACTTGAACTGAACTTCCACTGACCTGAGTACAGTTATTCACGTAACTTCAAGGGGAATGCAAACATCACAGATGTCGTAAAATAAATAAAATCCGTTGAAGTGTTTTATAAGCCAACTTTGATGATATTATTGGTCAAAACTTACATAAATTGAGATGTAAATAGGAAAACCAATTTTCGGAGAATATTTTTCCAACAGCAGTGTACAATCTTCTGTAATAGTATGTCTATCTTTTAAATTAAAAAACTACTTTATATATGTTCTATTAATATTTCCAAGGCTCCTAAAACAATAGATCACAAATAAATATTAGATAATCCTAAATTAGAATCCCATTGGTTTTTGACGTTCATTAAAACAATGCAAATTATAAACATTTAGGAATAGACTTGTTTGAGTAAAGTTACGGCATTCCTGCTTCTTTCTTTGTTTGCTATTTCAGTGAACATCCTCACAGCAGTGGCTTTGTACAGACTGGCGTCCCGCACCAAGAAAGCTCTGTACTACTATCTCTTAGCAGTGACAGGCTCGGATATACTTTCACAGCTCTTCATCATCTTTGTCGGCTTCCTGCTGGAGACGGCTGTTTTCCACCGCGAAGTTCCAACTGTGCTGCTGCATGTGGTCAGTGCTGCGGAGTTTGCTGCCAACCACGCCTCCATCTGGTCCACTGTGCCGCTAACTGTCGACCGGTATGTGGCGCTGTGCCACCCGCTACTCCACCGGCAAATCAGCTACCCAGCACGGGCCAGGAAGATCATAGCAGCCGTGCTGGTGTTGTCGCTTGCATCTGGCGTGCCTTTCTTCTGGTGGTCGGACATGTGGAGGGACAGCCACCCTCCCATAGCGCTGGACGGTGTCCTCATATGGACACATGTGACTATCATCTACTTCCTGCCCTGCAGCATCTTCTTGGTGCTGAACTCTTTAATAATCCGTAGGCTGAGGAAAAGACAGAGGCAGCAGCCCTGCCAGGAGGAACGTGGACCTCCGAGCCGCCTAGGGAAAACAACGGCCATGCTGCTGGCTCTCACCTCTATGTTCTCATTGCTCTGGGCTCCTCGAACTATTGTAGTCATGTACCACCTGTATGTCTCCTCAGTTTACCAGGATTGGCGCGTCCACCTGGCCTACGACCTGTCAAACATGCTGGCAATGCTCAACACAGCGGTCAACTTTTTCCTCTACTGCTTCGTCAGCAGGCCTTTCCGCACCGTCGTCCGGGACATTATGCTACTCAGGGGAGGGCCTCTGCACCCTCGCCGGGCTTTGCCCCAGCAGCAGGCCCCCACAAACGCCTCCATTTCCTCTTTGTACTGTGGGAACAACAAGCGCTTGCAGCGAGACTCCACTCCTTAGTCACCTCGCAGGAACAGAAAGCCCCTTTGACCCAGAGCTTCCCCCTATTAATCCATAACACTCGTCGTCCCACGGTCTCAGTGCACTTTAAACCCCAGGGACCAGCACTGCATTTCCAGGCACAACTATGGACAGCAGCCATTTTGCCCTGGAGCTCTCTCTTGGCCTCCAAACGATTTGAACTCTCATGGTTTGTTGTCTTTTCTGACCTGGTGTTGTTTGTCAAAGTAAATCAAAAAAGATGACTGCCTAATTTTTTTTTCTACAAGGAATTTGACCAAATAAGTGGATATTTTTTCTTCTTAGTACATGGTAGAAACTCAAAAACATGATTTTAAAATTGGTACGGCTAAACATCAAGGGGAGGAAAATGAAAGAATAAATCACCTGGTTGCCAGTAAATGTAAAAAAAGAATGAGTCTGCAGGGGCCCTGCTGTTGTAATGCAGGTTTGAAATGTGACCGGTTCATTTGTAAGCAGTTTGGCATAAGCCACAGACTTAAGCCAGTCGAGCAAAGAAATTGTACACTGCAGCAACCTCTCGGGAAACAAAATCTACTGCTGTTGAACCAGAATCAGATTTTCTGTGAATCTGTACATACACAGCGGTGAAGACACTGCTCTTCAAACAAGTCCTCAATCTACTGTGACACCACCAGCTAACTCCGGTGCACAAACACGGTACCTTCTCATGCATGCATGATCATCTCCATGCGTAGCCAGCTAGTACATTTCCACTTGCACCAAAGCACTGAGTCAGTGAATCCTCATGAAAGCTGGATCTGTTACAACTATATTTAAATTAACTACCTGAAACTGTATGCATTATGGATTATTGCCATACGCACTTTTACATTGTGAGTTATTGTATAAAAATTGTTTTTTTTTATTGTTCATGTAGTAAACAAGTAAATGTTGGATGTTTTTTTCTGTAAAAATAATTTGACAAACTTTTTTTTTTTTTATATTCTGCACACTTCATGTGTTGCCCTTTTTTAATGAAAAGTGACCTTGCAGTTTCACAAATTATAAATTTCCTTGCCTACAAATGAAATCAAGACTTAATAAGATTCAAATGAGGTTGTAATTGGCACGAATCCTTATTCATTTTTTGGACATATTGTCGTCCATTGTTGTCAAGTTTCACCTTTTGCAGCTTTCCCACATAAATGTGAGCACATCTACAATGTTTTTCAATTGTATTCCACTCAAAAGACAAAAAAAAACAAAGTTAGCAAATTTGAACTAGCCTTTACTTTCATTTTTGTTTTAATTTTTGTAGAATTTCAATCTTTCCTTAATGATTTTCTCGCATCCCCCTTGTAAAAGTGTTAAGCAAGCTCTGCGCTAAAGGCAATGCAGCTCTTTAGGATCTTCTTTTGTAGGAGCTTATCTTAAAACTTGTGGACATCCTAAAGCTTCTTCGCCTGGAACTTTGTGATAATCCAGGAGACTCTACTTACTGGCCATCCTACCTCAACAATATACCTTCTAAATTTATAGGTCTTTTCTTAACACCCATGTTATAACCATTAGGACTTTAATTATCTTGTGAATATTGCAAGTAAGCAATTGTACTTTTGCACCCAGACACATGCAAATGTAAACATGGTTGCAAACATGCCGCACATTCAGAAGGAGTTATACACACTAAATCCAATATCTGTATGTTTTATTGATTAGTATACTGATCACAGACTCAGAAGACTAACAGTGGCAGATATGAGAAATAAAGATTAGAAACAACATGAGCTTTTCCTTCATTTTTTTTAATCTTGTCTTAGTTTTCCACCATCCTTGCTGTAAAACACAATACGAGGAAAAAAAGAGATCTCACTTAAGCCCAGTTTTTATGCCCAGTTTTGAGTGTGCTTCACATTATTTTAGTGAACCAGAGATGTATGCACTGATCTCTGAAATGTGACGAATCATTGCACAGCATTCAATGTTGTACAGAGTTGCTGCAGCTGGCGTAATGGTTCTGGCCAGTGCAAATTTGAACTCCCGTCTATAGCAGTGAATGCAACACAAAGGCACTACAACTGCATTTGATAGGCCACTCTAAGGCTGGAGATTTGCAGTTATCACTATTTAGCAACATCGTGTGACCAGACAATGAGGTCATCCGACTACTTGGAATAGAAAGTATTTTTTTTCCTGGGTTGTATATAAGCGTATTCCAGATCTCAGTTCCAGGATTCAGACTTAAACTGTAGAAAGGAGTGATTCTGGAAGAATGAGACATTGTTTTTTTGTTTCTGATGAATTTTCAAGGCATGCTTGAGTAGACTTGAGACAGATGTTTTTAATTTCACTTTTTCAATACAAAACACTGGCCAAACAGTGATTAAATTCTGCATTGGTATAAATGTTGTGACATTACTTAAATTTACTAACATGAATCGTGACATTCAAAGCTATTAGTCCAAATGTTAAGAGTCTATCTTTTATTTTTTTTATCTCTGTATAAACTCAAATTTTTTCCCTCCCACACGTTAACATTGTAAGTTGCCAGTGTAGACAATCTGCTCCATCTCTGTGTTTATAGTTCAGTAGGAGATTTAGTTTTCATTCCTGATGGTGGGGTCATGCAGTCTATGCTCAGCTCTAAGGGTTTATCCACAGATGATGATGTGAACCTTTTCTTTGAAGCCATCTCTTGCTGTAGAGCAGTAACTGAAGGGGGGGGGGGCATGCAATGGCAGCGATTTTAGGCCAATGTGGACAGCAAGGGTTGAAGAGATGAATGAACCAACATAATTTGTCTCAGAGGTGTTAAAAGGCTTTAATTTGTTAAAATAGAGCTGCTGATGATGGCGTTAAGCAGAAAAGAGCTCAGGTGGAAGGTGAAGACCTCAAGTAGAAGAGAAACCCCCACAGTGACACGTCCCTTTGCCTGCCTGCCACCTGTTCTTTGTGTCTGTTCAAACATCTTGCTGATATCCCCTGACTCAGCTCCTATTCATCCCTTCTTCCTGTAACAAAGCATCAAATGAAACACTTCAGGGGGTGACAGATTCACTCGCACAAGATAAACAGGAAGCTCAGACTAATGGGCACTTAAAAGGAAGTTTGCCCAGTTTGCTTAAAACACACTGTACCTTGGCAGTTACTTACAAGACAATCAAAGATGATCACTGTAGGCGACGTAGCAAGAACCTCAAAAGCTCACTGATAGAGAATCTGAAGCAATAGGAATTTAGAAGGCAGGCCAGAAAAAATAAAAGACAAAGTTTCTGTCCTTTCAATGTAAAAGTAAAAATGTGGAGTTTTATTAACAGTTAAAATGAATGTTCATGTCAATAACAAATAACTCCAGAGAGATCAAGCATGAAAGGAATACATTTATGCAAAGCTCCCTAGGCAAGGCAAGGCAGGTTTATTTGTATAGCACATTTTCGTGTACAAGACAATTCAAAGTGCTTTACATAGGAAAAAAGAGCAGAAAATCAAACTATAAAATCAACTTTGAATTTAACAAAAAAAAAAATAATGAAAATAGTAATAATATTCTCAGTTGCTGTATGCACAGTTAAATAAGGCTGTTTTCAGCCTGGATTTAAACAACGGCAGAGTTGAAACCAGTCTCACCTCTTCAGGAAGACTGTTCCAGATTTTAGGAGCATAAAACTGGAATGAAGCCTCCCCTTGTTTGGTCCTGACTCTGTGCATCAGCAGGAGGCCACTACCTGAGGTTTTCAGAGTCTGGGTTGGTTCATATGGCTCTAACATGTCAGATATGTACTTTGGGGCTAAACCATGAAGAGACTTGTACACAAGCAAGGCTGTTTTAAAGTATATTCTTTGAGTGAAGCCAGTGCAGAGAGTTGAGCACTAGACTAATGTGGTCATATTTCCTGGTTTTGGTCAGTACTCCAGCAGAAGCATTCTGGATGTTCTGAAGCTGTCTTAAGGTCCGTTTAGAAAAGCCCAGTGAGCAGGCCATTACAGTAGTCTAACCTGCTAGAGATAAAAGCCTGGATAAATTTTTCTAGGTCTGGTGTAGAGACCATTCCTCTGATTCTGGAAATATTCTTAAGATGGTAAAAGTCTGCTGATGTTACTGATTTAATGTTGCTGTTGAAGTTCAGGTTAGAATCCAGTATTACCCCAAAATATTTGACCTGATGTTTACGTTCCATAGAGAGCGTCAGAAAGTAACTGATGACACTTTCTCTTTGTTTCTGTGGGCCAGAGACAAAGATTTCATTTTTGTCTGAGTTTAACTGGAGGAAGTTGTTCTGCATCCACAGACTGGTCTGTTCAATACAGTGACACAATAAATCAACAGGCCCATGTTCTCCTGCTGTCAGCAACACATACATCTGAGTGTCATCAGCATAATTGTGGTAGGACACATCATGGCTGCCTATTAGCTGGCCCAGTGGAAGCATGTACAGATTGAATAAAAGGGGTCTCAGGATCGACCCCCGGGGAACCCTAATGCCCACTATCATGTACAATCGACAATGTGTGATCCTGGGGGGCTGTTTCCTTTCTTGAGGTCCAACCTTGCAAAAATGCATAGTATTATGAACTATAAAATACTGAGAGAGTTTCGGATCTAAATCTTTATGGCCATCGTCGTCTTTAGAACTAAAACAACATGCAAGATGAGCTTAAGAGATGAAACCATGGAAGACGACCCTGTATGAAATGCAGGAATTGTGCAAATAGCCATAATAGGTTTATTTCTAAACCTTTTAACCGGTCTTGTAAAGGTTATGTCTATATGTAACATTTAAGGTTTATGTATGATATATCAAGTCATATTGCATATGTCAAACGTGGTAATTCATATGCAATCCATATTTGTATTAGAAAAAATTTGCTTTATTAAAATTATACATTTCCTTAGTAAACTGTAAAGAGAGTTTCATACAGGTTGTAGTTATTAAAATTCAGTAATTTATCAACTTAATCAAGAAAAAGATGCAGTCTTTTAGTTTATTAAATAAATGGTTTAATTTCATCAACTTTGAATATTTTCCATACATAAAATAAGCAATTTAAGTGTATGTTTTAAATATTTTCTTAATTATTAGGAAAAACATTAGGCAGGATTCACAGATCTGTCACAGCAGTTTAATATAAGATTAAAAAGTTAACTTAGAAATGTAAGTAACCAGTTTGCAATGTCTTAAAATGCTTTTACCCTTTAATATTTCTGCTTTTAAAGTATGTAAAGTGTGATTGATAATGAACCCGTTCCATTTAAAATACAGCTGCTCGATTAGAAGCTCCAATGAGAACAATAGTTCACCTTTAATGCCTCTCTAGAGATTTGAATCGAGGAGACTAAAGTGATCAATATAAAAACAGTCTGAAAGACCTGCACATGATGTAAGATAGGATGAACCCAAGAGTGAGATACCGTAGTGCTCAGATGTTTCCTGATGTATATCTGGAAAAAGTCAATTGTGTAACCCAGGGGAACGAAGCGAAGAGAGAAATTTTGCCAAGAAAACAGGTTCCAAGGCCAGGTGAAGGAATCGATTAGAGGGATTTGACAGCTAAAAGCACAACTTCCTATCGGTGAGGGCAAAATGGGGAGCTAGGTCGCACTAGTCCGCAAAGACCAGTCATCTTGCATGGAGCAAATGAAGCTGCAAAAATCAGCTCTTGAGCAACAAGTGTGAGTTTCTGCACGAACTGCTCCTTTAAAAATTTACTGCAAGCTAACTCACCTTAACCGTACTATCAGCACATGCAAGCTCTCTTCAGAAAACCCGTTCACTACATCCGGTTAGTGCAGTTTGAAAAAGTACAACCAAGAAATTTTCTTTCAGTCTCAAAGACAGAAAATGTCCACTTATTTAGAAAATTTTGTTTCCTGCTCATTGCTTTCCTGCATCACTGAGTTCTCTGAAGCAAACCAGCACATCGGAACAACAGTATGTTATTGTTTCTCACCTTTCTGATGAATATGGACAAACAAATTTGCATTCACAGTTTAAGCCGGATGAATGGCCAGAATGGAATAAATGTTGTATAAATACAGTTTGTGTTTTACCGCAAGTATCAAATGTAGTTTCTTCAACTTACTCACTCTCCTTTGAGAGAATGATTGTCTTGGAATTGTTATGTCTTTGTTTCAAGGTTAGCTCCAGCATAATTTTAAATAAAGCAGAACTTTAAACACAACAGTATTAGTATCTTAAGTAACACTTTATTATCCTCATAGGGAGGTTTTTTATTGCAGTCACACCAAAAACCCACAATCACTCTTGCATGTTTGCAAAAACAGTAAATTAAAATCTTAGTGTGTGTAGAGTGAATTACAGTGTGAAATATTAAAACTGAATGCAAAAAATAGCAAACTTTAGATAATTAAGGACATGCGCCAAGTAAATGTTGTGGTTGAGTTTTAGTGCACTATTTGCTGCTCCCTGGTGGTTAAGCTACATATTTGGTTTGATTTCCTCTACGAATTTGCAGCTTTTTGTTGTCAGATTTCTAGAAATTATTTGACCCAAAAAATGTTTTATTAAAGTTTGTTAGCTGTTTAAAGTGTACATAAGGAAGCCTCCTGGTATTCAGCTCTTATTGTTCGCTCAGGAAACCTTCACATCTCCACACACCATCCTCTGCCTTTTCAATTCACGTGAGGTTGTTACAAACACATCATTTTTATGTTTTGAACGTCAAACAGTTTATACATTTATTTTGGTCAACTTTAATTATTGACAATACAATTTAGGAAGTTCATAGGTTTTGGCAAACTATTCAAAAATGTAGTATTTCTATATTGTGGACTAAATAAGCATAATTTTAAAAAAACATTTATCAACAGAAAACATTGCTTTCACAAAAGCTTGATGTAGATTTTTCAATGCTGCATTTCCTCCTTTCACCTCTAGATGACTCTATGTTACACAATAAGATTATCCAACCACTCAGTAAACCGTTTTTGTCTTTTTACATCAAGAATATAACAGCCGGTGACTTGAAGAAAATGTAGACGTTTAGAATTTTATAAATTTAAATGTAATTTGGTTATATTAGGATAAAAAAATAATTATAATAACTTAATAATAATAGTAATAACTTTTAGCACATTGGATGTCTAAATCTGTTTCCCTTTAGCAATAATATACATACATATAGCTTTTGCTGTATAGTGCAATTCGGATTTATCCAGGTGTCTTGCTCCACAGGCAAAACATTAACCAAGGAACTGCATCCCAACTTTAACTGGCTCTTCGTATTTGAAGCTGTGTGCTTCTTATTCTGCCACATTTGCCTTACCTGTAGTTGAACAAAGAACCCCATTGGATAGAGCATCACGTCACACAAAGAGAGGGCAGAAAGGAAAGTTTATTCACTCTTAAATTTAAGATCTCCACCTTCTTTCATCACATTTCACCTGGAACCCTGTTCCTGTCAGGTAGTAGTGCCAACCAGGTGCAGCTGCTCAAACTGAGCCCGGCTCTGTTTCTGGTTCATTTTTATGTTCTGTCCAGGGGAGCAATTGCTGCAAAGTTGGTTTGATGCAATCAACTTCGGCTTCCCTTGATAAATACAAACCAATTGGCATTATCAGCTGAATTTAATCGCATTGTAGGATTAAAACGTAGGTAACGGGATTTGAATCTGCCTACATGATTGAATTGTCCTGAATTGATGTGATTATTTCCTCTGTATATGGATTGGACCTGTTTGACATCCTTTCAGAGTTCCTTTGCAAAGACATTTGTATTACAAATCTAATGGATTTAAGATTATTATTTTTGCGTGCATTTCAAAATAACTGTTTAATATGAAGATGGACGAGCAAAATCTGTTTCTGTATTGGCTAAATCCTATAAATGATTGAATTATTGCAGGAAAAAAGTTAACATTCCACTGTGTCGCACCAAGAGGGGATCCATTCAAACCCTGAACTCTTCGGTGTGCGCGCGTATCAGTGCGCCGGGGCGGACTTGTTTTTCCAGCGGAAGAGTTTTCTTTTTTTTTCTTTTTTTTTTCTCCAAACACGTTTATTTCAGGTGGAGCTGAGCGGAGATCCGCTCAGAGGTGGAAACTCCTGACAGCATCCAGGTAAGCCTCGGCTCCCACTCGGCTTCAGGGTGTTTTGTTGTTAAATCC
>JAVLVB010000001.1:2720046-2780510 GCA_032876305.1 Orestias chungarensis | reverse complement strand
TATATATATATATATATATATATATATATATATATATATATATATATATATATATATATATATATATATATATATATGCGGTTACACTGTATGGATTTCTTTATGTCATTTCAACCTTAGGCAGAAAAAGTAGGATTTATCAATGAAAAATGTGTTAAGTGCCACCAGCTAAATTACATAATTAACTTTATTTCCATTAGCTATTGTAAGATCTTTGTATTGCTTAAATCCTTTCATTTTTTCCCCTGATGCCTTCTGCACAAATGGAGCAGACTTGTTTTTTTTTCTGAATAACTGTTGCTCTTTAAGTTATCTGTGAAGCATATCAATCAGTTACTGGCTCATTGTTTGAGTTCAGAAGCCGTTTTTTCCTTGCCCGTGTGGTTCATAAGTCAGAGTTAGGAGGCATAATGAACTGACATGTTCAGTCTTAGATTCGTTTTTTAGTTTCCAACACACAGTCATTTTTATCACGTTGAGATCCAGGCTTTGGCCTTTGCAGGACCTTTACCTCGAGATGAGGCATGAGGTACGGGCTTGACCAGGGACACATGGAATGTAGGATGGATTCTTATGGAGTGAGGTAACTGTAGACAGATGGCCACAGGGTCAACCACCTCGGAGATTGGAAATAGGCCCATAAAGAGACGTGCCAACATAGAGGCATGTGCCCGGTGAGAAAAAAGACCTTCTGGTCAACCTGTCTGGAGCGGAACTCCGGCAATGATTAACTAACCTGAAGTCCACATGAGATGTCTTGAGCAGGGTTTCCTGGCCTTTCTTTAAATGCCTCCGGGTCACAACATGGGCGGACGAATTTTGACGTCTTACTTTTGAAAATTGAAAAACAGTAGCTGGTATCTGTTGACTGCATCAAACAGGGATAACCCTGCAGTCCTAGAAGGTCGAACGTTCATGGTGTATTCCACCTGGGGCAGTGCTTAGAGGGAACAGAACCATGGAGTCGAAAGACCATTTTAAAAACAATAATGATAATGACCACTGGAAGAGAGAAAACATGTGAAAGTTGAGGCCAAGGATGAGACATTATAGGGAGTGGTCCCAACGGTCCACAAAGCAACTCTCTGAATTTATTTCTGTTTTCTTTCTGTTCGGGCTTTGTGTCAACACCGCTATACCAGCAAACTCCTCCCTTTATTGAAGTGCTCTTAATTGGTATGTCATAGATGCAGCAGTGATGTAACCATAGTGTCATATATTCTCTTTTGGTTTCATTATTGCATTTAATGAGCTGTGAACGTTTTTTATGTACATATGTGGTTAAATTTGATCATTCTATTTTATCAGGTTTTTGTCATATTTTATCATATTTCAGTGAGTAAGACAGAAATCTTACTTACTGGGAATCTGATTGGTTCATATGTTTAAGATTTAACCTCATAGATGGTTAATAAAAATTTTTGTGTTTTTGATCCAATGTTTTTTTTTTTTTTTTCAGTAGTGTTTCTGCTCCACTCAGATGTATGTGTTGCTGACAGCAGGAGAACATGGGCCTGTTGATTTATTGTGTCACTGTATTGAACAGACCAGTCTGTGGATGCAGAACAACTTCCTCCAGTTAAACTCAGACAAAAATGAAATCTTTGTCTCCGGCCCACAGAAACAAAGAGAAAGTGTCATCAGTTACTTTTCCAGAGCTGATAGGCGGAGTGGCATGTCAGATATTTAAAATCTTTTTTTTCTTATCCTGAACTAAACCTTGGGTTTTCCACCTTGAACATTCAGAAATACCATAATATTCCATCCATTGGCTCTCTGGCGGATATTTGGGTAACAGGGCACCACAGAGACACAAACAACTTTGCATACACACATTTACACCTAAGAGCAATTTAGAGAGACTATTTAACCATCATGTTTTTGAAAATGCAAACTCCATGAAGAAACATCCAACACATTCTTGTTACAAGGCAACAGCGCTATTAAATACCATTTTAGTTTTATTGTTAAAGTAGTGTGTGATTCTGGGCATCAAATTGTATGCAGTGGCATTTTATTTTCTAAAAGGTTTTTATTCCCATTTTTATTGTCATAGTAAGTAATCCCATAACCTGTATCAAGTTAACTGCATTGAACTTATCTTTTAGATTAAGCCTCTTTCACTGGGTACTAACACCATTGTGTGTATAAACCGAATTAGAGAAAAGATCTTGGTTCCAGAAAATTCTCGGTGTGACTGACTGACCGGATATCAGACGCCACACTTTTATCGATCCGATTCTGAGACTGGCCTTAGTTCAGTGTAATTGGATCTGACGGCGACAAAAAGGAATAGGCAGTAGAAGGACATAAGCTTCTCTGTTCAGTCAGAAACCAAATAGTCATCTTTATCTGGTGGATTAAAATGATTTTCTTTTTTATTTACATGGATAACTCAGTTTGTATTTTTTTTGGACTCACAGCTTATCAGTAGAACCGGTTACTCATTAACTTCATGGTTGGGAGAAACTACAGTTGTCCTCTAGTTGCTGTGGTTTCTAGATACAGTTTTTATCAGTTAATATCAGTGACGTCGCTTTCTAGATAGATACTTCCAAATCAAACATTCCAGCATTGTATGTTTGACTCATACAGGTGGAATATTTGCTTGACTGGGTGGAGATCTCAATGCCTCTGCGTAAACGAGGATGACATACAGTTAGCCTGATTTAATAATCAACCCTGATCAGATCTTTCATAGTTTCTCCCCATCTGTCTGTCTGAACAGGTACTGTCCAACAACGACGTGTTTTGGGATCCATGGCTGCTAACATGACTCCTCAGGGCTGCGGCTCCAACGTGGACTCCCTCTATTACAACCTGTGTGACCTCAGTGCTGTCTGGGGCATCGTGTTGGAGAGCTTAGCAGCTGCGGGCGTCGTTTTCTCCTTCGTGCTTTTCATTTCACTTCTGGCCAGCCTGCCCTTCAATAAAACCCCAAACTATAGGAGCTCCGTAGCTCTTCATGCCAGCCTCCTTTTCTGCACTGCTGGACTGTTCTGCCTGACATTCGCCTTCATCGTGGGGAAGGACTTCGCCACCTGCGCCTCGCGGAGGTTTCTCTTTGGGGTGCTGTTCGGCGGGTGCTTCGCATGTCTCCTGATGCAGTGCGTCAGACTGAATATCCTGGCCAGGAGGAATGCTGGGTCCCGATCTTGGGTCCTTTGGCTGGGAGCGCTAGGGTTGTGGCTGGTGGAGGTCGTCGTTAACACGGAGTGGCTCATCATCACAGTCGTTCGTCACCCACAACTTCCTTTCAATGCCACGACTGAGCCCAGCAGAGCAACAGCTACGCCTTGCAACATTACCAACACAGACTTTGCCATGGCGCTGATCTACGTGATGGTCCTTGTCCTGGCTACGGTGATTGCAAGTCTGTCCATTATGGCGGGAAAATATGGAGAGTGGAAAAAAGAAGGTGGTCTCATTCTGGTGATAAGCCTGATCTCTGTGGGCATTTGGGTTGCCTGGATCGTCATGTATGTGTACGGGAATGAAAAAACTGGAGGCCCGACGTGGGACGACCCGACCCTGGCCATCGCCTTGGTGGCAAATGCTTGGGTGTTCATCATCATCTACACCATCCCTCAGATTTGCTGTCTGAACAGCAGTGATGACACTGAGGACGACTACACAGAGAATGCGTACGCGAACCGGGGAGTTGGATATGAGACGATCCTGAAGGACCACACCTCCCAGAACATGTTCATGGAAAACAAGGCTTTCTCCATGGATGAGCCAAGCCAAGGTAATCGCTTTGTCACTTTAACATTTTCTTCTCAGGAGTTTCGTATTTCTTCCAGCAGCTTAAGCTGAATCGTTATTGTACTATAGAACTATAGACCCAATAGCAAGCACACAGGAATTCAGAATACCAAATATCTTGAGGATTAGCAGCAGATCTTTGGAAAGAAAACATACACAGGCTAAGCTGAGCTGCTTTCTTACAATCTAAAAAGAAGTCACTAAAGACTTTTTAAATTCCAGAAAAAATTCTAAATAACAACAATTGTGCCTTTTGAGCCATTAAATGCCTGAAATAAACATATGAGTGTTAAAATAACTTAAACAAAAGCCTAAAAACAGAAAACTAAAATACTTAAATAAGATATTTAAGAAAAGACACCTAAAAATAAAATAAAAAATATATAATTAAGTTGTGACCAATGCTGAAAGTTGAGGCATGTGTCGCATAAAAGGAAAATAAATAAGGCCATGAACTGTATCAAAATTGATCATATTTGATCCGTATTTTCAATGATTGTCACACATATAAATTGAAAGAAAATGAACATGTGAGTTTTATTTTATGAATAACAGTGTGAAAAAGATGGCTTGGATGAGTTAATACTTTTTAGAAGTATTAGGGGTTATGTCTAAACTATAGCATAGATTCAGTTAAACTGACTAGTTTGAATACAGGTTTCTTAAGTGGTCTTTGGTCCAAACTTTGACTAGGCCAATATAAGACTTTGATCTGAACCAATTTTATAACTCTGTTTATGTTTTTAGTGTTACTGTCCTTTTGGCAAGTTAACCATTCACTTTTTAAACGCTAACAAACTCTAAAATAACATTTTTACAAATGCTATATGAATATCTCTATATAAATATGAATATGGTCGGTACAGTTAAGCAAAACAATTTGTATCAGCAGACATTAAAAAAATCTGTTTTTAGACTGCACAAAGTATAATAAATATTGTGCCTAATATTTCATTTGGATTTTCGAATTTCGACTATGAGATACTGTGAGATAATACTTTATTTTTAATGAGAAAGGTCAGTTAATTTGTTTAAAATCATAATATCTATATTCTCTTTAAATGTATCAAATATTTTAGTCGAAAAGTCCATAATAATTCAAACGACAAATGATACAAATATATTTAAGTAATGAGTCATGCATACTCTACTAAGTAATTTTCAATGTGATTATGTAACCAATAAACATGTTAGCCTGGAAAACCTCAGATTTATCACAAGGGAATGTATTTGATGGTTATCTCCAAAGCAAACACTTACTCAGCTAAGGATTTGATGTTTCTGTTCATGAATGCACTTGTAAGGTATAATTACATGATAAATTGCTCACACTCACCACCTCCTCCCTTTAGAACGTCATCAAATCCACCATTAGAGCTTTCTGTCCACACACTTATCAGATTTCGTTTATTGACCTTTTTGCACATGCGACAATGGAAAGAATACCAAAGCAAACAAAAAATATCCTAAGAAGGTTCTTTTTTTCCTGATGACCACACAGAATGTGATACACTGCAGTTTCTCTGCAGCACTACAGAGTATTCAGACATATTGGTGCTAATATTCGACTTCTTTCTTTAACTTTAATGTAGTACATTATAAACCTTCAGATATTAGAGGTAAACTTGCACTTCTGCAATTTAAATTTTAAATTAGGATTAAAATACAAAAGTTGGGAACATAGTTATGGTTGATTTATTGCAAAGATATTATACATTGTATAATTGTTTTTAAGATTTTTTGCCCTCTCCTTCATTTTAAGAAGAAAAGCCTCATAATTTAGTAAATTTTTTTAGGCTAATTCTGCCATATAAAAGTTATAATACTTTTTTCTTCTCTGCTCCTAATACAGTAACACTGTGAATACACTGTACCTAGCTGAAAGTAGCTGCTATATTAGTTTGGCAGTCGGCTCAGGAGGTTATCGTACAGTTGAAAGGCATGCTGGACTTTTATCTTAAAGAAGGTGAACAGATCTAGTTTCCAATCCATCACATTTTGGTGCAAAATAAATTACATTATTAACCTTTCTTTCTTCTTTAAACCAGTGCACAACAGCAAGTTGGGATCTGCACAGCATTGTTGATATTACTTTTGTCTCATTAGCATGACTTTAAATCCTAGTGATTGTAAAAATTGATGACCAGTTCTCTTCCAACCGCTACTGTTTTGAGCCCTGTGCAGCTGTGTAAAAGATGTAAGAAAGCAAACCAAGCCTGACCTTCTTTTGCACAAGAAACGATAATTTGAACGAAAGCTTTAAAATAAATGGTCAAAAATCCCAGTGCCTCCACTTTTGCTTCTATTAGCTAATACTAAATACTGTAGGGCACAGAGGAGCAATGTTAATGATTATCTCGTCGCAGATTCTGTTTCTCTGTGCGCCATCGGGAAACATCGGTGACACCTGTCAGCAAGTTACCTGAAAAATTCAACCTATTACTCAAGCCTTTAGCAGTATTTTCTGTGATTCCGATGTCTGCACCCTCCCATTAATGAGTCACTATCAGCGCCGCTTTCTGTATCTTGGTCCCCACCAGATACATCACACCCTGTGTTTGCACTGTTTCCAAAGAGAATAGGGTGTGGCAAGGGTTTCATCTGAGGCAGGGCTGTTTGACGTTTTTTCTTTTCTTTTTTTTCTTAGGAAACAAGCCTGTTTCTCCATATGGTAACTACACTGGTCAGATCCGCGCTTCAGTTTACCAGCCCACTGAGTTGGCTCTCATCACCAAAACTGTCGGAAATGTGAGTATGGGATGTTACAGAGTCACATTTAAAACATCATCCAAGATGTGGCCACAAAGCACAGTTTAACACACAAACAAAAGCACATACACATTACTCACTGTAGGCAAATAAGTATGTAAATTATTAACCTTAGACCATTTTCCTAGCGTCGTTTTAATGTAAAGTTCCGGGACAAAACGAACAAAGTATTGAGAGCACAGTGACAGACGTTGGACAGTTCATGAAGAACTCTAATCCGACCAATTAGAGCGAAGCAGTCAGTAACTGGCCAAAAGGAAGTTGGTTAAGGATGATAAAATTATATTTCAAATTACATAATGAACCATGATTTCTTAATGCAGTATAAAAATAAATATCTACACAGTTTCATGGAAAGAAACAATTATATATATTTAAAAAGCTATAAATTTTGTAATATAGAAAAGAGCTCCCGATTTAGGACTGCTGCTAAATCCTTGTCTTAAATTTGCCTAATTCAAAAATTGAAGAACGTAAAGATGAAAAAACAACAACCCTTTTAAGTGATCACAGAAACATGCCTTTATCACAGAATGCTCGAAAAGGAAATCTTTTCAAAACAAATGAAGGAATACTGTATTCGGTATGTTTTTCATCAATTTACAGTCAAACAAGGTTACCATTTTGTATTTCTTTTAGTTCATGGGGATAATGGTTAAACATAAATTGACAATGACATAATGTTCAGAAAACTTTTGGTTGAGGTTTCCTTTTGTATTCTTTTATCCTCTGTTTTTCAGGCTGAAAGCACATATGTTTTTTTTTAATGTAAAATTGTAATTAAATGAAAAGATTGAAGAGACACGAACTAAATGTTTTATTTAAATAATAATAATTAGATAATTCTAAGAGGATCATTTTTGGCTTTGAGTCGGGTTTGGATAGCTCGAAGTTGGAGGTGACGCTACCGAGAAGTTTTTGCTTTAACAGCTTGATTTTTTTTGTTTTGTTTTGTGACACCTGTTGTGACTTTATTCAGCAACAACAGGCGCAGTCCTATGACATAATCATTCCCAGAGCCTCCGTCGGCTCTGCAGCCAACAGTGGGAGCAGCACCCCCTCAACGCACGCCGAGCCTGGGAACGCGGCACGCTCACAGACAAGCGTAGGTCAGCCCTCACCAGCTCCTCCTCCTCCGACACTTCTCCTCTTATTATCTCTCACTGCCCTCCAGATGCTTTCCTGGCCTCTGTTTCTGAGCATGTTGCTCTCTCAGCTCCCGCTGTGTCCATGGCAACTTCTTCTGCAGCTTGACCATGAATCACTTCTTTGTCCGCATATCTTTTTTTTTTCTTACCTTGAGTCGTCTCTTCTTTCAAGGCCTTGTGTCTCATACATGCTTTATGTAGCACTTCACACATATTTTCTTTTCTGGATCAAATATAAGGAAAAATTCTGGTAAAAAATGACACTGATTTCTCTTTATCTGTCTTTTATAAAATTTGGGGGGAAAAATCTTGTCTCTTTATGCCCTCGATTTTGATTAAGTGTCTTTGAGAAGTTTGCAGTCCTTATTTGTTCAACAAAATACTGTACATGTACAAATTTGTGTTTAACTCAATAAAGCTTACCTTGACTTTTGTTTCCCAGGATAAATAAACAGCTTTAAGATTTGGGTTAGCAAATTAGCTTTGTCATTGTAACTGTAACTACAACAGTTAACAAAAAAAAAGCTTTTCTTAAACAGAATTACTTGGTAGAAATGTTACTATAGTCCATATTGTTAGCCAGGACTTGTAAACTAGTCAACAAAATCTAAGGTTGCCTAAAGTTGTTTTGATATGTTTTTTAAATCCATCTGTTATCTTAGATATGCAGGTTTGATCAGAATCATTCATATCCCTGGCAAATTTGGATTAATATTTCAATTTTACTAACATTCTTATTTCATCTGACTGGAGATAACAACAATATTTTGGAGCAGCTTAATCAAATCACCCATATATTGTTTGTGGAACACAAATGTAAAATTAGACACTGTGGATATAAATAGCACTTATAGCCACTTCAGTTTTTATGAAAGCTACTTTACCGAGAATCTTTAATGTTAATGACAGCAAAAGGGGCACTGTGTTAATGCTTAAATATATTATAAACTACACACAAAAACATTTGATAAATGTGTAACTTCTGAAGATAATAATGCTGTTTACTACTACCTGATTATTTTATCAGTAATCAAGTAATGCATTTTGCCTAAGGATATTAAAGTTAGAGTAAAAAGCAGCTTTTTGATATCCTACCCAATGACGATCAGAAGTGCTGCATATTTTGAGATTTCTGCGTTATGTATTTTTCTCTGTTTTAAATAAATTGCCATTTTTATGTGTTTGTTATGCAGTAATTGTAACAAATCTATCCCTTTCTTTACAGGGTCAAAGTTTGCATAGGGCGCCCCAGTGGTGATCAGGACTACATCTGCTACATGACTCTACACCTGCTATAAGTTTTCCTTATGTCTTCTCATTTGCACTGGCTGACTGTATGTTTGCTGTTATACCTGGTTCCCTTAGCTGGCTTTAAGAGGGACCCCATGAGCTAAACACGTTGAGGCAAATGTGAGATCACCCCACTGATGACAGTCCAAATAAACCCTCTATTGACTGTCTGTCCGCACACTGGACTACTGAGTTACAGACAGTAAAGAGCTTAATTCAGCAGAGAAATCCCAGGGATGAAGCTTTTGCCTTAGAACAAAGACAGACACCATTTGCTCACAATGAATTTTCAGCTCTCAGCTGCAAACACACAGACACAGATGCATGCTGACAGTGCAAGAACCATTGGGACACAACATATTCTATATATACTCTTCACTTAATCATCTAAATATTTTTGACCAGCCAATATAAATAAATAAAAAATCAGTTACAAGTGTTTTTAAATAATGGTTGTTGACATTTAAGTTGATTATAGTAGTTTTTTTTTTTTTGTGCATTTAGCTCTGTCCTCACAAAGGATCTGAGCTTTTGGACTTGAAAAAAATTAAGTACAGTATGTCTATATTATTAGTTACGCACTGCAGGGAAGTATTGTATGGGTTTATGTTGTGAATCAATTTAAAGTGTTTCTGTGTGTTGTTTAATTATTTTAAATAATTTCTACAAATAAAGCAATCATGCGATTTCAGATCACCCTCTTTCTCTGGTCTCTTGTTGCTCCAGGTTAGTCGATCACTACAGCATTTATCATATTTGTTATGTCTAAACATATTCCAACAACGGTTAAAGGTTCTTAATCAGGAAGTCGCTTGGGAACAGAACAATGAAGCACCTGCTTACTGGAAGGTAGGAAATACATATGTTTACAAAATAAACAGTACTTAAATAACTATCATGACAAAGTGATGCTTAAAAATAGAACTAAGAGAACACCTTTATAAATATTTGGTATGTTAACATGTTTCAAAATGCAGAAAAACAATACTCTAATTATCTGCACCGGATATAATGACCTTGATGTCCTCTACTATTACTTGTAATGAGCTTCAGGTCTGGGTTAACCAAAATTATAGGAGCCACCACCAAACTTTAGTTTTTCTTTAATAGGTGTATTTTATATTATTTTCATAATTGGATGTGTTTGGTGTGTTCAAATCTTGTTCCACTTGAGCAATGGGTACAAACATTACAAGATAGGTTAGGGAAATAAAACCTTAGCCAATTCTACACTTAATTTGCAATGGAAACCAGAACACAGCGACATCTTTCCATTACTTTACAGTTAATTACTTAATACATTTTCTGTTTATATAAATTATTGTAATCCATCTAGCAATCTGAGAAAACATAAATAAAATTAATCCAAACCATCTACAGAAAAGGCTAAATCTAAAAGTTGTTCCATTCCGTTTTTAATGAACTTTTTTTTTCATGGTCCTCCATTTACTTTGCCCAGTAGTTGTTTGCGTAACATAGGCTTTGTGTTAACATGAGAAGATTTAATGTTGCACACCAACTATACAGCATATTCATAATCACCAATGAGCCTCACTGCAAACAAAAATATATATACATATTTCTTCAATTTATTGTTCAGAGGAATGAAGCTTGTATATCCTTTATGATGCTAAACAATTTGATATTAGATTTCTTACTCAACACATATAAACAAATAAAATACATTTTCTAATAATTGCTTCATTTTTGGTTTGGTTACAAAATACAACTAAACCGGTGATGTGTTGAGGATATTTTATTACCTGTTTTCAACTTATTTTGCAACACTTTTCCTCATTAAGGTTGGTATTAAATAGTCACAGGGTTTTCCTGCGTACATTTATGTTTTAAATTTTCTGAAAAAATATAAATGAAAAAAAGTATTAAAGTGAAAATAAACCTGTTTATCAAAATCCAGTTTTCTCAAATCAAAACACTTGAGGGAGCTTGCAATCCAACTATGTTTATGTTATGTTATGTTTATGATTTATTTCAAAAAGGAAAACAGATAAACAAACTAAATATAAATATATTTATGTTGGCAAAAAGCTTCTCTCACAAGCATTCTACGTTTATAAAATAAAAATATGTTTGCTAAAATGTAACCTCTTTTATGGATGTTTATTGATCTAAAGGTAAAAATATATATATATTTATATCACTGCTGACTTAATAAGAGCTTCCTCATTGTTGAAGATTCACCTCCTTTTATGAAGATTGTCAAGATAGATAACAGTGAATAGTGAATACATAACAGTGTCATGAAGAGGATGTTCGGGGTTTTCCATTATTTTAAACATAAACACAGAGATATTTATGTACCTCAACCACCTCAACCATTTCTCCCAGGATGGAAATAGGGGTTGATCTGACCCTGTTTCTCCTGAAATCTACAACGATCTCCTTTGTTTTGTTGACATTCAAGAAAAGATTATTGTTTAGGATTTTTTATTGCGACTCTGATACTGTGACACTCTTTGCAGATCACCATTCTATCTCCCCTTCTCCCTTCACTCTTCCTCCCCAATATTGCCCACATATATACCCCTATTTTCAACACAATGGAGTTTTTTGTGATGTATAGCTGTTAGAATTTGATTCTTTACTGTTTTGTCTTTTTCTATACACTACCTGAGAATCCGAAGATTTTTATAACATTCTAAAAAAGGAAAAACAAAATCAATATTATGATGTCTACATAAATAGTTAATTTTACCTTCTTGTATCGCTGTAGCCTCAACTGTGGAATGAAAGGATAATTTCAGCTCATTGCAATGTTATGATAAGGTATTGCCTGGTCATGTAATCATACGTGTTTCTGCATGTATTCCCACAAATCTGGAACTCCTCCTCCATCGTTTTATTTCATTGTTTTCAAAAAACCAACTCAGGCTGCCAGCTGCTGACGCAAAATTGCATTGTATCCAAAGATTCATGACTGATCCACCTGCTGGGGCCTGATAACCTTCAGGTGTCCTCGGGAGATGAAGAAACAACAGTCGGCTTCTATTTTCAGTCTCAATCTATAGCATGTTTTCATCAGGAGGTACAAGTTATGCAAAGTAGGTTTCAGTTGAGGACAAGATCAGTGGAATGTTCATTAAAGAAAAAAAGAAAGAATTTCTTTTAAATTTGCCTTCATGTCCTAACTAGCATTTTTGGAGTTTGCATGTGTGCCAAGAGCTTATCTTGGATATATGTCATATATTTTATAATCACTTCATAGCCAAATGCCTCTGAAGGATGCTTATAGATCTTCTCACAGTCAGTAGTGATGATTAAATAAAAAGAGTCTTATTGCAGTCGAGAAGTAGTGGCTTTTATTCCAGCTTCCTCCTGCCATAACGTGAAGCTCTTTGGTTCTTCGAGGCCTCACCTTGGACATGAAAATGAACCCCAAGCTGCCCACTGATGTGTTTATATGTGTCTTTGAGTGTAATTGGGTGAAAGTGACCATAGTGTGAAGCACTTTAAGTGATTTGACCCAATGAAAATTTTATTTTTCCTAATTATTTTTTGATATGTAACACATATTTTACAAAAACGTTTTATTTTACGTTATTCTGGTGGCAGCATGTTGGAGCACCTCTCTTCTTTTCTTTGTAAAACTTCAATTCCTCCTTTTGAAATGGAACAATTTGTTTTTGTACAACTATTTTGTGATCCAGTGCAGAAAAAGTTTTTTTTTTTTCCTAATGTTTCTTTTTTATTTACTTTCAGACCTTTTGGTATAATTCATAACCCTGTAACAAGATGGTTTACAACTGCGAGCAGCTGCTTACTATCACACAAGCTTATATATTATCTCAATTGCAGGTCCAAATATCCCAGATTACGGTAGTTAATGCTGTAGATCCAAAGCAGGAGCATAAGGGACAAAGAAAAGACGAAGTTCTTTTAGCTCATGTGAGACTTCTGATAAACAATTGTGATTCTCTGGACCATCTGCAAATTAGGGGAATCTTCTATATAAGGGTTTTGACCTCAGTAATATAAGAAACAACAACATTTAACTTGCATTTGTGATTAATAAAGTGGAAATGACTCAATTTAAATGAATCATGGTAAGTTATCATGAATAGATCCCTGTCTAACATATCCATATAATGTTGTGAATGTTTTTATACAATTTACTTTTAATAACATTTTCCTTAAAGTAAATGAGATAAGGATTGCATATAATACTAAAGTTTGGTCAAACATATAATATTTGACCAAACTTTAATTATATAACCTAAATTTAACACAGTGCTATTTGCTGCTGTGGGAGGTTCCCAGAAACAGCAGCACCTGGTAGTGTGAGAGATGTCTCACTATGAGCTAATTGATGCTTGGAGCTGAACCCTGCATCCTGCTGATATCATGCCGAGCAGCTCGTCCAATCGCAACAAAAACACCGTATCTGATTGAGATCTGAAAAAAACAAGAAAGAAAACAGCTGAGATATAAAACAAGAAGCTGGCGCTACATCAGTATCCATACACATTGTGTTTACTTTGCAAACAAAGAGGGCAATGCAGACTATAACCAGTTGTTTGCGTATAATAAAAAGAGTCCTAACATATGGCCGTAAATTTCCACAAAATGCAATAGAACATTATATAACCAGTTTAAGCAAACATCGTTTCTAGGGAGCATTTCAGTGTGTGTGTGTTTAAATTTTACCAGGGCTGCAAGGAGTTTTCAAACCTCTTGTTTAATTAGGGACAATGCTGCACGAACAAAAAACAGATCTGAATTAAATTTTTACAGCATTGTCAAATAAATACGACCTGTACACTGATGTGTCACATTGCAAAAAACAAACCTGGGATCATTAAGAATTAAAATAAAGTAGGGTGCAATATATCATATAATATATCATATTGTAAATACATCTTTTTAATTAACCCTCGTAAAATTATAGAGGAGTACAAAGATAAAGCTTTCTACATAATTGTTTTAATTAGAGTTAGCTAGGGGGTTGTGGTTATTGAGGGCAGAAAAAGAAAACAGCTTAGATGGGGGAATAGGTTAATACGACCTGATATTTATCCACTTTATGAATATTAATTTTTTTTAGAACAGAGGAAATATTTAACAAAGAATGCTGCAGTAATTACTATTTGAAGTTTATCCAAAGTGATTAGATGCTAAACTTTACTCAAACATGAAAAGGTTCAGTTAACTAATAGTTTTTAAAGGCTTAGTGTGGATTTATTAAGTTGATCTAACTATGTAGATAAATTGTCCATACATAATAAAACGTGTAATATTCCCGTCATATTTGTGGTGCTACTGTAGATAATAAAGCAGGTGCAGAATGGAAATATGTGTTTTTGGAGTTGAGTAAATGTTCCAGTGCTGTACTTAAGTCTGTTTTTTATGTTTTGTTTAACTTGGCACCTAGTTATGAACTCAGAACAAGGTGGCAGCAGGAATGTGGCTCAAGAGTCAAAGTTACAACCAACCTTCCTACCAAGGAGGAGACCCAAAAACGCCACACCATCCAAAAACACTGCAGTCCTTTTTTTCCAGCCATAAAATGTTACATTTTTCTGCGTCATGAATGTTTACATTAAAGCTGTTAGTCATGAGTGTAATTTTCATTGACAGTTTTACATTCTGTTGGTGCCTCTACACAAAAACTTAAATGTGTTTCTGGTCAGTACCTCAATGGTCTTTGATTGGTTAGCCCAGCTTTATTCAGTTGCTGTTTCTCAACCATCACAGACCTTCATTTGACCTCATTAGGAAACAGGTGAATGATTTACCAACACAGTAAACATGCGATGCAGTCACTAGCACTCTGGTTACAGGGTCATTCTGAACTGCCACATACATCCAAAATGTAGCAACATAACAAACAGAAAAACTTTAGCAGAATTTTGCGTGTTGCAAACAAAAACAAAGGGATCCCTTTCCATTTGCCAGTGTTTCCTAGTTTTGCCATTCAAAGCTAACCTTACAGCCTGGTAATAATTCCGGTGCATATATGCAAATATTTGTAAATTCTTTCGGCATAGTTTTTGTTTTATCTGTTTTGGTGGCAGCAACCTGTACCTGGAAACTCTTGCTGCTTCCTGCAAAACATCATTTCACTATTCAAGTTTAATTGGATGTGGCCTCTGTGACTCTGCCTCATTTGTTGTTATCAGCTTGTCCCCTTGGGAGAAGGCGTTAGTTGTGGAGTGAGAGACATTACAACATTCGGTGAGTGTGTTTGGAGGGTCTGGTGTGAGATGGTACTAAAAGACTGAAAGATTTGAGGTTTTGTGATGTGAATTTAAAACAAGTTCTCAAAAATTTTGCTTCCTTTTCCTAAATAATGGAAAATCTTCAGGCAAGACTTCCCGGAAGAGAGTATCACACTATACTTACACAAATTTATAATTATCAAGAGAATGCCCAGGCCTTACAGTAACATTTTTGTAAACACATTTTTGTTCAGAAAAATTTTTAATTGAACTGTTGTGGATAGGCTTGCTAGCCTTTGAAGTACGATGGTAGCGCAGTATCTCGTGGGTTGCTTTGCTGAAGGAGGTATCGGTTACCATCTGAAATGGACTGTATCACCAGGACATTCTTAAGACATCAGCTACAAAGTTAAAATTGAATGTAAATAGGTCTTCCAAATGAACAAAGAGCCACCAAACATCCTGAAAAGGGTTGGATGGAGCTGAAAAGGTGCTTGCAAAGAAATTATACAGAACATATTTGACCTTGATGAGATTGTCATTTAATTTAAAAAGGATTTCTACTACAAACGAATACAACTCCAGAACTCCTGACCTAAAACAGACGATGCTAATTTAGTAGACAGTAAAAATAAAAATAAAAACAAAAATAAAAAGTTTTGTATATCTTTATCGTATATGTGAAGCTAAAGGCAAACATTTATGTATAGCTCATTTAATTTACAAAAGATTAGAAAGTACATTTACAAACAAAAACGATTGATTAAAAGCATTTCTTCCTCTTGTTTTTGGTAAAACTGCTGTTCTCGCTTCATTTAAGGTTTCAGTACTTAGAATAACCTCTATTATGTTGTAAAACTTCTTTTTCCTCAAAGCCACCTTCAGTTTCCTCATTAAGGGTGCCTTTTACTGACATGTTAAATTAGAACCTAACATCAAATAAAATATTCTCAGGTGAAATATTCACTGGTAAAAAGAACAGTTTTCAACCTTGATTTTAAACTTTTTAGATTAGAGGCCTGTTTTCACATCTTTAGGAAGATTGTTTCAGAGTTTTGGAGCACAATAAAGAAATGCAGTCTAACCCCGGTTTTCCCAACTTCTGGCAACAAGTGGGAGAACATGTCAGAGATGTAGTTTGGCACCAGTTTATGAAGATACTTGTACACAATAAGAGCTGTTTTAAATCAAATCTCTGAGCAACAGGAAGCCAGTGCAGAGACCTGAGTGCTACTCATATGGGCATAGGTCCTAGTTCTAGGGAAAACTCGCGCAGTGGCATGCTTGATGTTGAGCCGGCTGTTACAGTTCTCTAACCTGTTGACAAACGCGCAAATTAATCTGGTTTGGATTCTGTTCCTTTGATTTTTGCCATGTTTTTTTAGATGGTGAAAGTCGCTGATGTTATTGATTCAATGGGGCCCAAGATTTCTAACCTGATTATTAATGTAAAGAGAGAGAGTGTCTTGCCGACCAAGGTTAATTTCTCTTTGTTCCTGGTGGCTTCATTGAAGGATTTCAGTTTTATTTGACGTAAACTGGAGAAAATGGTTTTGCATCCAGGCACTGATCTGGTCAACTTAGTGCTCTGGTTATTCAGCTTTTTTTTTTTGCTCAAACAAAGGTTTTTCTGTTGATTGTTATAAGTCCACATTCAACCTGTGTCATTCATTTATAAAGTGATCTGGCTGTATACAGTGCAGTCTTTGTGTGTTTAGGACAAAGCTGGTTTCTGTGAGTTCATCAAGAAGACCTTGAAGGACACCTGAGGACTAAAACATGCTTTTACATTCACCCTGAGCAGCACAAACTGAGAGAAATGCTGCTTTTGCTTGATTTCAATGTTTGATTTGAGATTTTTTCTTCAAGGAGCTGTGAGAAGACTTACATCAAGTGATGTGTGTTAAGTGCTACAAGGATTTTTTTGTACATTTACGCATGAATGTGTAATGATTGATCAAAAATGCTGCTAGGTCTTTAAACTCATTCCTACATCAGGCTCTTCAGTGATGAAGACTTGTCCTGCAGACAAACAAATTAGATCTATATCTCACTTGTTTTATGTTTAAAATTTTTTATTGCTTTGTTGTTATGTTACACACTTTTTGGTGTTTGTATGAAGTTCTTTTTTTTATCATGTAATTTTTTTTTATCAAACAGCCAGATTACAATATAATATCTATATCCTACTACTATAATTTACTCAAACGCTCTTATGGCATTGCTTTGTCAGAGTTAGGGTTAATTGCTAAACATCATTTGAAGATAATGAGAAAATTATTTGATTATTATTAAACTATTTAAGTTTAACACTAACCATTAGGAATAAGCACGTGTCTTAGGAGGAGGCAGTTGAGGAGGTAGTTGCCCCTGATGAAATAGTTGTTTCATAATTTGTTAATACATGTCTTAGTTGGAGTTTTTCCTTTGCATCACCGTGATGGTTTTAGTCGTTTTTAGATTTAATGTACCGTCTTCATTGCTGGAGCTGTAAGATTTCATCATTTCATTTAATTTCGTATAAATATACAAAAAACATATGCTTGAAATTGTGTTTTTGTGTTTGTCCACGAATCAATACATTTGGACTAGGATCAAATGACTGTTTGTAATGTATCCTTAATGACTTGTCTTTATTAATAGGATGAACTCTATTGTTGGTTTGATGTTTGTCAGGTAATATGAACCTTGAGCTCACTGCTTTGATGGTAGACTATTGTGGAACGGACCATTCTGAAAATGTTTTTTTAAGAATTGTGTCCATTAAACCCTGTGTTTGCACAGCTACCCTCTGAAGTCGGATTGTTTCTCCTCTGTTACGTTTGGCTCTAAGAAATTAAGCTTACACAAAGCTTCCTGCCTCTCCTCCGGATGAAATCACAGGGGAGAAAACACAGCTCATCACCATGGACACAAACATTGAGGTCTGTGGGGAAAATCAGCTCACAGCACAAACACACACTCACCTCAATATGTTTCGCTGACTGACTGAAAGACTTGATCAGGTCCGCTTCATAAATATAGAAGTAACACATCAGAGAAAGCTTTCTTTACTGACCAAACCAGTTTCACAGGATCTTTCTTCCAGACCCAATTCACTTAAGTTTGAGTCAATGGCTGAAAAAAGGTCTATGATCTTTCAGCTGTTCTGCTTTGTATAACTTTAAAACATGTTGAAGTTCAGGTTCCTAAGTAAGAATTGGAATCATGATACGGTTCTCACTCATTTTTCATCAAAACAAAGCAGATATTTAAACAAACTGTATAAAAAGAGACATAACCCTATATGACCTTATGTAGGACCAAACTATTTGTTTTCTTTTAATCAGTTACAATTACAAAATTTCACGTTTTACAACCACAAGAAAATTTAGACATTTTAAGTCTTCTTTTTTTCCTAAAACAAATTTCACATTCAATATTTAGTAGAGCTATATGAGTGCAAGAAAAAGGAAGAGAGTAAAGTTAACCTGGGACCATGTTAGCAGGAAAAATCAGAATTGATGTGGCTGATTAGGGCCTTTAACTGGCTTTTATTAATTACCTTTAATTTGAGACAGTTTTCTATGTATTTCTATATATTATCTACAATTACTCCAACAGAATCACTTTTAAATTAGTCCAATATTTATTTAAACACACAGCCATGAATGAAAATATCTCTTATCTTTTTAAAGCTTTCATTTTTGTCATCATCGTCTGTTAATCCAGGGTCCTTTTTGTTTAACAAACTAAAGATAGTTTGAAAAATAAATTAGTACAGTAAATTTCAAAACATATAGATGAATAAAAGCTATAACAGAATATGGAACTATCTGTCTGTCTGTCTGTCTGTCTGTCTGTCTGTCTGTCTGTCTGTCTGTCTGTCTGTCTATCTGTCTATCTATCTATCTATCTATCTATCTATCTATCTATCTATCTATCTATCTATCTATCTATCTATCTATCTATCTATCTATCTATCTATCTATCTATTCTAACCCATTTACAACTGAGCACATTTCTAAATTAAGATGTAGGATTACTGCCCTCTAGTGGCCAGAAAAGGAAAGAGCTGCTCACCGTGTTCAGCCCGCCTTCACACCAATTCAGTTTACCCATTGGTTCAAATGCTAGAATGCTAGAATCTGATTGGTTACATGGTTTTATGTCGACCAATTAACGTTTCTGTTTACAACCGTTTAAGAAAGGTGAAAGTTCAAACTAGAAGTGACATTAAGGGCAATGAAATGGCAGACAGGATGGCTAATCAGAGTAACAATCAGGTAAGGATAGATATTAATTTTAGTTTTAGTATAACAGAAAAATAAGGGGATAATTAAACAGAAAACAAAAGACAGGTGGCCAAAATTATGGGTAGAGGAAAAGAAAGGAAGGTGGTTTTATAAAATCCAAAAGAGAATTGGACAAATGAGAAGAACAGAAAGAAACAGGAGAGAAGAGATAATTATTTCACGACTTACAATTGGACGCACTGGGTTGAATAGATCACTATTTTTGATAGTGAAATATCAGACAGGGAACTGTGACTGTGGGGAAGATGAGACATTGGAACATGTTATTTTAAGTTGTGGGAATTATCTGCCTCAGAGAAACAAGTTAATAAGAAACCTTAGTAATATGAAAATGACATTGGATATTGTTGATTTACTGCAAAAGGACTCGGGAAGCAGAGGATATCAGGCTATATTTGATTTTTTGAAACAGAGTAAGTTGTATAATAGGATATAGGGCTTTTTTTGTCACACACACCTCACCGGTTGGTGGCGGTAATGCACACCTAACGGTTTTTGCCAACCGCCAATAAATTTCAAAAAAGCAGAAGAAGAAACTAGAAGTGACGTCATTTTTTAGGCTTACAAATAGTGTACTTATTTAACCAGAGGACCGAAAAGATGATTAAAGCCAGCAGATAAACGCAAATGAAAGCAAAGGACACTTAATCGAGTGAGCCGTCAAGCGGAAGATGTCCTATTTTTGTGTCAAGTCCGGGAGGTCGTCGCTGTCTTTAAACAAGGTCGGATGCTAAGCTAACACCTGCTTTATTTTGGTTAGCACCGCTTTTTATTGAGGTTTTACTTTCTCTATGTAAAAATCACGAGAATAATGCTCACCAGAGGGTTTAATCCTAAATAAATATGTAATATTTTTTAAAGAATAATTATCCCATAAACCCAAACGTGTGTATTTATCTGTTCAGTTTATTTAGGTTGAGCGTAGAATAATGAATTTAATGCCATTTAAAGATAGTCAAACTGTGCAAAATAAACAAAAAATAATTAGACATTATTTGCTAATTTGCAGTTATCATCGTATTTAGGGTTTTCAAAACTGTCTTTAAAAGCTACTTAATCATATTAATTGAATTCCGAATTGAGTTAAACGTTTAATCCTATTCATATATGTATATTAAGATCAGCCCACTCATTTAAAGAGATTCAAATGTAAAGACACAATTTCACATTATATCATATTTTCATGTAAAACATTAAATAGACTTCAGAAAGTACAAATAACATTTCCTTAAAAAGGAAAACCTTACTAAAAGGAAGTAGGTATTTATCTTTAAAGCCAGATGTTTTCTGGAGACTTATTTAAAAAACACTTATTTCAGTTAAATTGTGGCCTAACTCCGGTTCTTAGATCCCTTTATTAACACACAACAAATGTTGGTAACACCTTTTTGGCCTGATTGGGGATTCAAACGCTATCCTGTTATAACAGGTAGACTCTTGTAATTTAGAAAAGGTCAAAGATGTGTGTTCTGTATTTTAAATCGGGTTGAAAAAATTCTAAGAGTTTTAAACCCTAAAATATGAAACTTTATCAGATACAAGTTGACAAACTTTTTTTTGTTTTGTTTTTTTGTGCCAAACTATTAAAGCAAGACTTTGTCTTCCAGATTTTGCTCCTCTCCCTGTTGCACATAAGGCCTCATCGCTTCGGTCTCTGTCCTCTACACTCATGGAGAAAAATTCTTCACAGTGTGATACTTCGCTCTTTGACTACAGGACCAGAATCTGCCTCTCCCTCTGCAGCGGTGGGCCCGGCTGAGAGCTCCACCCTAGAGAAGAACCAAGGATCCTGGTCCACATGGTCTCCGGAGAAAGGACCCCCACCTGCTCCCAATCACTGCTGCATGAGTGGCTGCCATAACTGCGTTTGGATTGAGCATGCAGAGCAGCTCCTGGCTTATTATCAGGATGGAGGAGACCGGGCACTCGCTGCCATAGAGGAAAACGTTCTTGATAATAATCTGAAAGCGTATCTCAAGATGGAGATCAAACTGCTGAAAAAGACGTGATGCTTTACTTGGACGTATCAGATTGCGGCTCCCACCAACACCCTCTCGTCAGATTTAGGACCTTCTGGTAATCAACCGGCTTCGTGAAAGCTAAAACATGATTTTGTATTAGTTTTGTTGTTTTTCTTTTTTTATTTATTGCTATCTGCTACAGAGTTTGAAAATTTATTAATAATTGTTTTTTAATTAAAATACTATCCAGAGTTCACAGATTTACAACTAAGTAGGTTTGTAGGACATTTCAAAAGTTACGTGTTGTGTGTACAATGTCGAGGCAACATATGACCTTTCATTTATGCATAAAAATTACCTTTTTTCAAACGACATTTGTTCCACTCATTTATTTAAATTAAGAAATGTCAACATGTTTTTTTTCTTTTGGGCACAAATAAATAAACCAATAAATAATAGCAGAACAATGGTCCGTAGCCAGTCCTGAGTGATAAAACCAGATAAAAAAGGCACACAGATTTATTTATTAGTGTATCTTTAATTGAAGGAATTTTTTGCCGTCTCTTTAAACAAAAAGAGAAAGCCCAGACAATGATGTCATAGCTTTTAAAATGTTTTGTACGTTACCTGACACTTGATTTAAGTAGAGGCACACCTGTGAAGGTATTTTAAAGGCCCCACCCTTAAAGTGTGGTACATCCTGGACAACAATTTCGTGATGCTCAAGAGTTATTTAAGGAAGTAGATGGCTTCCTTGTCCCGGGGAATGTTTTGGTTTGACCCCAGATCAAATCCAAAGGCCTTTTAAAGATGGTAGCTGAAACTAGTAAGACGGTATCATTATCCCAAGAGAATAGGAAGACATGGAGCAAATAGACCTGAACTGGAAGTTAAACTGGGTACAAATCCAATTTGGACTGTAGCTTTACTCTATGACCCTCCGTTAACAAGAGAAAAAACTTCCTGTGTTACTGACTTAGTTTGAGTATTTATTTTCCAAGTCGTCAATGTTCTCCTGAAATTGATAGGATTTAGATGACTGACTGAGGCGGGTGCCATCATTGACCTCCGTCACTCACTCGGCTGGTGAATTCCCGGTCCATTTCTCCAAGGCGAATCTGCCCCAGAACTCTTGCTAATACAGCACAGTTGTTCAGTGTTAACACTATAGTGCACAGTGCTGCCCTGATCCGAGTTGTGCCCTGGATTGTACTGATCATACACAGAAGGGCGAACCCGATGACGGCATAGGATAAAGTCGAGACAGATTATTGCTGATACCAAGGCTTCAGTCTCACTTTGCGTCATGGCATTGATTAGCTGACATAAATCTGCACAGTCATTCTTTAGGCTTGGGGTCTGGATACCTCCTGCAACATACCTAAATCACATTTAACTTGATGGCATGCGGAGCAGGTAATTCAATCATCTGATACAGCTGTTTTGTAGCGAAGAATTTCATGGCAGCAGCTATTCACCACTGACGTTATGTTTGTTTTGTTTTAGGTCAAAGTGAAAACCTTTTTTGGTTGTTTTACTTGTCAACATCAACAACTTTAAAAGCATCTTTTTGCAGATAAAAAGAAATATGCCTGGTGTCTAGTTCTTGAAAACTTCGTTAACTAACAATTCAGCAAGCAAGTTGAAAATGTTTACCTGCAGAACTAAACCAGGGAGTATGTAAATGTGACATGGTGAAAATGAGAACTCTGTTACCAACTTTAAAAGCTAATTATTGACAGTATTTTCAATTAAAAAAATATGGATTTGCTGATTTTAATAAAAAAAATTAATCACAACATCCTTTTTCTGCATTTTCTGCATTAAAGTTGAGTTTATTTCCAGTGTCACTTGCTTACCTCGACCGTCTGGGGTAAAGTTTGGCTGGAACGGAATATCAAGGCGTAGCTATTTTATTTTATTTTATTTTATTTTAGGAAACTTGGGGTGTAGTTGGTGCACTGTACAAATAACTTGGTTGCACTTGCATTTCTCAGACATCATAACCTGTGCAAAATGAAATAATCAGATTTTGTTAGTTTATTTCAGAGAATTATTGTTCCCGGTCGATTATGGATGGTCAAAGTATTTGTCAGAATGCTGTTCATTGTGTTTATAGTTAATCTAACTAATATGTTCCCTAAATTCATTCACCTCTAAAATAAAAAAGGACTTGTTCCCTTCTGGTTTGACCTGTTGAGGGATTAGCTCAGGCCTAAAATCAGCTGCACTGAAGAGGACGGGAAAAGAAATTGCAGCAAAACAAACAAACATTCATTCATCCATTGTCTAACTGCTTATCCATGCAGGGGGGTGCTTGTGTCTTTCTCCAGCAGTCATCGGACAAGAGCAGGAATACATTGTGTACTCTGACACACGAGGAAAAACAACCGTAGACACAAATAAACCTGCGGGTAATTTAAAAAGGCCAATTAACCATCATGGTTTAGGACTGGTTTAGGATGTCGGAGTAACAAAAGTGAACAAAACAAAACAAGAAAATAGAGGAAAAAATTAAAATGTAAGAAGCAAAAGTCTGATTTGGTAATCAAGTTCACCTCAGTGGTGAGGGCAAGAAAAGCTTTTTGCGTTTGATGCATTCAAACCACTGAAAGGCATGTTCACACAAATATACTGTAAGTACTAATGTCTGCCATTAATTCATTACGTTACACATTATCAGAGGTAAGCATTGTATCTCCTTATATAAAATGATGACCATATTGAATTTCTTGGTTTGGACTTTCCTCTATCTCCAACTTTAGGAAACCTTCCTTTGATACGATTTGTAGATTACAATTTCTGAAATTCTCTCACAACTGAACTCAAATCCACTGCACCCATACTTCCTTTTGCTGCACTGCTATCACAAGCTTGTACACAAATGACAGCAAGTTCAGATTTTTTTATTTTATTATTTTGCTGTTGTGGGTGATGCAGCTGACATTTTTCAAGAATGTCATCTGAAAACATAATTTTCAATTTTTCTTTTAAGTGAATGCCATGGTGTGTTTGTACTGCAAAATCCAATTTGAACAATGTTTTTTTTTTTATTATCGTAAGTGTTTCTTTTAAAAACATAAAGTATTATAAAAAATGTCCACAAAAACACAGCAGATGATGGGGATTGCATAACAAAGAGCCTGGCGGCTTCAGGAATCTTCCTGCAGTATCGATAATCTGCATGGACATAATTTGGCATGTTGTCTTGTCCTGCATCCTGAGTGTCCCCAGTCAGTAGTTTAATTACCTTCCGAATGTTGACGTGAAATTTCTGAAGATTTCTTGTGGCAGATTTGCCACTGTACCTAAAAAAATTAACAAAATCTAAAAAGATGAGGAAAAACACACATTTATTGGTTAAATATTTATAAATTGTCTTATGGAAATTATTATTTTTTAATTATTTTATGCACATCATTCTGAAAAAGACAGAACAATAGCTAGAAGCACTTCAGTTAAAGCAGTTTTTACTCTTAGTCATAACAAATTTAGTGTACAAAGTGACATTAAATGTTTAAAAAGGCATCAAAATTGCACTTGAACAAAAAATTATGTTTAAACCCTAACAACTTAATTTTGAACAAACCATAAACAACTAATATGTTGTCATAATTGTTGGGGGGCGGCACCTTCGTAATCTCCTGCGAGACTTGGGGTATAAGAGGCCACGAGGTCCAAACCAGCCCTCACAGCAAGCCTAGCATAGAAGTCCACTCATCTGCTAGACAGAGCAGTGCTGCGCTCACATCCACTCGTCTGGCTGTGCTTCAACCAATCAGCTGGTGAGTACATTAATTTCATATGCATTTATTACAGACAGGAAAATAGGGATGTTCTGCAGATGGCTTTAAGTCATTTATCTCTTATTTTACCTGTAGATCATTTATTAAATTATAAGGTGCTTTTGTGAGGTCTATAACTTTAAATTTGTTGGATTGATTGTATTACATATATGTTTTTGGTTTAATATAAATTTAACTTGTTTTTGTTGTAAAGGGTCTTTTTTTGATTAACTGGTGCTGTACAATTAAATGAATCCAACTAAATGAATAAATGTTCTTAAAATATTTATAGAGCTAATCGAGAATATGTGAATATTTGAAATTAAATTAGGATATTAAAAATAATCTCGGATTCTACATTTTTATGTAGTCCATTTCAGCCTTTCAGACAACGCTAAAAATACAATTTGTTTACTCTACATGTTGATTTTGAGCAACCAGCTGTTTTGTTTGTTTAATGCCAACTAAATTTCAAATGTTGAGGTTTAAGTTGCAACTCAGCGAACGTGTTATAATTTAGTTATTTATTTAAAAACACAATATGCACCAGTAAGCGTAAACAAAAATGCCCTCAATCCTTATAATATATAACCTTTTTGGTGTATAATCAACATTTCAAGGATTTTAAGATTTACAAATGCAAACTGAGTAACATCCTACAATCATGCCTGTTTTTGGATATAAACTTTAATATAATGGACTGAAGTCTAATGTCTGCATCCTTTAATTGAAATCTAACTTTAACAACAAAATATCCAGTGAGTAAAAACTCACTGGTCAATTATTGTAACTGGGTAACTCAAAGCAGATTGTTCGATTAGACGCTCAGTGTACATCTCAGCAGTTCCTCCCAGTTGTCCTTGTTTTAACTAGATTACACGAGTGCAACCACTTTGAAACGGAGAGGGTTAGAACTTCTTATCTTGAGCCAGGGATTATAGGAAATTGGGTCATTTTTCTTGACAGGCAGTAGCGTGTACTCCACGGGATGTTCACTTACAGGAAAATCAGGTCTGTAAGAGGATTAGAGCTGATAATGTCAAACAGAGGTGACAGTAAATCTCACGTCACATCAGATTGGATTAGAAGAATGGCAGATGTCCAAAAGACCCTTCTGTTTCCTAATTTGTTAAAGTGATTTTTTTTCCTGCAGGTTTTATCAGTATTACTTCACTTCTGAGAAACCCAGGAACTTACCCGCAGGCATCCTTTAAGAAAGCTCAAAATGAATCTTGAGCCACCCAAAGGTGAAATTAAGTCAGCCACCCGTGTAACCGGCGGCCCCGCCACTCCACGCAAGGGCCCGCCCAAGTTCAAGCAAAGGCAGACCCGTCAGTTCAAAAGCAAGCCCCCAAAGAAAGGAATTCAAGGGTATGCCATCGATTAAAGCGCTTTCTCCTTCAGATAAATCTGCATGCATCAGTGTGTGATCTTTGATGTTGTTTCAGCTTTGGAGATGACATCCCCGGCATGGAGGGCTTGGGCACAGGTAAGTTTGAACAAGTCTAAAAAGCCTAAAATTACTAAGTGCTTGTAAAGGTGCCTTATCAACGTCACATTTCTGCCTCCGTCCGCAGATATCACCGTCATCTGCCCCTGGGAGGCCTTCAATCACCTGGAGCTACACGAGCTGGCCCAGTACGGCATCATCTGAGCCTTCCCATGATGGGCCGTGCGTTTTCAACTACCTGCCTCAGGCTCCGTCCCAAACATCCGAATGGAACTTTTCTAAGCAAAAAAACAAAATAACGAACTGTAACAAACATAAAAAATGGAAAAAGAGGAAAACAGTGATAAAAAAAAGGTCTGTTCTTCGACTCTGAACTCTCATTCTCTCTCGAGCTTTTACACAAGATCTGCTTGTTTAGGATCTGTTTGGTTCTCACAACTTACTTTTATAGATCTGCTCCTTTTCTACTCCACCAACAACAACAACAACAAAAATACATCCATCCTTGCTCTCTACTCTGTCACTTTCTCCTTTCTGTTTTCTGTCTTCTTTTCTTTTCTCGACACGGACCAAAACAGGAAACCTACACAAGCAATTCAGCCTCACAGCGAGTTTAAGTGACAGACCCGTGGGACAGGTGGGCTCCAGTCTCACGTGCCTCGGCGCCTCCTTCTCCATCCTAGAAGCTTTTTTTCCATCAATGTCGAAATGTATAAAATCCTGAACGTTTATTCTGTAGAGAGCGGACACCAGCTTTCCATTGCTAAGCGTAAAAAAAAAAAAGCAGATCCCCTGTTATGGAGTTAACACTAAGTTTAGCAAATTAAAACTGTCCATTTTACTACAAAAATCCAGACTTGGCAATCAGCCAAAAAGAAAAACAAGAATTTTCTCATGAAGTAGTCATTGTTGTCCTTGGTAACCGCACTTCCACCTTCGTGTTTACTCATGATGGCAGCAGCACCTTCTAGTTTGTAAATCTTCTTTGTTTAATGTTGATCTATATGTATTGTACTGTTACTGCATGTATATTTCTCCTACTTCCACATGACACTGTAGTGTCCTGTGAGTTTGTGCTTGGTGTTTTGAAGCTTCATCATTGTAGCTTTCATGTGTTTTTTTCTAACCTAGAGTAGGAAATTTTAAACTTGCAAAACTTTTCCCTTCATCTGCCATCTGTCACTTTGTCCATGAATCATCTCCAAATCCTCTTTGTCGTCCTTACCCCACGGAGATCTGCGATTATTCTGCTGCAGAGGAGAAGGTGATTATAAAGACGACTTTGGGAACATGAAGCAAAAGTTAAAGAAGGCAGAGGAAATGCTAAAAACACAAAGTCCAATGAGCTGTAATGGAGCTTTGTCCTCTCTACAGGACGATGGAACAAACAAAATAAAAAAAGGGTAAAACAACACTGAGTTGGTTTTATATATTTATATTATACTATATCTTCTAAGAAGATTTTCATAAACAAAAAAAACTAACAAGATATATATAGATGGGTTAAAAGTGTGAAGAAAAATCGTTCAAAACATTTGAATACGCATAAAATTGCAAATGTGTACTGTGAATGTTTGTCAATACAAGATAACTATAAACGTGTGTTTTATGTAAGTATGTAAAACTAGATTATAAACCCACAAAGACAGCAAATGTTAAATAAAAGCTAGAACACGAATGTAAAATAAATCAGTGATGCTCTGGTGAATACGTCACTGGAAGTGGGTTCTAAACTAAGATTTAGCCTTTGACATTTTTCTGTCTAATTAAAGGAGAAAGAAATTTAAGGGAAAATAAAACATAAACATTTTAAACTTTATTGCAAAAGTTAAGACCTCCCTCACCAACAAAACAGCTTTTGAAGGTATTCCTTTTATCCTTTACCTGAAAGTGGAAATCAAAGTGCAGTAAAACCACTGAGAAAGAAAGCAGCTTCATCATGACAGTTACCTTCTGCAGTTCGGGTTTTGGGAGACTTTGCTGCGAGCCTGTCTAAGGAAATTTTCAAAATGTCATTGAAAATAAGAAGCATCACTCCGTTATCAAGCAGTGATTTTAAAACTAAACCATCTAAATAGGGTTTTGTGAATTGAACAGTATTTTACTTTAGGGTGACAATTAACTAATTGCAATTACACTGCTTCATATACATCCTCCCAGACAGAAGATTGGAAGAGAGAGAAACCAAGCTTAGCTGGAGATGCAAACAAGAATACCTCCATAAGAATTTGCTCTTTGCTGCCACTTGTTGTCGGTTAAAAACACTACAGAGTTCTGTACAGCCCGGAGCAAAATGATAAATGCTAAAAGGCTTTCGGTATTTTACATTTTCTTTAGTCTCATTAAATATTACATTTTAATTTCCTTTAATTTGACTTCCATTAAAAGTGTTGCACTTAGTTTAACAAGCAGAACCTCTTTGGACATAAATGATTGTTTACTTTTAAATGTAAAAAGTCTCCAGAAATATGGAATCCATCTGATCGCTCTCAAATGTATCAAAGATGTTTCTCTGACTTCTAAGCTAGCAGAAAATCATTCACTCTAAAAGGTGCGCTTTTTCCTGTATTGACATGCATGTAATCTTTTTAAAATTATTAAAATCCTATTGGAAAATTGCCACGGTCAAGTCAAGATTAAGCCCAGATTTTTAAAATCCAAGAAATCCCATATAGTTTTATGTCGTCTTAATAACATGTTCATGTTATTGTCAAATCCAGTGACTATAAAAAAATAAAGTATAAAGTAAAAAAGTTAACACTATTCAATGCTTTGGATATTTTACCCTTTTATTGCTTTTATGATTAGTTATGATAACCTAAATGTGATGCTTTTTTTAGTGTTGAAGTGAAAACTGATTTCTACAATAACAATGACAAATATGTGACATAAACTAAGATTCCATAAATATTCACAACCTTTAAAGTGACTAAAATAACACTGGTTAGGTCAATTGGTGGAAGTAGTCTAACTATGAATGGAGATCATGAGTGCACTTTGTGTGATTGTAGTATAAGGACTGCTGTGCTTGGAAGCTCTATTCAGTATTTCTACTGAGTTCCCTTCTATAATCTGTACTCCTCACCAAAATTACAGCATGAAAACAAAAGGACACTCCAAGCAAATCACTGAAAAGGCTTTTAAAATGTAAAAGTTAGTGGACAGATACAAAAGAACCTCTAAGTCGCTGGATACCCGCCCAAGTTCAGTTGTACCTGTCATTCAGGTTGACATTAAAATATATTTTTTGTGAATTTTGAAACTATTAAGAGGTAAATCTTTTGTTCATCATGATTGAATTTTTTAAAAGAACATTCATAAGTCATACAAGTAAGTGAATACTTTTTATAGGCACTATGCATGTCATATCTGTATTCTGCTGGAGATTACTACTACACACCACTCCTTAGGATGATTCAGATAAACCTGTTTAATTGACGTTATGAAACCTGCAGCTGTTTCTGTCAAAGAATAGGCCAGTGGGTGAGTTCAGTCTAAGGACAAATAAGAGGACCTTACTTTAAAGGAGACAATAAAGATAATATGAGCAGGTGCGTGACGTCAGCGGTCGATCTAAAGAATGAAGATTAAAACCAACCCCACATAAAACAAATGGCTAAAGGAAATGTTGAGAAAAGAAAAAAATATATTTTCAATCTTTAATTCATTAAGAGATCATTATATGTACAATGGATGTGGAGCATCACACAGAATTTAAATAAATCGGTTATTATTTAAAATCCTATCAAATGAGGACAGATTTCATAATTTCAGGCAAAATGTAAATTTTTTCTATAAAACAGACATATTCAGCATTTGGGACATGATTGTCTGAGAAAAGAAGGATACTAGACTTTGATTAGACAATCAGTCTTTCAGTAAAAATGAAAAAGGAATGAATTTTTATGTGAAGGAGAACAGGCACTTTAATTATACTTCCTGTTCTGAATGATAAAAGTGGGAATTTTAGGCCAGATCAGGACAGGAGCCCGTAAACCTTCAGATTAAAAGTAGAGCCATTACCTTGGCTTGTGAAAACCATTCACAAGTTATCTGTTAGTTTTAGCTTAGAAATTTTGTTCAGGCCATTTTACTGTAAAATATGATAAACTCTTTCAAACCATTCAAAACCTAAAGAGACTTAAACTAGTCCAGGTTTTAAGGTTGTCTCTGCTGAAACTAAACATTCCCAAAAGCATGATACTTCTAACATCTTTCAGTTTGGTGAAACTGTCTTCGGTTCAATTTGTAATGTTAGATTCCCGACCATACATGGTATTTTGACATATAGCCAATAGATTTATTTATGATGCATGGCTCTTAGGGTGATCGTTTAGTTTATGTTGTCGTCGATCCTTGGAGGTCTGCAGCTCTGTTCTCTTAAGTTTGCACATACAGTGTGTGTGTAATTGCTGGTCACAGGTTGGAGTCTTCTCAAAGAGCTTAACTACATACGATATTGTTTTCCAATACAAAACCTGCAGAAACCTCCGTACATCTTTACTTTTGACCTGTCTGGTTTGTTTCTTGTACCTCAAGATTTTGCTTCTTCACTAATGTCTGCTCCTAAACCTAATGAGGCATTTAAAAAAAAAGTTTATACAGTAATTAATTTACACATAAATTGACTCTGTTTACGCACACACTCATAGATTAACATATGCACCCCCTTTATGCCGCCTTCACCAGCTCACCATGTGTTTTTTTGTCTGTGTTGCTTCTGTGTGCAATTATTTATTTTTTTTGCAATCTCAAACTCTATCCTTCAATGGATAAAGTGTGAAAATAATTTGTTGTTCTCCTCTTGCCTTATGTGGCATCTTTATCCTAATAAAAAGGGCAGCGCCTGTGAAGGCTGCATAGCCTCAGACACCTGTCGTCCCATGAACTGTATTGTAATGCCTGTCTGTTGTGGATGGGTTGCACTGGTGATATACCTTTGGGGATTAATACATTATTTCTAAATCTAATTTAAAATTAGTAATTAGGTGTCTTCTGACAGCGATCTGTGTTACAAAGGGGCATCAGAATGAATCTAATTTTAATAAAAGTCCTGCACTTTCCCTAATTTCATGTGATTAGCTAAATAAAACAATGCATAACTTTATCCTAATAACGAAATAGTTCCATTTTAGTAAACGTTTTTTTTTTCTTTCTTTGTATCTTTTCATAATATGTTTCAATTTAAAAGTAAACAGTCCTTTTTGTGTTTTATTTTGAAAGTCTACACCAGCTCGCGCTGCTAAAGCTAGTCGTGTCTGCTGTCGGAGGAGAACAGTGACAGCGGAACATCGGACGGAGCTCACTCCGTCTCCCTTCTTGTTTCAGGACTTCCCTGGGATCTGGGTTAACGCGCGGGAAGCTCTCCGTTTCCCGTGTTGAGATACATTTTTACTTTTATTAACCTCTTGCTCAGAAAAAAAAAAACTTCCTCGCTTCGGGAAGAAAACAAAAATGAACGTCAGCGAGCTGAACCTCTTCGATTTTGAGCGGCGTTTCGATGAAACTCGAGCTCTGGAATGGATGCAAGAAAACTGGTGAGTAGGTTTAAATATATATATAAATATATATCCCTAATTAGGCTAAAGGTTGTGTGACGTGCTGACATTTTGTCCCGTACAGCTGCAGACTTGTAATTAAGGTGCGGCTTTCATCTCTTAAGCACTTCCTTTTTCCAAACTGATCCAAACATGCAACCTATAATTCGCTAGAGCTTTTCTTCACATCCTGTTGCGTTACAACAGAAATAAACAGTGTTGATTTTTTTGCATCTAAAAAAAAAAAAAAAATGTCATCCAATTGCTGTGATGAGAATCCCACAGCATGATGCTGCCACCGCCGAAAGAAGCACAGAAACTCTCAAAGAAGAGCAAACAGGGGGACAAACGTGTGTATAGAAGAGGGCCAGAAAGAACTGGAGTATGTGTAAAAATATGTGTGTGTGTGTGTGCAACAAAGAAGATGCCATTGGACTTGGGAGGCCAAATTGTAACCATTTGACATTACGTAAGAAGGAGGATGAATGGCATAGCATGAATTCTGCAAATTTCATTGAACACACTATTCCCAGTGTAAAGCGTGGCGGTGGCAGCATCATGTTGCTTTAGAAAGAACAAGGGATTTACCTAGAGTTTAAAAGCAGAGTAATCCAGGAAGGCAGCCTACTGCCGCCCGCTTAAGACTTGAGACTTAAGCCGAGGTTGACTTATATATAGATCAGCAGCCCTAAACGTACATCTAATGTCCAACATTGCATGAATAGTAAGCAGCGCAGGCTTTGTTTATGAAAACAGATTTAAAACGTATCTCATTATTATTGGATCAAATCCAATTGAGTTTTTCTTTTTAAAAATTCCTGAACAAACAGAAGAAGGTGAATACTTTTGCAAGGCAAGGCTGTTCGTTTACACTCACCTATCTGACATCTTTTAAATTGTTTTGTTGTGCAGCAGCATTCCTCACTATCACCATCGGCGTATCGGCTAAACAAAAGCCGATCTCCTTTGTTAGTTCCTTCCTTGTTTTCTGCTCTGATGCAGGTGCAGCTACATTTCTGAGTGGGTTTGCTCGATAGCAGTGCTAAGAAAGGAACTCGCTACCGTTTTCAGTTCGGGGAAATAGTTTTATTTAAAGCACAAGGTTTACTTTCTAACCTGAAATATAACCGAAATATAATTAGTTAGAATACAACCATATTTTAACTCATTCCATTTAGCAAAAACAGATTATCATGGGACAGTTCAGCTATTATTCATTAAAAAAAAACACATTGCTTTATTGTCGAAATGGTTTTTTGTTTTTTTTTATATAAAACTGGAGACAAAATTTTAAAAATGTCATTTTTTTAAAAGATGCAAACATTTAATGGTGCATTCATTTATTTCATGATTTATTTATTTGAAAATGCAAATCAGGTATTTTTAAATACTTGTTTCCAATAGTTGAGCAGGAGGAGAATGATGGATAGTTTGAAGTAAAAGGTTTGAACTTTTACAAATAAAAATCTTAAAGGTAACGCGGGAAACTCTGTTCAGCCTCATTAAAGTTATAATTCCTGTGAAGCCCAAACGCCTTGGAGCAAAAAAGTAGTTAGTATTTGTCGATCAAACGTTCAAGAAGTAGAATAATAATGCCTAAAGTACAAGAAAAACCCTGGGCTAATCAATCACCTGTTGATTTGTTATCAGCTGACAATACCAGTGTTTAACTCCTCTTGCTAAACCGTCTGGATGTGTGAACCAGAAAATATCTCTGAAAGCAAACATGACTCAATATATTTGGAATATATCTTTGGAAATCAGAACAGGTTAAAATTACACCAACAGTTAGAACATGCATCAGTTAGTGAGGATCAATTTATGAATCCATACATTAGTTCCACCTATCAGATTCTTTCACTCGAGCTGTATAAACTGTAAAACTCTACAGCTGGGCTTCATAGCTATTTTGATAAAGCCTCTCAATGTCTGGCTAGTCAGCTTAAGTGACTTAATACAATTTATAATAAACCTCGGATGTATTGACTAAAAATAAGGATTAGGACTGAGATTAAACTGGAATAAGTTGGACTCCAAAGGGAAGTATTTACACTGGATTTATATTAGAGGTATCAAATCAAACATATAACTGCATTTAAAACCCACACTTTTTTAGATCATAGATATCTTTTTATTATGTTGAGTAAAACATCAAAATAAAAACATAAGGTTTTTCCTCCTACAATACCTGAATGGACACAATTAGGTGGAGTTCCCGATCCGAACATGAATATCGGATATCGGTCCGATATCAGTCAAAAAAACAAAACAATATTGGATTATATCGGCCTGCATCTAAAATCTCTGCTATCAGCACTCCCAGGACAAACACTGTGATCCGCGCTACCATTGCAAAACTTTTATTTTGTTTGTTTAATTGTGGGTCCTTCTTTCTTTGAAATAAAGTTTAATATTTATGTAACCCATTGATTATTAATAAGTTGATAGGTTTTACTGATAACTAACAATTGTCTAATTAATACCACTAATTCAAGCCTTTCTAACTTTCCACACTACTAAAGTAATAAAATTGAGCTTGACTCACGCTTATACCGTATCAGGTCAATACCGACATCGTACAGTAGAAAAGTTGCATCGGGACGTGGGGAGAAAAACGTCAAGAATATTGAGGCTTGGTAACTCAGTGTCTGTGTTCTCCTCTCAGGAACAAGTCCTTCATATTCTGTGGTCTGTATGCGGCGTTTGTGTTCTGGGGTCAACATTTCATGAGACAAAGGCCGAAACTTAACCTGCGTCGTCCTATGGTGCTGTGGTCGCTCAGCCTCGCCGTTTTCAGGTGGGTCCAGCTCATTCTGTGCAGATCTAAAAGCTTTAATCCATCCACTTGTTTTTGGGAGCGTAATGAGGTTACTGCAATGAAACAGAAAAAAAAAAACTTCACAAATTTTAACCTTCACAGTTTATCAAATCTTATAATGTACTCTTTAAAAGTTTTTGTACTGTTTCCTCACATTGCAGTATTATAGGAGCCTTCAGGACCGTAAAGTACTTGCTGCACACTCTCGCACACAATGGCTTCAGGAAGTCCGTGTGTGACAACAGTTTCTACAACGCACCCATAACGAAATTCTGGTCCTACGCTTTTGCTATAAGCAAAGCCCCTGAGCTCGGTAAGATTTCCCTTTTTCATGTTAAAATGTCTTGTTTAAAGATGGATTACGATCGAATTAGTTTTTTTTTTTTACATTTGTAACGAGTTTCTTCCTTCCCTATTCCTGGCTTCAAGTTAAAGATTTGCTCATTTGCTTTAAAAAGAAAAGAAAAAAACAAGTAAAAAGGTGTATTTAAGAAAGTGTCTGTCTCATGTCAATATAAAGCTGCTCCAATATAACATTATTTGTTAAATTTGAGCAACTGTCAAGTAACAATTATTTTAAAAAAATGCATTCGGCCCAATCAGGCCTATTAGTAGAAAGTAATCTAATACAATACTGTACAGTAGAGCAAATCTTTATTGCCCCTAAATTGGGAAATTCATAATGCTAATAATGGTTCTGCTCTAGCCCTTCGCAAAGATAATCTGTGTGTGAGCTGTTGCTGATCGCTCTATTAAAAGGGAACTAGATGCTCTGGAAGTGAGAAAACTGGGTTAGTGCAGGATTGAAATGAATTATTCGTCAGCTGCGAGTGGGAAGGACGTAGTTTCTTTCTCACTGGTCCGAACTGTTGGATGTTTCCAGTTAGAAGGGACTGAAATTGGAGTGGAATAGCTGAGATACTCAGCTTTAATCATGAACGTCAAGGTTTTTTGGGGGGGGGGGGTTGTACAACTGACATACAGTCAGTTCTACAAAGAATTGCATAATGTCCCTAATCACTACAAAATTTAGAAATACTTATTATGCGTGGCCTTATGTATTTTTTCAGGTGAAAAATTTTCCTCACCATTGTGCCGCATTGCTAGATTTTTTTTAATATATATATTTAACTGATATTTTGTTTGTTTGTTATTTTGCTGAATAAGCGATCTGCCTAAAAATCTTTTCCTTTGTATACAGTGTAAAAAAAATTCAAAAGGGGTCCATTTGTGCCAATGGGACAACGGCTCTATTGTTAAACAGAAAATGTCACACATTACATTGTTGACAGACTGAAACCAATTCCTGGGCTCTTACTGATATTTGTGAAATAAGTTTGGTTTACACGTTAGTGCCCTTTGTAAGATAGCTCCTTGTTCATGGTGCTGCCAGTTTACAGGGTTGATAGAAAGTGTTTTTGTATTAAGTAAACTAAATAAGTTCTTCTAAAATAAGTTTTATGTATGTTACAGTAGGAGTGTAGCACAAGTTAAGGCTTCTTTTGGCACTAAAATAACTAATACTGCTGTTGTTCAGTAGGAAATATTTTAAAAAGGACACTTTTTTTTGAATGAATGACCTCATCCTGTTGCTAATGGTGTCTGATCGGTGCAAAGCACCATTGTATGTATTCATCAAATGAAAGCATTAAGCTTAAATGAACAGTGAACTAGTTGTATGAGTTTTAGGGCCAGTACTTTCCGTAAATTAAGCGAGGCATTAGCAATAAGGCTGCCGATGCTGCTTAAACCTATAGAGATGAAAACCTGTTCCTTCACGTTGGAAGGTGTGAAGACATCTTAAAATAACCAATTTAAGATTGAGACATTAAATCCTTAAAATCCTTGAGTGAGACATTACAATTGATCCTAGTTTTCAAAAGCAGCATGCTAAGACGGTAGAGCTTGCATTGTGCTGTCGACTGTATACAGTTCTTCATACTGAGCATGCATGGGGCAACAGTGGAGGGGAAAACACTTATTCTACCCTGATAACAAATGTTTGGGATTTTTTAAAAATATTTTGATCCATTAAATGCAGACAATATCCTACCCCCCCCCCCATCTCCCCCCAGGAGACACGGTGTTCATCATCCTGCGAAAGCAGCGCCTCATCTTCCTGCACTGGTACCACCACATGACTGTGCTGATATACACCTGGTACTCCTACAAGGAACTGGTGGCGGGCGGCGGCTGGTTCATGACCATGAACTACATGGTCCACTCCCTCATGTACACGTACTATGCGGCACGGGCGGCTGGGTTCCGTGTTCCCCGGCCGTGCGCCATGGTCATCACCGCCGCCCAGATCCTGCAGATGGTGATGGGCCTGACTCTGCTGGGCTTGGTGTACCGCTGGATGCATGACGTGCACTGTCCCTCCAACATGGACAACATCATGTGGGGCTCGCTCATGTACCTCAGCTACCTGGTGCTGTTTGCGTCATTCTTTTACAACAGCTACCTTAAAGATCCGTCCACAGACAAGGGATTCAAGGCAGAGTAAAGTCCCAGAGGTCACTCACTAAGTGTTTACTGTTTCTGACTTTTATCAGCCTCTGCCTCTTTAAGCAGGGATACATTAGTGAAAGTAGACAGTTAGGAGCAGGAGAAACATGCAGATCATTCTGATATGAACTCTTTTGGGAGTGCAGTGTGAGGAATGATCAAAGGAAATAAACAAGCATTTGCTTTGAATACATATGGGGCCAAATATTTGTCAAAATTGTTCAGCAAATGTTTGTGGTTTTATTGTAGTAAAATGGCCTTAATGAAGCTAAAAATAAAAAAATTAACTTAGATAGGGAATAAAAGCATTTACTAATTTTCTGTTTTTAAAGGGAAAGTTTCAGCTATTGTATTTATACAAGTATTTTGTGTAAGAAGCCTATTGTAAAATCTGATTTGATAGGCTTGAGTTTGCTACTTATGCTACTTTGCTGTTCGATCTCAAAGCAGCTGGATAGCTCACTTGGAATGTCATCAGACTACCGATCCAACGGTCATGGGTTCAAATCCAGCTGAAGGCAAACATACAGCATCCAGTGTGGTGCCTCTTTGGCAAGACCCTTTGTGCTACTGCCTACCTGGTGCCTGCAAAATGGCTGCCTTGGTATGGTTTACACCAAAAACAATTTCCTACGGGATCAATAAATTATATATTTTTAATTCCTTTACTTATACATGCCTAAAGCACAGTTCTCAAAGATTTTTTTATTTTATTTTTTATTACTTTCTATTTTTTCTCCCCTCCAGGGGGTCGTTTGTGGGCTCTAGTGTCCCTTATTTGTAAGTACGTTGACAGGAAAGGGGGAAGGAAAAGGAGGAAGACATGCAGCAAATGTCGACAGCTCCAGGAATCGAACCCACGACAGCCACATCGAGGACTCAAGGCCTCCATATGTGGGTCGCGCTACCCCCATTTCATATAATTTGTTGCAAAGAAACTGATAAACAGAAATTATGATTGTCTTTTGTTACCAGCCTGTGTTAATGACCAAAAAAAAAAAAAAAAGATGATGGATTTCCAATATGGTGGATGAACATGTTTACACCATCTCGGATGCTTCTCAGAAAGCATGTTAGCAGTATGCATGGTATCTTCAGTTGCTTAGTTTCAGACCACCCAAAAGGATAAAACAAAACTATGTGTTGTTTAATTTCCTGCCTTTTTGCTATAGGTTTTTTTTTTTTTTTTTCACCGACAGTTAAAGGATTGAGAGGAAATTGTGAATTTTATTGAAAAGAAATTGCTGCTGTTTAAAAAATAAGCACCAGAGCATCTTGCTTATGAAATAAATATAATTAGATTAGTCATCGAAAACCTGCTTATGTAACACCACTACATATTCAGATAGATTTTTTTTTTTATTATTATTTAAAGAGAAAATAAGTCAATACTTGTAACTTTTATTTACTTTTGTTGCTTTCTGTTTGCTTGTGACAGTTTTTACAGCAAAAACGGAAACTGATAAACGCTTTAACTGATTGGACAGCTTTGTCTGTAGATATGCGCCAAATGTTTTTGCTACCTACTTGCCAGTCCCGCTTGCTTCAGAGCGTGTTGAAATGTAACCAATTTTGCCTTGTTAGAGAACATGTTGGGACCTACAGTAAAAGGTCATATTTGAGGTGCACACTTGTTGTACCTTCTTATTCCTACATTAAAGTGATTATTAAGGAACCGGGACTGTGCGAGTTAGTTTGGAAAATGTTTGAACACAGTGTACAGTTTAAGTGTACAGTTATTAACATGTTGAAATACAAACTGCAATCTTTGCCATAAGGACTATTGAAATGTTCTTTTATCTCAGTTTCTATGTTGAACGGAACTCAGATCTTAATGATAGGAACTAAAAGAGAACAAAAGGCGCTTTTACACCAACATTGTTACTGTAATAGGTGATCAGATTTCCCTCTGTAGCAGAAGCATAAAATCTGACGTTTCAACATCTTGCCTTCAAACTAAACTTAATCTGTGAGAGAAAAAAAGGGGAATCCAATGATTTAAATGTCAAACAAACTTAAAACTAGTGACTTTACTTCAAGGCAAATTTTGCTGCCTTGTCTGAAGGAAAATCTTAAGTTTAAATTATGCTAAACATTCAAACCAATTAAATTTTATGAAAATATTGTATCAAACGTGTACTTTGAGAACCTTGTTTGGTTTTGCATTGTTTTATATTCCCTAGTTTTTCTTAAAAAAGTAAAATAAGAAAAATAAACATGTTCTGTATAATGACCATTATAGGTTTATTTAAAAAAATAAAAATAAAGGGCTCCTGGCGTGCAACAAACCCATCTTCATTTTGGCAAACTCAGTTTCTTGACTTTTAACTTGTGATTTATGTTGAAATTTAATCCTAAAAATACCCTGCATACGGTGAATACATATACGTTTAGTCCCACAATCTTTCGGTAACTTAAAGTTTTTATCAAGCAAAAAGATATAATCTTAAAAAAGTCACTCAGATTAATTTTCAGCGTTCAACGTTCCTTAGTAAGACTGTCAGTTTATCAAATCTAAGCTGGACAGTATTTGCTAACTCCCGCTTGCTTGTTCTGTTAATCTCTCACATCTGACAGATATGCAGAATTACAACAATCTGGTCAATAAATCTGAGTGACACAATTTACTGTGAGTCACACAAAATGCTGACTTTTGTGTATAGGTCTCTTTTTATAAGTGGCAATTTAATAGAAGTGTGTAAAATGTTAATATTCCCAGTATTGTAGTAATAACACGAGAACAGCATTCTACAATAAATTAACATCCTATAGGGTTTAAGGAAAGAGCATTGTTTTGAAGTACCATCAGATCCCCCTCATCAGAAAGCAAAGTATCCTGACAGACGGACCGAAGCCACAAGTTGACGGAAGACAAAACTCAGTCTTAGTGGAAATGAGAGATAAAAGGGAATGTAACCAACTATACTAGCTGGTTAGTGTTGCCACCAGGGTGACCCCATGCCACAGTCCTCTCCTATCCCGTCGTCCCTCAACTCCTCCCCCACCACAAACTCCTTATGTCAACTCCATCTCCAGTGTACAGAGAGTCCTGCGAGTGAGTCATTTGAAACAATTGCTAGATGAATGTTATGCATCTGGTCCAGGCAGCAGTACTGCACGTACCCATGGATCATTCCAGGATAAGCCGGAGCCCGGTGTGGAAATATCTTCCTTCATCTCTGTAGTAATACGTAACAGAAAACGATTAGTCAACCATCAAAACAGTCCAAACCAGTCTGTACGGATCTCAAATCTTGTGTTCACTACTTGTCAGCCACAGTCTGCAAACAACAGTAACACGCTGAAACTCGCTGTACCAAATGTCAGATCTTTGGCAGGGAAAATCTTTCTGATAAATGATTTGATATCATCTCATAACCTTGATTTTATACTTTTTAACCGAGACATTGCTTGATAAAAACAGCTGATCCAGTCCTGATTAAAGCTAGTCCACCTCACTTCGATTTTTGATCTGAATCACGTCAAAACCAGAGGGGTGGGCGGGGGGGGGGTTGGGCCATATTTAGGGACAGTATACCCATCCATAAATGAGCATTTGGGGTTTTTTCATCATTTGAGTACCTATTATTCAAAATGGATTCAAAGCAGTCTTCCATTCTTTGTATTACTATCTACAAACCTGAGAGGAACTGTTTTATTGATGATTTTACAGAACTACTTTCAATTGTATGCACTAATTTTGACTGTCTGGTCATAACAGGGGACCTGAATGTGCACATGGATGCAGCCCAAGGTAAACAATGTAAAGACCTCACTCCTGTCCCTCAGATGTTTGGTCTAACTCAGCATGTGATCAAGCCTACACACAACAGAGGACACACTCTAGATGTGCTTATCTCAAAGGGTGTTGTTATTTTAAATCTGAGTGTTGTGGATGTCTGATCATTTTTATGTTTTCTTTGACCTTTCTGTTACACCCAAGCCAACAGCTGGCCCTACAGTTACTCAAGAAAAACTTATTGATGACAACACAGGGATTCAGTTTTTGGAAATGATTAAGTTTGAAAATGCTCTGTGTTCTAATGTTGATGATATGTGGAACTCTTACACATCAAGTGTCTTGAAGGTTATGGATGCCATTGCTCCTGTCAAGGTTAAAATGGTTAAAAGTACTCAAAAGGCACCATAGAGAAAAGAGGTCTCGGTCAAGGCACCGGAAAGGGAGTGCCGGAGAGCCGAACTGAAATGGCGTAAATCAAAGCTCCAGGTTAATTTTGAAATCTACAAAGAAAAGTTGTGTGTGTTCAACCAGACTTTGCGTAGAACCAGAGAGAGCTATTTTTCAGAAATCATCAAAAACTGCGGAAACAACTCTCGTGTCCTGTTTGCTACATTAAGCAGATAAACGAACTTTCCAGTCTCGATCCCCTTGGAACTGATTTCTACATCCAAATGTCAGGAGTTTGCAGTATTCTTTAATGACAAAGTTCAAGGCATTAAAAATGCAATTGTTTCCACAACAGACATAGCTCCTCTACCCCCAGTTAGACATATGGAGCTGACACAGTTCACATCTTTCTGCGATAAAACAGTTGAATAGATCATCTGCAGTCTGAGTCCATCTACTTGCTGCCTGGATGAGTTGCCCACTAGATTACTAAAGTCTGTGCTGAGCAGTTTGCTGCCACAACTCGCTCATTTAGTCAACATCTCACTTCAGACTGGAATATTCCCAAAGGCCTTGAAAACTGCAGTCATTAAGCCTCTTCTAAAGAAGAGCAGTCTGGATGCCACAATACTGAACAACTAACGGCCCATATCTATCTGCCATTCTTAGGAAAAGTGCTGGAAAAATTTGTATACCAACAGCTGAGTGACTTTCTCCTGTCTAACAATGTGTTTGATGCTTTCCAGTCAGGCTTTAGGCCCTACGTCAGCACTGAGACAGCTCTGATCAAGGTGACAAATGACATCCGCCTAAACTCAGATGCAGGCAAAGTCTCTGTCCTAGTTCTGCTGGACCTGACGACCGCCTTAGATACAGCTGACCATGTGATTTTATTACAGAGGCTAAAAGACTGGATGGGAATTACTAGTATGGCTCTCAACTGTCCTACCTTCAGGACAGGTGTTACTTTGTTAAAATTGGGAACTGCGTCTCCGACCGAATGGGTGTGACGTGTGGGGTTCCCCAGGGGTCGATCCTGGGAGCCCTTTTATTCAATCTGTACATGCTTCCATTGGGCCAGCTAATACGCAGCCATGATGTGTCCTACCACAACTATGCTGATGACACTCAGATCTACGTGTCGCTGATAGCAGGAGAACATGGGCCTGTTGATTTGTTGTGTCAATGTATTGAACGGATCAGTCTGTGGATGCAGAACAACTTCCTCCAGTTAAACTCAGACAAAACTGAAATCTTTGTCTGTTGCCCACAGAAACAAAGAGAAGGTGTCCTTAGTTACCTTCTTAAAAACATTGCCAGAATCAGAGGAATAGTCTGACCTAGAAAAACTTATCTGTGCTTTTATCTCTAGCAGGTTTGACTACTGTAACGGCCTGCTCACTGGTTTTTTCTAAACGGGCCTTAAGAAAGCCTCAGAACATCCAGAATGCTGCTGCTCGAGTTCTGACCAAAACAAGGAAATATGACCACATTAGTCCAGTGCTCAAGTCTCTGCACTGGCTTCCTGTCACTCAAAGAATAGACTTTAGAACAGCCTTGCTTGTGTACAAATCTCTTCATGGTTTAGCCCCAAAGTACATATCTGACATGTTAGAGCCATATGAACCAGCCAGGATTCTAAGAACCTCAGGTAGTGGCCTCCTGCTGATGCACAGAGTCAGGACCAAACAAGGGGAGGCTTCATTCCAGTTTTATGCTCCTAAAATCTGGAACAGTCTTCCTGAAGAGTTGAGACAGGTTTCAACTCTGCTGTTGTTTAAATCCAGGCTGAAAACAGCCTTATTTAACTGTGCATATAGCAACTGAGAATATTATTACTATTATTTTTATTAATATTATATTTTTACATTATTTTATTTCTTTTAAATTCAAAGTTGATTTTATTGTTTCATTTATGCTATTTTTTCCTATGTAAAGCACTTTGAATTGTCTTGTACACGAAAATGTGCTATACAAATAAACTTACATTGCCTATACTCCGCGTCACAGCTGGTTTTTAAGCCATGCCTGGAGCATTTCTAATGTAGCGGTTATGTTCTGATGTGTATTTTTCTTTTGTCAAAACCTGTACTATCAAGCTTGAAAACATTATTAGAGGGAAGGCAAAGAGGAAGCAATATTTGGGAGTTGTTAGAAGAAAAGAAAACCAGCTTGTATATTTGAAGATTGTGTTTCTTTTGTTTGTTTTTGTGGAGTTGTTTTAAAGTACAGACAAAAAAATTAAAGTATTGATTTTAATCCAGAATATAAATGTAAGAAAGATTTGGCGCCTTCTTGTGGCCTTTCAGAGGGTTTTTCTTTACTTTTTGTCTGTATACTTAGTCTGAGAAATGTTTCTAGTGCTGCTGCCTTAGTTATTTATGTTTCTGCAGCAGCGACTCACCCAGACATGCAAGCTTCCATGTAAAACTGTGTTAGGATCTTTTTTATATGTACCTTATATTTTTGTAACACCTAAAAGTTGTTTCAACTTTGAAACAGATTATTGCCATATTGAACTGTCAGAAGGAGATATTTAGTATTTGTCTCCTTTTGTTTAATTTTGACTTTACGCTGTTTAACTTTAACCCTAATTACTGTGTTAATGCTTTGTTAGATAGCTGGTGGTCAGTATGAATCTATTGTTAAGCTTTAAACATGGTCTAAAACTGAGAGAAAGGCAAATAAACCTGCAAATTTGGTTTCCAGGAAAGCATTTTGGTGTCTTTAATTAGGACAGAAACAAAAAAGACACAATTCAGATTTTTCATTCTTAAATCTATTTCCAGGAATTAGGCAGATGACAATTTGTCCTGAACAATTAGAGCTGCTGGAGTCTATCCTTTCCACTTCAAATGAAAAAGAGGATAAAACGGACAACTTTCCTTATACAAATAAAATGAACATTAGAGTCAATATGTCCAGTGATAACATTCCCTTTACCCCGGGGAGAGAGCTTCGCTGGGAGGAGTTAAAAGTACCATAGTCCAGCTACTTTCCTCCTCAGATCAACACATCGCGAAGGATACAGAAATAGGTAATGAGAGAAGACGGGAGAGACCAGCAACTGCCTCCTACCTGGTCCCTTTAAGGTGAAAAACCTGCAGCAGTTTTAGTCCTGGACAATGAAACTTGCAAGAGTGACGTTTTGTTGGAGAGGGGAACAGCTGAGACACAGGGACTGAACCTTTAAAAAAAAAAACAAGGTAAGAGCTGTTTACTGAAGTTGTCCATGTAAGAAGACCTGGAAAGTGTAACCCACAGCTTTGCTAACAAAATACATCGATTTATTAAGATTTCACAAAAATTAACAATCTTGGAATGCCAACCGAACACAATCCTAATTTCTGGATAAGAATGAGCCAGACTTTCCTGTAATCTGAATCAATAATTCCTCTTGAAATGTTTTCTTGTGGTTTTGAGTGCTTTTCCATTGAAATTTGCAATAGTTTTGAAAAAAGAAACTTCTCATTCCTTCCTTTAGTGCGCAATGAGTTTAAAAATGGTTGAAGAAAACTGGTTTAAATCGAATAATGGCAGATTGGCTGCGGACTGAGCATGGAGAAATGACATATTGTTGCAGCAAAGAACTAAAGCTGCTACAAAACGTTTCTCTGGTGGTGACAGTTTCAGTTGACAAAAATAGGAGTTTTTCACACTGCTGGTGATAATGCACGTGAGTTTTCATGATAAACCTTATTTTTGTGCAACGACATGTGACCGCATCAGAATTAGGAGTCTTTAAACTTCATTATCACCACTGAAGATCATTGGTAGCTATCACATTGTACACAAAACCTCATGATTAGTCAGTAAGAGCACCTCCCTGCTGGCTTTCTTCACAGAACTTTTTCTTTTTTATCTGTGGTTGCTTGATAGTTGCCTTCTTCAGCATTCCTAAATGATTAATGCCTTGTCCATTTAATCTGTAAAGTAGAATAAACAGTTTAAAAATCATCACATGACTTTTCTTTGGCCAAAAAACACTCTGGGAGACTGTACTGTTGAGCAATTTCACATTAAAAGTGTGGAAATTTTAAAATATGGCAGAACTCATTGTGTATTCAGTTTTTATTGAGACTTTACAAAACGCCTGGGAAGAAGCTAAAGTTAGGCTCAGTAGCATTTACAAAAATCATGCAAATTGCAGGCAGCTGCGCCCATGTCTTTAATGTAAATGTCAGAAAGTCACTTCTGAGAAACAAAAGCGAAAAAGAACAAAAAAGAGCTCCTACAACTTTCTTATGTAGCATGTTTTTCTGCATACTTCCAACATTTAAGGCACGCATGCAAATATGGACTAGGAAGATGGTGTGTTTATTGTTTTTAGTTTTAAAATAAATTCTGCGCTATACAAAAGTTCAATGCTTGTAGTCATTTATCTTAAACATTCTTATTAGGCTTTCAACCAATTTTAAACCCATTTTTTACAGCCACAAACATCGGTTTCTTAGATTTATTTGTCATAAATCAGGACTGCACAAAATATATTTTGCTACAGTCGTTACTTTGACGTGTGCAACCAAAGCTATGAAAGGATTACTTACAAGATTGGAATATTTTATGTGCCATGCATAAAAATTGTAAACTCTGATTTTATTTATTTATTTATATTACACCATTAGTTAAACTAGTGTGAACTACCTCTCTCCTCCTGACTGGTGCTAGAGCAATATTATAATACGATCTGCAAATTAAGAGAATGAGACTATTCGATGCATTATAAATCGTTTTCATCAGATTATCCAACGTTAAAGGGGTAAATATTAGAATCAAATCTTTCTATCTATTTATTATCACCCGTGTTTAGAAATAATTCTATTTATTTAAAAAGTCTTAAACTTTCTATATAGCTGTTTTGACATGACAAATAGATATTACTGTGTGGCTCCTTAATTTGTTGTCAGAAATTACTTTTATTACAATTTTAGAGCTTCACTTGTGATGATATACTGTAAAAGCTTTAAAAGCCATGTCAGGACGTTCTTCAAATCTTCATACCCCATTATCTCACAATTGGATGCAAAAAAATGGTTGGGGTTTCTTAAACGGTTGAAGGAATTATAGTCAATAACAGGCAGATTGTAGCACTTAGATAATAAGGGGAATCTAGGTTTTTGTTCACCTGAAAGCCATGGTGATTATATGACCTTTTTGGTCTTTCAGGTGTGAACATCTGGCTGCGGTCGACATGTCTGTGTGGAAGATCCTTCCTATCAGTCTACCAGTCTTCACCATTACAGGAATATGGGTTGTGTGAGTATGTTCAGACTTTTTTTAGAGGCACCATTTTTTGAGAGGACAGTAAAACAACTGCAGAAAATGTACTTTAAATAAGAAATGCGCCCAATTGTAATACAAAGGCTGGGAGACAAAATGGAGGTTGCTCATAAACAACATTCAGCGATACTCTGGAGGCAGAACCGCAGTGGGGAAATAAAGCTCTGTTAATCACAGGCACAGCAGATAGTTTTGTTAGTATCTTGGGATATTTAACAAATATTTTCATTTTAAATTTCAAATTAGAAACAGATAAATATAGTATAACAACCTTTGAAGAGCTTTCCTTTTGCGATCGCAGTGCTGACTAAAATATAGGCCTGATTTTTGAATAAAGCTAATAAGAGAAAGGTGGCTCAGAACGTTTTGTCTTACTTAAAACACGTAGAGCTAGATCTGCTATGATTTTCATTTTATGCTAGTATGGCGAAGTAAACAGAATTGCATGAACAACTAAAGAATGACAAGATCTTTGAAACATTTGCTGACAGAAAAAAATCTCTTCTTTTTACATCTCCTGTTCCACTTTCAATGAAAACGTCATATTATGTTTTTCTTTACAGATATGCAATGGCCCTCTACAACCAGCATGTCTGCCCTGTGCACAACTGGTAAAAGACACAAACATTATACACCAGTAATAATACAAATCATCATTTTCCTTTTTTCCCGTCTTACATTTTATTCAAAAAGGACTCATTTTATCAGTATAGAAACAAGAAAAACCTTTGAAATGACCATGTTTCACATGTAACAATGTTTTTTGTAGATAGAGGTATTGAAATATGTAAGAATGGCATGCAGCCTGTTCTTAGTTTTTAAAACAGTAAATTAAATAAGGATTCAAGGATAGTTATTGTCATACCACTTCAGTTCACATTTGCATGTTTGTGGTGCAAATTTGAACTCAGGTCCTTTTTAAGCCAAATAAATAAATAATAAATAGATAAATAAATGTAATGATGCGAGGTGCTGAATTTAGTCATCTAAACAGGGAACATGAGTTTATATTAAAATAAATAACATGCATTCTAGAAATGTTCCTGGGCAATCTGTTCACAACAAACACACACACACACACACACACACACACACACACACACACACACACACACACACACACACACACACACACACACACACACACACAAATCGTCTCTCTAAGGTTAGATGTATAGCCTTAATTTAACAGAATCAATTTTACGCAAAAATTGATTAGATGTGCAGAGTTTGTCTAAAGAATTGTGTGTAGGGGAAAACAGAGAGCTACATGTTGCGATTTTGTAAACCAAAGTTTAGCCAACTTTGAATGGAGGGACTTTTTTGGTATGCAAAGCCTAAACATTGATTCAAAGTAACATATCTTTGTTTGTCCTACAAGTGCATCATTGACCTTTACTGTACATTAGTAAAATTTTACTTGTGTTTTTACTTTTTTTCCCCCCATCAAACTAAACAGAAATATCTATCTTTGCACTGTGCATAACATCCACATAGTGCACATAACCTTGCAGTCCATGCAAGGTTTGCAGAGGAAAGCTGTTTACTGTGTTTCCTAATGTAGGGTTGTGTGTTTTACAGCAGGTACGAGTAGCCAGTACCTTAGAGACGGTAACAGTGATTGCATCAAAAGCAAAGTTAAAGGCTACCAACAGTACGGCGCAACTCCTGTGTAAGATTGTGTGTGTAAGAGAAATAGGGCAAAGATCATACCCTGAGGTTTGACATATAGTTGACCACATTTGGTGATTCAATAAAGCCAGCAATCCCATAACTGTACTCATGGAAGTCATTTAAAATAAAATCAGATTAAATTGCTGTCAATTTAATGGAAATTTAACAAAGCTACAATTTGTAGTATATCAAGACTGTGCAAAGACTTTTGGAGAGCGATACCCAAAATTTAAAAAGGCACACATATACAACAACACTACAAAAAAAATACATAATTACAGTATACAAAGCTGAACAATGTAAACTGACATTAATCAAGAATCTAAAATTAAATTACATTCTAGAATATAATAGGCATCAGGTAGGGCAAAATCCAAAGCAGAATTATCTTTTGTTTTTACTGTTAGCTTGCAATGTTGCTTTTTGAGGACCCCTGAAGTGACAATCGAAAAAGAAACTGGAATCTTTTCTCTCCTTCCTAGAACTTTTTTAAAATATATTTTGATTGTCTCGTTTGCCAGACACATTCATCAGGATGTATAATGCAGATTGTATGTAAACGCTTATTGCCACTCCCAGTAAAAATGTGTAAAATTCAGCCTTTGATGCCTTTTTCCTCCCTAAAAATATAGACAAACTGTGAGTTATTGAGCAATGTGGAACAGCCTTTTAAAAAACTTTTGCAAAACTAAGTGCCATTTATATTACTGGCAAAGTTATTAGTACACCTCACACAAACACATTTAAAAAAAAATAAAAAAATTTTAAATATACTTTACTTTTACATTAAATAAATTTTTTTTAAGAATGTCCGGAGTGAAGTCTGATAATTTAAGTTAAAAATAATGGTCAGGGGTTAACCTGAGTGTTTTAGGTGGTTCCTGATTCAACAAACCTGATTTCAACTGATGGCTTATAAACAGGCGTTTGAATCACTTGTGATAAAGTAGGGAAAAAGTAGATCTAAAGAAACTTAGCTGCATTTCTCTATATCTCTTTTATATATACTCCAAATTATTATTGAGTCCTGTCCTAATGACAAAAGCTTACAAACTAGTATACAAACTACCGTTATAGCCTGGATGCCATGCCAACTATTGTGACTCTAATGATTTTGGTTTAAAAAAACAAAACACAAAAAACATAAATGTTTTATGACAAGAAATAAAAGTTGGAGTTTTCTTGTTTAGCTTACCGTGGTCCTTTTTCCTATCAGTCTCACTAAAAGCCAACTGAAATAAAATCATGATTGCAAAATAATCAAAGGCAGTTGATAAACTTATCTATCTTTAGATGCCCGGAGAGATTAAACTGAATTGCTGAGCTTTAAGTAATGTTTTAACATGTGTTTCATGCTATTAAAAAATTTCACTAACTGGAACATACACTAGAAATACCTTCCCCAGGCGCCCAGCTTTGCATTTCTTCAATTACTAACCACTGTAGGAGTAAGATTTATCATTAACGTGACTTGCACACTCCAAACCAGTCTAGTACTCAGTTTGAAATTAATCTACTCCAACAAAAATGTTGTTTATTTTTGTGGCTATGGAAATGTATTTCTCAGTGACCCGTAAATGCAAACTGAAAACGTTGTTTACGTTGGTATGCGTCTCTGCAGGTTGTATAATGAGTCCTGTGGAGAACAGCTCCCATCCCAAAGAGGACCTGAACTGTGCTGCACCCTGGAAAACATACCACTTATCAGGTCAGTAGTTTCAGGCTTCTTACGTAAAGATTTCAGCTCTGTTTGTTTTGTGTCCACATCTGTAGATGTCGGGGGTTTTCTAAGCCCTGTTATGGTATGCATTTTAAGAATGTGGAAGGTGAGCACAATAGGAGCAAAACTGAGAAGACCCTTTTAGCGGTACTCATTATGAATAATTGTGCATATCACCTTGCATGGCTGTTTTGCTGCAGTATGTGGTTTATGGTCATTTCATGTTTGCTTTCAACTTCCCAAAAGGAAAATAAAGGAAGTTATTTTCTTTTCCTTTTATGAAATATTCCCCTATTTGTTCATTATGCAGGACTGAATGTGGGCAAAGCTAAAAGTTGGAGTAATTAGAAGTTTGATTAGCAAATAAAAAATGACATTCTTATTCTTAAATTTAAAAAAAATGAGGGAAAAAAAGCTGGGTTAAACAAGCCACCAGCTTTCTTACTCTTTCAATAGTCTATCCATCAATCTTTTTGTTTTACACAGAAGTTTTCATGTCAAAAATATTAGTCAAAAATGATTTGAATCTAATCAACTGCAACATTAAATCCAAAATTTTTGCGACAGTTAAAAAATATTGAGATAGTTACAGCCTAAAAGAGATTTATCTGATCTCTTACCGTTTCTTTTATTAAGTCCGTCAATCGCATGGTACTTTACAATCTCTGTAAGAGAGACAGTCACAAAAAACAGAAGTAATGCCAATAATACCTGTTGTTACTATATTAGTCTATTCTAGTGAGCATGCATGGTTCCCGTTTGTCTTTGTGTTTCTCTGTGATGGAGAAACAACCTGGTCAGGGTGTCTGAACTGGTTGTTTTTTGCAGTGATTACTGGAGATAAGCGCCAGCCTGTTTTTCACCCTGCAAAAGTATTAGACTGTGAGAGTAAGGCAGAATACCAGTAGAGGACCCATACATGCACGAGGAGAACTTCCAAACCCCATTTAGGATTCCAGCTCAAAAATCGCTTCCTATGAGACAGTTGTGCTAACAACTATCCTACCATGATGTCAGCCCCCCCCCCCAAAAAAAAAATAGTTTTGACTAACATTAATGTTTTACTATAATAATGTAAATGTTTTAATCATAACAACTAGTAGTGCAAGCCACAACATTCAGAATCTAAAATTGCTGATAAGTTAACTTTGCTTAACATTCACGTATTTGCAAATTCCCCTGGTTTTCTGACTGGAACACTTAAACTGGCTAAGACTGGGGTTTCTTTTCATCTTCAAACATCTTCTGAATGAGGATCACAATCTTGGGTGAGATGAGGGACCTTTTCACTCTTTCATTTCATATTCAAGAAATGGAGCTTAATCGTAAATAGCAGTTCCTTTGCCAGTGTTTGAATTGCCACCGCAGAATGCGAACAGTGATTTCCCCCCTTGCAGAGAAATTAGCAAGAAGTTCATGTCAGACATATTTTCCATTTTTCCCCCCTCAAAGGTAGAAGCAGGCTGCTTTAATGAGGAGGTTTGTTTATGCTTCCCCTGTTTCTGCAGATGGCAATCTTACTTAAAAAGTTATTGAAGTTCAGCTAAGTGATCATTTAACAGCGAATGTCAAAACATTGCATTACAAGGCAAAGATAAGGGATTAAATTCATAAGAGTGCTGCTTCATTTGAATCAAACATTACCTTACAATACCCTACACAACTTTATCATTGGCTCATCTGGAAATTTCTCTTTCTTCTGCAGTAAATGTGGGACTCTCCCACCTGAAAGCTGCTTCTTCAGCCTCATATGCAGCACAGGAGCCTTCATGGGTAAGTGTCTTAGCAATTAATGTTAGACTGATACTCACTTTTACATTTGTTCACAGAGATCATACAGATAAAAAACAGTTCAGGCTTGTTTTCTCAGCTGCAGCAACTCCAACCTACTTTTCTCTCCCCATAATCCAATGCAAGATCTCAGTCCACAATCTTAGGGGGAAAAATTTACTCAGTTCCTTGAAAGGCGCTTCTTTGATGCCCAACGTGAACCACAAACCCCCCTCTGGACAAAAGGGGCAGCTTTTCCATTCCACTGTGTGCCAAAAGTTTTTTAAACCATCTATTTTGGGTGGTCCTCTTGGAGTTCAGGACCCATTGTGTTCAATGTATGTTTGTTTTATGGATTTTTTAAGGGAGGCCTACAGGGACGAGAGAGAGTTGGCTAAGCGGTTTACATGAGCTTTTTGGAAAACACACCACAAAGTTGTCTTACTGTAAAGGTTTGGCTAAATTGATATTTGTTCTGTGCAGTTACAGAGCATGCTTAGTAGGGTTTTGACATCAAAAAGAGGAAGAAGGTTGTAATAGAGTTTAACTAACTTAACCAAGTTATTGTGTTTTTCCAATCTGATCTCATTATATTTATTATTTATCTTACCTGAGCAAGAACATGTTCTTACTCAACTAAACCTCTAACTTAAAGTTACTTTTTATCACTGAAGAGTAAAACAATATTTTTTTAAAAGCCTACTCAAATAGTGAGTTTTGATCAGATCATCTAATTTAACATTTTTAATATGATGTCATCTGACAGACATAAATGCAATGTTATGAGCAGTTATGGTATTTTAAATTCTAAATTTAAATAGCATAGTATTAAAAATAAGTAAAAAAATAACTAACAAATTGAAGTGAAAGAAACATAAATGAACCTATGAAATTCAATTCTTACAGTAGGTAAAACATATTGGAATTCAAAAAGCAATAATAGTAAAGCCTGTGCACAAACAAAAAGTCAAAAACAAAAATAAAACTGTAAGTACGGCTTGGGAAGCGAGGTAGGAGAAATGCTACTTGACATGCTATAGGCTGGCTTATGCATACCAGCCATTCAAGGAGTTCAATTTATCGTCCCTGCCAGTGACTGGGGTTATACTTCAACAAATATAAGTCTACACAAGAGACTCTGTTGTAGTGCTCAGATGGTCCTGACATTGTATTAATGCATTATGATGTATATTTGGTGTTTGAACTAATAAAATATGCGATTATAAGCATGTTAGAGGGGCTCTAAAAAAGGTATAAGTGATTTACGCCGCAAACTAGTTAGACCATTCTGCTCTCAGAGACAGTAAGAAGGATTTTCTGTATGTATTTTCTGAATTAAAATATTTCCTCCTTTTTGTTTCTGCCCAATACACCATCTGGATTTAGTGTTACTAGAGATTTAAACAACTGTAATAGTCAAAGCTCTGCAAATCAGAAAGTCAATATGTTGCTTTCCAACTGCTCTTTGAAATGCTCTGAGTATCCACAGCCTCAAATGTGGATCTCTTACCTAGTGTTCCCTTGACCATCCAAAACCAACTGCTGTGCTCGCTGTTGGAGTGTCAACAGGAACCTCCAAAGAGGCGCTCTGAGCAGTTTGTAATGGGATGAGCGCCAGATGTGAACAACAACTCTGCTGTGAGGCGCTTTGATGAAGCTTTTTGATGAACAAACAACGGGAATCTGCTGTATCATCATGTCACACTGCTGGAGGAAACTATGAGCCTGCTGCTCCTTCTGCCACAGTTTGAACGCCGGGTCGAGCTGGCGGGAATCACTCTAATCAAAACTTTTATTTCTAAGCAAACAATAAGGTGCTGTGGAGACATGTTAGAGAAAATGGAGTGAGGGGGGATGGGGAGAGGAACTACAGACACTCACTAAACACTCGAAAATTAAATTCAGAGCATGAGTTAAAAATATAGGATGGATAAAGCAGGAATACAGATTAACTAACTCCAAAATTCAAAACAGGAACTGAGCAATCAGATTAATTAAACATAGTGAATGTTACCCTCAATAGCTTTAGTTTTTTGTATACATATTTGAATATATATATTTGTTTCATACTGGCGACCTGTCCAGTGTGTACCCCTGGGGTAGCATTGGTCCAATGCAGACCCCTGCGACCCCACAAGGATAAGCAGCTAGGATAATGGATGGATGGATGGATATTTGTTTTATGTTTACAGATGTTGAGCTTTTGGAAGGTGAATCTCCAGCTCAATCGCAATGCTGTTTCTATCGGGTTCTCTCCCCGGATTTCCAAGTTACAATTCAAGCAAGAGCTGAAAAGCTTCACTTTCCCATGATGCTAACACTACCACGTTTAATCATGGCTTCGATATGTTATATGAAATAATATTCCTTCCATTTTCAGTTGCTGGCTTTTCAAATAGACAAAGAAATCCTTGGACAACTAAAATGTGACCATATAACAATGTTTTGTGTCTCTCTCCATGTTTGATTTTCCTTTCAGTGACGGTAATCACCCTGCTGCGTTATGCTCAGGTGATTGAGAAGCACCAGAACTGCATTCTGAACATGGCCAGCCTCTCCACCGGTTGGATCTGTGCTGCCGGTCTCACTATGGTGGGCAACTTCCAGGTTATAGACCCCCTATTGTCGTCAGCTGTATGTTCGGACCCTTGGCACAATCATTTACTGAATGTAAATTAAAATTGAGAATAGGTTTGGTGAGCAGTTGAATCAGTCTGCTCCCAATGATGTTAGTATGTTTTTTAGAGTTTAACAGTTTATGAACAGTTTTACTTGATTTAAGTTTCCATGTCTTTGTAACTCTTCATGCTGCTGCCGAAGTATGAGAGCAAGAGATTGAGGCTTTCATGCTGGTTGTTATTGATCATGTTATCAGACATTACCTTTTGCTTAGATAAGCTGAGCAAAGACTGCGACAGAACCCTGTTTCTGTTTAATGTTTTCACTGGAAAACAAAGGATGTTGCTGAACAGTATCTTTAAAAAAAGTCGTTAGTGACATTTTTTATGTAACTGTTTCCTCTTTCCTTCAAATTTAATCTTTGGAGAATCCAAAAGCTGACATCCCTGATGGTTGATTAGATTTTTTTTTCTTTTGTGTGTGTGCTCAGCATGAGGCAGCCATCATATATATGACTGTGTTAAAATGTACTGGTCCGGGGGAGGTTTTTAAAGACAAATATGCAGTTCTTACAAAAGATACATTTATTTTAAGTCCTAAAATATCCATAGGGTTGCATAATTCCCATTCAGGCTGTAACCTCAATGTTAGCTATTCACGCCACGTCCGGCTTTTGTGCTGTTGGTTTGTTTGATATTTATGTTTGTTTGATCTTTTGTTCCACAATTTAAAGTCGAGTCAGAACAAAATACCAGTAGCATGTAGAGTCATTATACATATAAATGTGGCCTTTGATCTAGAATTTTAATTTATAGTAATTTTTATGTAAAGTGTAAAAACGTACCTAATTAATAAAAAAGAATGTAATCAAACATTTTCCGTGCTTCCCTGCAGATGCCTAAGTAAGGTATGATTTATAATTTCTGTTTGGAGATGTTGACCTTAATAACAACAGGAGACTGTGCTCATTTGTCTAGAAGATAAAGGTGCATGGATTTAATGTTGCCACTGATTGCTGCTGGGATTGGTGATGCTCTCACATCATGTTCCCATGAAGACTCTGCTGAGTGCCGACTGCAGAGCACGTCCACTGTTCCCTTTTGTCCGTTCTCTGTAAATCTTCCAAAGTAAATCCTCTTTCATGTTGTGTTTGTTCATTCTGAAAACACGTTTGGTGTGGTGAGATCTTAAAAAAATCTCTCTTGCAAGGAGTGCAGCATAGCTGTTCAAATCATTTTTTTAAAATCAAGCCAGATGTTGCAAATGTTGGGCATCATGGTTTTTTTTTCTTTGCGAAATTCATGCATTTAGACAGTAAAGCTAATGAGTATGAAACCTTATTAATCATTGTCTTTTAATAATTGCGCTATATTATTATTTATATTGTTGTATCTTGTGTTCACTTTTATCCAGTCACTTTTCTTCAATAGCAGAGTGGGTTGCACTCAAATCTTTTTATTTAAATAAATGTATTAAACCTTACTCGATTTAGCAAGTATTATTGAAAAAACATTACCCAATTTTTTCTGGATGAAAACAAATAAATAATGCTGTGGTTCAGTTTTTGTTAAGCCAGGAGAAAAAAACTAATTTCTGAATCCAAAGGTGAACTATCCAGTGGACTCATATCACTACTCATACGTCAATAAGAATTTATGCTGTGAATCAAAATAATTTTTGTGATCACAAACAAAGTACTTTCAACTGTTTTTAAAAGTTGGCATCAAAGCAGTGGATTAACATTTGTTTGTAAAGGTCCTTAAATGTGCTCAATAATCATTCACAGCGCTCATTGCTGATGTTCGGACATGTCAGACAAGTAACTTGATTGGGCAAGAAAACTATGCAGATCCATATTTTTGGTTCGGGGCAGAGATTCACCCTTGTGCTATCAGCCAAATTTTATAGCAAGCCTTGTATATTTGTAGCAGTTGTTAAGCTGTCTTAGTTGTTCAGAATCCAAACTACTTATGTGTTTTATTTCAGGTGGACTTTGCCAAAGTCCTTCATTATGTCGGAGCTGGAGTGGCGTTCCCATCCAGCTTGCTGTTTGTGTGTTTCCAAGCAGCTCAAACCTACAGACTGGCCAAAACCCAGGAGGAGTACTGGATGGGTCACATACGAGCAGGGATGTCTCTATTTGCCCTGATCACCCTGGTGCTCAGTATCCTTTGTGTGAATTTTAAAATTTAACCGATTCTTTAGGAGGTGGCAAAATATGACTTTTTGATCTCAGTTGAAATTCTGACAATAACAACTTAAATAGTCAGATTGAGTATTAATGTCTACTATTTATCTTCTTTTATGGTTATACTTTCATTTAAAAATCTAATTTTATGAATACTTCTGTTTGATGCATTTGCTATTTATAATGAAGTACTTTGTGTTTCTGCTTTTTGTAAAAACTGCAATATCCTGTAAATAACATTTATATTCCTAGTTATTAGATTCATTTCGGAAAAAAATGAACTCATTCAGTCTTCAAACTTTGGTATTGACTGAACATTTTATACCGTAGAAATTAAGCTCCTAAAAGCGAATAAAATTATTTTATTAACTTCTGTTAGGAAATCACCGCTAGTAGTCTTCCTTTTACTCTATTTTGTGTAGGTGAAAACCTAATTTGATAAGTCAATACAACTTTATAACTCAGAGAGTTTTTTTTTACTATGGAACCTCTTACTAAGCTTTCCCATTTTAAGATTACTCTTAAAGGTGATAGAAGGAGATACTTCAGCAATAATCTATGTTATTTAACATCACCCTCTGCAGGAGAACAGGCTGCTTTACATAAAAGTAAAACAGAATCTTGGATAATCATAAAGCCTTCCATCTTGAGGTCTGGCAGCTGGAGACGTCTCTAATTACAATGTTAATATTTTAAAGCTTTATTTCTTTAACCAAATGGTCCACATTTGTTTGCATTATTGTGCTGTTATTTGAGTGGAACTGAGAGAACATTTATTATGCCCAACTAATATGTTCTATATATAACATATCTTTATTGTCTATATTTTTACAAATACCTGCTTGCTCTCCCTTTAAATCATTAGACTGTCACTTAAACAGATCCAGTGCCAGCTTTTGGTCAGATCAGATCGAAACGCATCTGAAAACGGCTATAACAGGCTCAGATAGAAGTTCTTTTATGAGGTTAAGATTTGTAACCCCCCCTCTTGATTAATCAATCAACAAAACTTGGTGTATTTGATTGGGTTACTAGGTTGAGACAATGATGTCCTCATTATGTTGTTTTCCTTAAGCTCCCGTCACCAGGTGGAGTTTTTTTCTGTCAGGAGAGCTTCTCTTTGCAGCACACATCTGCCATCCTTGAGTGGGTCTACTGCATGATCATCATGTTTTTCTATGGGACTTTTGCCTTTGAGTTTGGTGGCATGTCAGCCGAAACCTTGATCGTTCTCTCCCGAGGCCATGGACTTCCCAGCTTCTCCTTTACTGGGCACAAACCGGAGATTGGAGGGGCAGGTCACCACCAGGCAGAAAACCTGTCAGTGCTGTAGCTGAACAGCATTTGAGGTCACTGCATAAAACATGGAAGACCTTAACTGGCACGCTCATGTTGCACTTTCAGTAGCCTAAGCACCAAAGAGACTCGTAGACTTGTAGCCTGCTACGCTGCATTACATGGCAAAATATCACAAGTGTCTGCCTGAAAAAAGAGGCTAGTTACGATTTAGGTGTGGACACAGTTCTCGCTGTTTGTTTTTATTTTTTTTCTTATGTAATGATCACCCTTTGGATTCTCAGCTGGAGTTGCCTTTCATCTGAACAAATATCTTCAAAAAGTGCCTCAGAAGTCTCCCAGCGTTTAGGTGTGCATACACAGAGCCACTGTATTGTTTTCACTCAGGAAGTTCTGTTACATCACCAGCTTTCAACCTTTGGGTCAGCAGTAAGGTGAGGTTTTCCAAAGGTTTCAGACAATAGGTGGACGTAATTGGGTGCCAAGAACAATTTTCTTTCATCTGAAGTGGATTTTCCATCCAATTTTTTCTGTTTATTACGAAAAGCTAATCTAATTTGTTTTTTATATTATAAAATGCAAGCAAATACAACATAATGCTGAGTCAGCTGCGTTATTTTTGCATAAAATCTCAGCTCTGTTGTAAATATAATCTCATCAGCTTTTCTTAACAAAAAAGGTTGATTAAAAAAAGCAAATGTTCTCTATTTGATCTGATACAGAAATAAAATTCTGTAAAAATCATCCTGTCAAAGGAGTTGTTTTTTTCAGTATTGTTAAAATGTGCTCAAAAATACCTTATTTATCCTAAAGCATGGGGTGGTCAATTCCAGGTTTCGAGGGTTTTAGATTTTTCTCCGCTTTAACAAATAAACAAGTCATTAGCAGGACTCCAGAGAAATTGACTGTTACTGGGAGGTAGCTATCTGATTCAAGTGTGTTGGATCCCGGATAAATATGAAAACTTGTAACACACCTGGCTATGTTTCAGACTTTAGACTGCAGAAGCGATTTTCCTTTCAACTGGACAAAAACATGCAAAGCTAGATGTGCAAAGACCTAAAACATTTCGGCTGCATGTGTGGTGAATGTTGACAAAGTGGTAAATGAAATTGTTCAACAGAAGTGCATAGTAAACAAGATTTAATTTTTATTTGGAGAGGTTTATGTTTTTCTTGCCACTTTGATTCTTTACAGGTATGCATTTTTTGTCTGCCAAATAATCTCACCTAAATGATTTGATGCTTGTGGCTTTGTGACAAAATCCAATTGTATTTTTAATAATAATTTAATACTTTTAACCTGTCATTTTAATACAGAGAGTTTTGAAAGAAAGTTTGCTTTTGTTTGATTTGAAGCAGCTATTTTAAAGAAGAGACACCAAAAGAAGCAGAATTGCTACTAAAAGAGTACTTTCTATTTTGTAAAAAAGAAAAAGGAAAGAAAGGAAAACAAAATAGCAGGAGAATTTTTAGACAAACAGAAGATCATATTAGATTATGTTTCAATTAAAAAAAACAGAGAAAACATTAAATTAACAGTTGTAAAAATAAATGTTGCAAGACAACGACGGACACCGTGAAAGCTCAAACAAATGATGTTTTTAGTTTGCTGTATATTGGAAATGAATGATTCCACCTTTTTGCAAAAAAGTTACATTTTCAAACATACTTTTAATTGGCCCAACAAATAAATATTTATTGTTTAAACATAACAAAATAGACAAACATATTTACATAATCGTTAAAACTTTACAAAATTACTAACACCTAATTAAAAAAACCTTTATGAACAATCCTCTTTACAGAACTTTAAATAATAAAGGGTGTAAACAAAGATAACACTATTAAATTAATTATTTAACATAAATGTAATGCATGTCTAATGACCTAAATAATAAATAAACCATCAGGAACAATTTGCTTTAGATAACTTTAACGAACATAAGGTGTAAACGATTTTTGCCGCGTGTGCGGAGAGAAGCGAAGCGGCGCGGCACACACAGAGAAACAGTATCTGACGGGGGAACGAGACTCAACGGAACACACAGAGAAACAGTATCTAACGGGGGAACGAGACCTGACGGAACACAGGGGAAACAGTATCTGACGGGGGAACGAGACTCAACGGAACACAGGGGAAACAGTATCTGACGGGGGAACGAGACTCAACGGAACACAGGGGAAACAGTATCTGACGGGGGAACGAGACTCGACGGAACACACAGAGAAACAGCATCTGACGGGGGAACGAGACCTGACGGAACACAGGGGAAACAGTATCTGA
>JAVLVB010000001.1:2633446-2719946 GCA_032876305.1 Orestias chungarensis | reverse complement strand
GAACACAGGGGAAACAGCATCTGACGGGGGAACGAGACTCGACGGAACACAGGGGAAACAGCATCTGACGGGGGAACGAGACTCGACTGAACACACAGAGAAACAGCATCTGACGGGGGAACGATACTCGACGGAACACAGGGGAAACAGTATCTGACGGGGGAACGAGACTCGACGGAACACCGGTCTTCATTTCCGGGTCAGTTTTTTTTAAAAATCCGGTTTAAAAGTCATTTACGTGGAATAAATGAATACAATTTTCTTATCAATTTTTAGTTATTTATTTTTAAGAGCAGAATCAACGTTTGCAATCTAGAAAACGTGAGAGTAAAATATTTCGGAACCGGAAGAGAACTGAAAGTCGAGACAGCGAAGCTTGCAGCTGGATGCAGGTTGCAGTTCCTGCTTTGGGGAGCTTTATTATGGCTGCAGAGGCGCACCAGAGGGTCCTCACTTTCCCGGCTGCTCTGTGCGTCCTCTGCGGGCTACCAGCCGCGGGGAAGTCCACGCTGGCTCGCAGGTTTGTCGGTGCGGCGGCGGAGCGCGGCTGGAGGGCTGCAGTGGTCTGCTACGACCAGCTGATCCCAGAGGAGGCTTATCACACACAGATGGAACACACGGTAGTGTAGCTTGGTTGCTCAAAGTCTAAATGTTTTGGCTTGTGTTGTTGAATTTGAACAAACTTTTTGTCTGTTCCTCAAAAAGTAAGTTATTCCAAATATTTATTTAAAAAAATGCAGCTCCACACATCCAGCTTCACACAGATTGTTATTGTTATGGATCTATGGTTCTAATAACCTCTTTGCTGCTCTAATTAAATATTTCTGCCCTAGTTGCTTATCTGCTTCACTGCTACATGGTTTCTCAACATAACTGCAGATCACATAAAATGCAACACATAGTAATGACTAAACTGACCCAAGAGGGTAACACGCTTTATGAGGAACAAGATCAGGCATGGATAGATGCTTCATCGTTAAGATGAGCTCGGGTAAGCGCAGCACCGAAGTTGAATGTCACTTTCTATCTGTTCATTGGCATATTTTGTACACTGATCATTCTTATATTAAATCTTGATTTTATACTTAACCACTTCTCATTATTTTATTAGGTAAACACTTTGCTGGTTTTATTTGTTGGGTCTCTGAAAAGGAGAGATGACCCTGATGGTGCACAGAGGGCAGAAGGGTGTAATAGCGGGGGCTCGTCCAGGATTTTCATTTTTTGATTTTTCACTTACTGCTAGTACAAATTTGACACCTAAGATTGAACAATGAATCAGACACAAAGGCCTAATTAAAAGTATGTTGGCAAATAAGCCTCATCCGAATGGATATTGATACTGATGACAGATTTTTCAAAATGTGCAGATTTTCATCATTGATCAAGTAATTTCTTCCTTCTTTTTTAGCACACTAATTGGAAGTCCCACAGACAGGTGGTGTTGCAGAGCATCGAGGATTTTTTGAAGCGACCTGAAATGGTGGAAAAGCTGCCAGGGAACCCTCTTATCGACGGAACCGCTTGGCAACTGTGTGTTCGAGCTCTGCTGCCACCCGAAGAGTTAAACGCTGATGGGATGCCGTTGCTGTTTGTCTTAGATGACAACTTTTACTACCCAAGCATGAGATACGAAGTGTACCAACTTGCAAAAAGGCGTAAGGGAGAATATGATCCTGAGCACCGCAACATCTTTGAGGTGGCAATTTAAAACGTTTCAGTTGTGTTTGCAGTTTCGCTGGGTTTCTGCCAGGTGTATCTGCAGTGTGATTTAGAAAGCTGCATCAGGAGAAACCAGAGCAGGCCTCAACCCGTCCCTGTCACAGTGATCGTGGACATGGAGAAACGTTTGGAGTCTCCAAATCCACAAAATAACCCATGGGAGCTTCACAGCATCTCACTTAACTCTACAAATTATGTGTCCAAGTCCGACATGTAAGACAGTCTAAATTTACTGCTTTTGGTGAGTTTTAGTTGATGCCAAATTGGTAGTAAAGCTTTTTCTGTGTTTATCTCCCTGGTTGACTTTTTATCAGCCAGAGAGTAATGGAGTTGATATCCGTGGCAATAAACAATCCATTAAACCCAGCTGAAGATAACGCTGAACAAAAGGTGTTGCGACTTCTCAAATCTTAAAAAAATCACATTAAAACTGAATTTGAAGCTTAGAGCTAAAGATGGTAATAGCTTCTCTATGTATTTTGTTGACGTTGCAGGAAGCAGATCGTCTCAAATGTGCCATGAGCGTGGTCCATCAGGCTGATCAGGCCTGTCGACGTCTGATATCCGAGGCTATGAACACTGCCAGGGGTCAGCTGTGAACCTTCCCAGAAAACCTTTTTGACAGGCATTTATCATGTTCCTTAACGATGATGTTTCCAATCTGTAGAAAATCAACTCCCTTCTGAACACATGCGGGTTCTGGCTGCTCGGCTGAACGGATGCAAAGCAACATTCCTTTACGACCTGCGCAAACAGTTCCTGCAGGAAGTGCCATTCGTTCAAGAGGAGGACATGGGTGTGGAGCAGGTGGCGAAGAGAGCCGTGGAGATTATTTTTAATGATAAAAAGAATGAAGTCCTGTCGCAGTTTATAAGCAACCCCAAAACTACGTGATTCTCTTTTAAGATAATTCAATGTGAGATTACCAAAATGGATAAGATGCCTGTGTTTGTTTAAATTAAAATTGAATATATTTTTCTGAATATTTTGCTTTTAAGCAAAATGAATCATGCTAAAGTAATTCAATTTTAAATAATGAAAAAATTAAAATATACACATACTTATCAAAATTTCTTTTGAATCTCTATAGTTGCTACAAGCGCCAATTTTTTGGGCACAGCAGAACGTGGTTTAAAGTAAGCAAAATGCTAAAGTTTTAATTTCAATGAAATGTACCTTACCTGACTTTTTACAGAATTTTCAAATCACATACGGTTCTAAGTATCTCACAATTACACGATAATATATATAAAAAATATTTTTATATAAATTGAAGTAAACAATCTTACAGTCCAGTTTTTGACAAACCTGATGATATTTAAAAAATAAAATAAAAAGCTTAAAATACTTGCATTGTTTTGTTGCTGTAAATGCTTTAGTTTGTATCAGATGAACAGTTTCTATATTTATTTTGACTTTGTTTTGAATCATCAAACTCAAAAAGTGAGTAATGACGACTCTGTTTACAGGGTTTAAAACTTTCTGATACCCAACAAGCGGCAACTTTTTCATTGTGACCTATCCATTTAGGATAAGTTTAGCATGTAGGCAGCATCCAATTTTAAGCTCTCTTTGCAGATCTCTTAATAATTACCTATAAATTATTTTATGCTATTTTCTTACTAAACTTAGGTGGACAGAAGTGTCCACCATTTTGACCAGTGGTTAGGAGAATTTGTCCTGTGTCACATATTTATATCCTATGATCTGTCCAATCTATAATCTAAAAATAACCTTTGTTTTGCATTTATTTTAGGGGTTTTAAGTGTGCATTCTGTGGTTTTATCAAATTATTTCTAAGAAATTAAGATGATCTTTACCTCAACCAAACATATAAAAAGAAAATTCTGATTTTATGAAACTGCAATGAAAGTTTAAAATAACAGAAATTTAGTTTTGACACATGAACGTTCTCCGTATATAACATTAAGATGTGCATAGAAAATGTGTTAAATATTTAAATTATGTTTTGGAATTCTTCCTATACTGGTAAAGCTCTCATAAATCCTTCTAATGTGATAAATACCGAATTGTTAACAAAAAGCAATTGACAGTAACATTCGCAGTCGCACCATAACTCAGAGTCAATGGTACAAACTTTGTATTTCAAAATGAGGTGTTATAAACCTTTAGGCAACCAAAATGAAATGTTTCAGCAGTAAGGCAACATTGTAGTGTGTGCAGAGAGTAAAAAAGAAAGTATTTTCTTTACAGTTGATCAATAATAAAACAAGTACAATTAGGAAAGTGGTTTTATTTGAAGTTGCAGAATGGTTTCTTCAATTTTGCTTCAGTGAGTTTTTAATTTTCTGCTGGCATCTGAAGAAGCCAGGCAATTATTTCATAGTGCTTAAACAAACTGCCTTCTAGTTCTTACAGTGAAAGCCGATAAATCCTTTAAAAACGCCTCCTGAGTGATGTAATGTTACAGATCTCTTTACAGTCTCCAAGCCACACCCAAAAGTAACTACTTGTTGCTTTAAAATTACCCCTTTTCTAACAGTCCATAAATGATTTTTGCAAACATAAAATGCAGAGAAAAAGTTTTCAGATTTGGCCCTCTTCTGAACATTTCAGCTCTACTTTAACATCCCACAATGCCTTGAAAATCTATACTCCAAAGAACCATATGGTCCTTTTTTTTTTTTTTTTAACTTTACAACTGCAAAATTCAAACAGCGAGTTTTTATAAGACAGATTAGCAGCGACATAATCAGGTCATTAGCAGGACTTTAGAGAACTTGACTGCTACAGAGGAGGAAGTTCAGCTATTCGATTCAGGTGCGTTGGACCCGAGACAGACATAAAAGTTGCAGGACCGCATACCTCGAGGACTGAAAATTTAAAGGTACAAAGCATTATCTGGTATGCAGCTGTGTAATACTCTTTCAATTTTTAGATAATACAATGACGAGTGCTCTGTGTCTACTGAATGCCTTTTATTGTCATTATACACGTCGTACAATGAGATTGTACTGGTGTTTCTTTATTGTACTATTAAAAAAAAGCGTGAGGTTGAAACCATGTGCTTTAAAAATACAAGGGTATAAATAGCTCAGGAAGGCACTGTATTACTTTTCCAATGTAATGTAATCCCTAATTAATTATATCACTTCAAATGTTGTCCTCGGGCAAAATGGCATGCAAAATTGTATTTGTCCAGACACATATGACCACAAATGTTGCATTGGAACGGAAGTTCATAGCCATGGCAGCCCATGTGAATGGTATAGATTATGTTATCAGAAAAGTGAATATCACAGTGCTGGCATCTGTGTAAGAGGTTTTGGTCGTCTTCATTTGGAGCATTTGCAGCAGGCATCGGCGTGCTCGCCTGGCTGTTGCTAACACTTGTGTTGATGTTAGTGTTGACGTTGGTCTCCGTGCCAGAGTCAGACACGGGACTGCAGCTTTTGTGACCTGAGGTTGGAGATTCCTCTTTAGGGGGAGATGTCTGCATGCCGTTTGAACACACTGCAGCCTGTTCCACGAGGATCGGTTTCTCATCTTTTAGAGACTGCCTGTCGGGAGACACGGGACTTTGAGACTGAGGTTGAGGGCTGGGCAACTGACCAGCAAGAGCAGAAAGCTGATCCAGCGAGTTTCGAAAACCGTTGGCACTCTTTGTCCGGCTCTCATTCTGATTGAGGGTTTCATGTTCACTGCTGCTCAGCTGGTGGATTTTGTGTGAAAATTCGTTAAAATAGTCCAACCTGGGCACGACAACTGAGGGAGGGTTAAGGTTGATAAGGAGTCGACGGCCGAAGCCCAGAGAGCCTGTCCTCTTCTGCAAAGAGCTCAGCATCCTTTTGCTGGAGAAAGAAGAACGGACAACCCTGGTGGGCAGGAGTTTGTGGCGACGGCGGCGGTGGTGCGACAGGTTGCTGCGGTCGCTGCACCGGAAGGCACAGAGGTCACATTTGTAAGGCTTCTCTCCTGTGTGGGAGCGCATATGTGCCTTCAGGTGACGCTCGTATGCAGACGCAAACGGGCACAGCTGGCAGCGGTGAGGCTTCTCACCTGTATGATGAAGAAATTCGAGTTTTATTTGCTAACATTCTGCAAAACCAAAGTAATAAAAACATCTATTTTCACAACTGAAATGTTCAGCTGAAAACAGAAGTTAAATTAGACCAATCTTTTCTTGTTTCTTGTTACTAACATGTTTTTATTAGCTAAATTCCACTATAATTCAAACAATATGTCAGGAATATATTTATTAGTGCGATAATTAGAACTTTTAAAATGCCTGAAACTGTCCCAAACATATGGACAATAAGACAGGTTTCTCTTACCACCACCCCGGGTTAGTAGGATTGTGAATCCTTAGATTGGAAACTTTTTCAAATTGATTTGTTAGAATGTATCTTTGATTTTAATTGATTTTTCTGTGAAGTGCCTTGAGACGACACCTGTTTTAAATTGCCGCTATATAAAAAAAGCCTGCAGGGATTAATAATGCATTTCCAATCTAATCATAAAAAGAAAGTTTTTAAAGTCTACTTGGATTTAAACCAGAAAATAAATTAGACAAAATTCTAGATTATTTGATATAAACCACACTGGGAGATATGGTGGAGGATCTGTGATGCTGTGGGTCTATTTGAATTACAAGGACCAACAGAAGCTTATTATTGAGGTGAGACATGTAGATACAAACCCACGGTACTATTTCTGTACCGCAAAAATAACTCGATACATAGAATACTAAATCAAATTTTGGCCAAATCAAGAAAGGTTTGGTAAACAACTGGTTCATCAAATGCATTTAGTGTTTTTTTTCATACCAGTCAAATGATGTTGAATGACAGTAAGGGGTGAACTGTGCCCTTGCAGCTTGTGATAATCACATTCGGTGTTAAAAATGTAATAGCTCTGACCTGTGTGGATGCGTGTGTGCTCTATTAAACGAGCCATCCCTTTGTTAGCATAGCTGCAGTAGCTGCACTTGTATTTCCCATCGCAGGTTCTCTCCAGACCCTCCGCATCTTCCACAGGCAGGCTCACCTCAACAGAAGGAGGTTCCAGGACATTCTGCTCACACCTGGGGGCAACTACAAAACACACCAACACACACACATATATATATAAGACCTAACCATTATATACATATTGTCTCAGTTTTGCGTTCTACCTCCTACCGTCATGAAGCTGTTCCATTGCCTCATGTTCTCCACAAACAGAGCCCGAAATCATGTTGACATGCTGAGTTTGCTGGGTCAAGTATTCTTGAAACTCTTTCACAAAATCGACGGGCTCAGTCTTTATCTCCATGTTTGTTTCCTATATATATCTATATACTTGTTTTTTACCTGAAAGAAGAGCCAAGGACACTTACAAAACAACGCCGCCGTCGCAGCTGCTTTTCTTATCTCCAATAGCTAGCAAATAGCAGCATTGCTAATACGTTCTTGTTATTTATTAATCTTTCTGGAGGTGTGTTAAAAAAAACAAATCGGTTTTAGTTCTTTTTAAATAATCACCTGGATGATACCTTCACAAGTGTTCACATTTTTACGCGTCAGATTCTAATGGTTCGCAAAGGAAAACGAAGCTCTTGTTTTCTTGCTAGCTACAAGCGTTACCATAGACACGCCGCACGTCAACGTCGCCGTCATATTGTGAGTGGCGCTTAAATGCGATGTGTTTACATTTAACAAGTAAAACATAAAATAATTGTGCACTTTCTAGTTTTGATACTTAAACTTAAGAAAAGGTGAACAAATGTACAAAAAGTATGATTTTTAAATACATATATTATTAATCAAGTAGTAGATAAAATATTAAAATATTTTAACCATGATTATTGTGTTACTATTATGTTTTAATGATTATCAATATAATGTATTTGATTTAAAAAAAACATGTTAATATTACTCCAACTGAATTATTAGTTAAATGTTATTATTATTATTAAAAAATCTAAATACATTTTTTTTTTTATGCTATTAGACCTCCACGTATTATTTCAGTGTAAATACCTTTGTCATTTCTTAACGCAGTACATTGAAATTAGGAATTTTGGAGGAACCAGCTTCCAGCTTTAGTCCGTGAGGCAGACACCCTGTCTAGTTTCAAATCTAGGCTTAAAACCTTCCTTATTGATAAAGTTTATAGTTAGGAAGAGGTAGAGAAGACAGCCTAATCCGGTTGGGGGAGAAAATCAGTCTTGACAGACGGTTCTCCTTTGCTCTACCTTCTTCATATCTCACTCTATAGGGTTAAGTTATTTAAGTTTTTTTTATAGTTATCCTGCTATAGGCTTAGACTGGTGGAGGACAATCTGAGCACTTCTCTCTCTGCTACTTTCTTCCTTTGCCCAATCTACTTAGTTACCGTTATTTCAACCTTGTTAACCTTTTGTTTTCTCTTAGTGTTCTTCTCTCCATAGTAGCCACACCTGGACTGGCGTTCTGTTTGCTGAGACAGCTTCTTGGATGAGAACATGGGCTGAGATGCTTCCAGTGACGTTCTACAACTGCTGCTATAAACTCTTTTTTTTCAGCATCCTGTGATTTTAATTTAGCTTTCTGTCTTTTCAAACCCCCAGTCAGTCGTGTCAGACGGCTGCTTGTACTGAGCCAGGTTCTGCTGGAGGTTTCTTCCTGGTAAAGGCGAGTTTTTCCTCTCCACTGTCGCTACATGCATGCTCAGTATGAGGGATTGCTGTAAAGTCAATGACAACACAAGCCATTGTTTCTGCCTGCTGATTCCAGAGAAGTGAATGCTGCAAGTCAATGACTCGATGCAATCTGCTGGGGTTCCTTAGATTGGAAACTTTTTCAAATTGATTTGTTTATGATGCATCTATGATTTTAATTGATTTTCTTGTAAAGTGCCCTGAGACGACATCTGTTGTAAATTGGCGCTATTTAAATAAACGGATTCTTGATTCTTGGTGAAATAAAAAAGACTAAATAAATAAATGAATGTAAACATGGTTTTATACTAAGCTAAAAAAAAACACGTTGTAATAAATTATATGTTCAGCAGACATCTGCTGGATAAAAGTAAATAATGCATCTACAACACAATCCTTATTTAAATTAAAATAAATATGTGCAAACGAGTTATTTGCAGATCGTTTTTGGTGGTTATTTTGAGGTATTAATCTATATTCACAGTAGCAAATTAGTTAGGTTAGGACACTATTCTCTATTTTGGCCTCAGTGATGAAGATTATTGGTAGTAAAACGAGCATGCATCAGTGTAAATAAAGCAAAAAGATTGAAATATTTTTACCATGAACTTGTCTTTAAACTTTAGTTAAGAGATCGCTAAACACTTTTGTGTCGCTTTTTTAGCGAGAATTTGCCACTCGCAACATGGTGGACGTTGACGTACGATTCAATAAATGTGGAGTCTTGCTTTCTACGCGCTGCCTTCGTTAGACATCAGAAAAAAAACAAATCTGTTATTAAGGCGTAATTTAAAATATATAAACTTAAGATATGAAATAAATGTAACATGGATGTATTATACGGCTTAATTTGTATAAAATCTACAACCAGACCGTTTAACAAAAAACGCAATTTCAGTAGAAAATACGAAAACACCATCTGTCCATGAACGCACCATCAGCCTCCACTTTCATAACAAACCATGGCTTCACGGTCGGTCAGGGTTATCTCAAAGGTAAGCCTGTACGTTGTGCCGTCATTAATTATCAGCTGAGTCCGCTCAGAAAATGGAAAATCGACATTTTTCACTTATTTTGTGCCATTTTTATTATTATTATTATTTTTGTAATCTACCTAGCTTATCTCCCTGTAGATGCTAACGTTTGCTAAAGCACTAACTTGTTAGCATAAACAGTTGAATGTTTGAAACTATTATTAGGACAATTGGTGTTATTATGGATACTATATAGCTGTAAGCAGGGTTTCCTCTCCTGCTGTTGGCTCTTAGTCCCTCAGACAGCTCTCCAAACCGTCATGGAGGGCATTCCAGCCTGGCTGCAGGAACAGAACCAGCTCTGCTCCAGCCGTGGCTTCTGACCAAGCAGGGGGAATGGTCGCCTTCCCTCCCCTTCAGACATATTCAGAGGAAGAGAGCATGATGAGGGACGCAGGTGAGCTGCAATATAGAGTCTGTGCTGTTGCAGAGCAGAACCTTACAAGCTAAGGATGTTTGTGCTGATGAACAGTGAGGAAGTACGCGCAAGAGCGCATCGCCCCATTAGTGCCAAAGATGGATGAAGGTTCGGCCATGGATGAAGAAATCATCAGATCCCTGTTTGAGCAGGGGGTATGTATGTGCATCTTAATGTATAACGGCAATTAAAAATAATTATATAGTAATGTCAGCCTCCTAAAAGTGAAACGTGCCTACAGCATGATCCTAACATCGCCATGCTTCACTGTGGGTAGAATGAATCTGCTGGTGATAGTGTGTACGTTTTGTACTTTCTCCCAGGCACGTTTTGGGGGGGAAACTGTAATGTGTTTCTTCTTAATTAAGGAAGAATTTATTAGCTTGTTGATGCTGGTGCTATACAACCAGCACTTGTCAAAAATGTCTGTGGTTTCTTTAATGTTGATTTAGGCCTTCTGGCACCCTCCCCGACCAGTTCTGTCGTCTTTCCAGTAATGATGGATTTCTTGTGGATGCTACTGTTTCTCCAGAGGTTTATGGCTGCCTTTATTGTGTCCATTTTTTTTTCTGGATATCTCTTGGCAGTTAGATCACTAATGCTTTGAGATTTTTCTGTGGACCAAAACTTTGTAGTGACACGGGACTGGATCGGAGCAGTAAAATGGATTTTGGGTTATTCATACGATCTTTACATTTTTTTTTTTTTTTTATCATAATCCCACCACATCCCAGTTTTAAGGTGTTGTTTACTCTAATACAACCCCATTCTCTTTGTTGTTTTTTTGTTTTTTTTTGTTGGTTTGTTTTATTTAACCTTTCTTCCCCCGAAAACATTTTAGTTCGTTTTTCTGTTGCTTTGTACTTGGTATACACATCTTATCAAGACATTTCATGACCGACTGCATCACAGCTTAAAGTTCACAATCTTCCCTATGAATTTATTAGGATGCACCAGTAGTTATTTCAAATGTTGTTAAATGTAAGTTACTATTTGTAATTTTAATGTTACTTCCTTGTTACTCTACAGCTTATGGGGCTGGAAATTGAGCCAGAATATGGTGGGACCGGTACCTCGTTTTTCTCCTCTATATTGGTGATTGAAGAGCTGGCGAAGGTGGATCCCTCCGTGGCTGTACTGTGTGACATACAAAACACACTCATTAACACTCTCTTTATGAAACTTGGAACCCCAGCTCAGAAAGAGAAGTACCTCAACCGACTGTCCACTGATATGGTGAGGCATTTATTATTCTAACGCTGAAAAAAAAAAACACAATATACAGTCAATCATTTTTTTTAAAGAAGAGGCATCAGAAATGAGAAAATTACAGTTATTTCCCTTCAAGAGACAAAAAATTCAAATATTGTGATGATTTGTAGTCCGCTCCCTCGATGAACAAATGGTAAAGTTGAAATACCAGGTAGTCATAGTAAAAAGTTGTTATCAGATTCCACTGAATGTCCATTTTGTTCATTGTTTTTCCTTCACTGATTTATGTTCCCAAATTTCAAATGAAATTGCAGGGCCTCAAAAAGTTTACTGAATTTTTTTTCATTAGCACATTTTGTCATGACGTGTGGAAATGCAGATTCTACAAAGATCAAATTAGACAAAGTTTATTAATTATGGGACTTCCAAATGTACAGAATTTATTTCATAATTATTGTCAACTTTGACATGTTCATCATCACTTTGTGTTGGCTTAATAAAAAAATGTGGGCCAAAATCTGCTTAGTTGGATGTCACTTTACGACGCTGTTTAATCAAACCTTAAATTCAATTTACAGAATAATAAAAAGCACAAGAGAAAAGTAGAATATAAAAAAATCACTTTTTTTTCCATGGGTAGTGTTACAGAATAAAATATAATTAACAAATTCTGTTATGTTGACGCATATAATTTGTAAGATTTTACAGTTCACACTGATTGGTGATTTGCATTGTGTGACTTTTTACAGATTGGAAGCTTCTGCCTCTCTGAAGCAGAATCTGGTAGCGATGCTTTTTCTCTGAAGACACGAGCTGAGAAACACAAGGACTATTATATAATCAACGGATCCAAAATGTGGATCAGTAATGCAGAGCACGCAGGGGTTTTTCTGGTGATGGCCAATGTGGATCCTTCTGCCGTAAGACACAGTTACTGTTTCTAAATTGCATTTTCAATGGCGCCAATCCCATATTTGGGTTTGCGGTGTAAACGTAGTAAAACACCACAAGACAACAGACGGGTTTTTGTGTTTTGTGGTGACTGCAGTTTGTTTTGGGTCACAGGGATACAGAGGGATTACCTGCTTCATTGTAGATCGGGACACGGAGGGCCTCGAGATTTGCAAGAAAGAGAACAAGCTTGGCCTGCGTGCTTCCTCAACCTGCCCGCTTAACTTTGACAACGTCAAGGTGGAGCCGAACACTGAGGAGCACTGGACTGATCTGAGCCTGGTTGTTTTTGTTTGCTTTACAAAGTCCATTTTCTTGTAGGTGCCAGAGAAGAACATTTTAGGTGAGATCGGACATGGATACAAGTATGCTATCGGAATGTTGAATGAAGGAAGGATTGGAATTGCTGCACAGGTATACAGTGACGCCTTTTCAGTTTAGAATATTTTAACCAAATCTATTTAGTATAACTTCGAGATAATCTTACTTTCCCTCACCTGACTTGCAGATGGTTGGACTGGCTCAGGGTTGCTTCGACCAGACTATTCCTTACACCAGACAAAGGGTGCAGTTTGGAAAGCGGATCTTTGACTTTCAGGTATGTAGGACCTTAAAAGAGAACTCCCCTCTTCTGCACCTTCACTTTTGAGGCCAGTAAAATATTCACACACAGCTACATCTGCTTTGTGTTCCAGGGCATGCAGCATCAAATAGCCCATGTAGCGACGCAGATCGAAGCAGCACGGCTGCTGACATACAACGCTACCCGTCTGAAGGAAGCCGACCGACCTTTTATTAAAGAGGCCTGCATGGCCAAATACTTCTCTGCCGAGGTGTGCTTTTAGATTGCTGTTTCTGTATATTCACAATTTATAGTTTACAGTTTGCCTGTTCACTAAACTATTCCTCTGTTTTTGTAACACGTTTCTAGTGGAACTTGATAACATCAGCCTGATACCACTACCTTTTAAGTTTTTGTGTTTTGTTGAATCTCAACCAGGTTGCAACGCTAACTACATCAAAATGCATCGAATGGATGGGGGGAGTCGGCTTCACCAAGGACTACCCTATAGAGAAATACTACAGAGACTGTAAAATTGGTGAGCCTTAAAGATGTTGTTGCACCGCTTCACTAACAGCAGGTTGTTTTGTATATAATAGACCAAGCCAAAGTTGCACATAATTGAGAAGTGGGAGGAAAAAGGTACATGGTTTTCAGTGTTACAATTACACATAACAATCTCCCACCATCTTCCTGTGGGGGTTCTTTAATGAGCTATAGCAGAGTTGATACATGCATAAAGATGAATACAAAGGTATTCTGGAATAACATGAATAAATGCATACTTCCTACCATATTAACAAGGTATTGACTCACGGGGCTAAATATAATGTACAAGCCATTTTTTTAACTTTTATTTTTGTGCAATCCAGGAATTAATAATGTTTCTGTTTTTTCTCCATGCGTAGGAACAATTTATGAGGGTACAACAAATATCCAGCTTACTACTATGGCCAAGTTCATTGATAAGGAGTATGACCACTGAAACCCTCCAGCCACAATCCGATCGATCCCATTTTTCTGTTACCATCTGTTCTATTTTCATTTCTGTGATGACTTCCGTAGATTCAGCGTTGTGTTATTGTAGTGTCATCAATAATAAAGTGTTGTTTTTTGGTTATCTAAAGTAGTTCCTATAACTGGTGTTATCGATTCTGTATCAACAACTTTTTGGTTTGAAGTAGTATTGTTTCCTATTTCAAAACCAATTTTCAGTATGATATTGTTTTTCAAATCAATGTTAAAAGGAGTTATAGCTCTTTTAAGCCTTCACAGTATTGTCTCTCCCACATTTGTTGCTTTTGTTAAAATTGGATGATTACTTTTACAAGCATAACACCACCATGGGTTCAGATATGGGGCTGACTGTTTGGTAAGGATATTGTTAGGATAATTCAGTGCCTTCAGAAGATTTTATGTTTTAAACTTGGATTGTAACTCTTCATTTGTTTTTCTCCTTCTCATTGATTCAGCATACTTTTAACTGACTGGCTTTAAATCCCAGTACATGGCAGTCATTTAAAGTGTTGACACATCTTTTTGGGTTCAATAAATGTTAAACAGCACTGTGTCATTGTGGAAAAAATATATATTCATATATTTATTTCTATCCATGATTTATACCTGTTTATCCTTGCATAGTGATAGGGTTCTCGTCCATACCCATGTGAAGGTAATTTATTTTAGTTACTCTATTTGAAAAGGAAAAAACATATTTTCCACCCATCATTCTAGTGGTCTGGTTATCTCATATCTCTCAGGAATCAATGTTTTTCTGTCATAAATGTATTCTTTTGTCTAATTAGTTATCAGTTTGTTTTTCCATGTCTTTTCAACCATTTACCAGTTTTTCTATGAAGTGATCCATCTTCAAGTTTCTCCATTTTACATCCACATAAGCTCATCCAGCTTTCAGTGTGTTTTTTACAATCAATTAGCCTTTGTAATTAATTATTCTTTAACATATATTCTCTTTATAATGATTTAAGTTAAGTTCTTAATTAATTCCTTCAAAAATAAACCCCTACTTTGAGAACATCTGCGAACTGTGCACAAAGGGTAATAGCAAACTGTGACGCTAGATGGCAGCACCTCCCCTGACAACAGCAGCAGTCTTGGTGGAGGCACAAGCTCAATAATTGGAGTTCAGTCAATTATTGTCTTTTAACAGCCTGTCACCTCTAATGATATTTCATATCAGCTTAATTATACTGGTGCTTCAGATGAAAAGAGCCTGCCATACATAATTCACTCACTGATCATTTTGGAGCTGAGGCTAATTAAATTTCCGCAGCCTCCGCTCAGTTGTACAAAATATGCTCTGTTGTTTAAGCCATGGGATGTTCCCAAAGGGCATACACCCAGTTTATATATATACATATATATGTATATATATACATATATATATGTATATATATGTATATATATATATATATACATATATATATATTCATATATATATATATACATATATATATATACACATATATATATATGTAAAGTGAATCGCCACTATGATGATGACACCGCTCTATTACAGCAACTGACTCTGAACCCATTCAAAGCTTAGACGATGGATAAAATAATCTGTACTTGTATTTAGTTTATCCAGGTGAACAGAAACAAAACTGAAATACAAAGAATTCAGACATCAAAGCTAGAAAAACTACCAGTTGGTTCCAAAGTCTGAGTGTAGTGATGAAAGTAGACCTCAAGATTCAGAGACACATAGACACATATAGGCAACTACAAAGTCAGTCTTCTATCGTCAGAACATGTGAACGATTGAAGTACTTTTGATCCAATAATATTTCCACCATGCATTTATCATGGGCTGTCAAACTGATTACTGATTAGTCGATCAGCTGCTGTTGGTCCCAAGTGCTATTGCTCATTTTCTAACAAAAAGTAAGAAGTTAAAGGACAAATCGCTCCAGTTCTACAGTCTGTACAATGGGTTCCGGTGGCTCAGAGAATGGACTTTGACACTTGTGTTATCCTCTAAACCACTGAATCAATAAAGCCCCAAAATTAATAAAGATTTGTTGCATTTGCCATATAAACTTTCCAGACTTCTTAGATCTTCTGGTTTTAGTCTGGTCTGCAACCTTGAAGTCAGAACCAAACATAGGGATGCACCATTCAGTCAGTAATCTGGAACAATCTTCTAGAAAATTGCAAACCTGGTGAAACACTGCTTATTACTTCCTGTCTAGAGACAGAAAACTTGCGTTAAAATTTGCCTTTCATTTCCAATCTTCTGGTGTCCTGGTTTTGATCTTATAAAAGTATTGAATTATAAAATCTCTTTCAAAGAAACAAATCTGAACACAGTTGGAACTGGAGTCTAATCTAGTTTACCAACTACATCCAATTAATCCCAAGATAACACAGGTGCTTTATAACCACTTTTGCTTAGATGATAAGCAAAAAGCGGCTACCGAGTTATTTTCAAAATCCTCTTATCAAATTTGGCCTCCAGTGTCAGTTATCTGTTCAATGAACACAATCTTCTAATAACACACAACTGCTTTTCATTTTTCCTCACTAAATGCAGCTCAGCTAGCCTCTTTTCTCCACCCCCATTTCCAACGCGGCTATGAGACCTCTAATTATGCAGGGATTCAAGTAGGTTTTCACAAAACACTGTGTTGTCCTTTTGCATTGGAGAGCGCTCGATGAGTTAAAAGGACAGGGCGTGTGCATGCAGGTTGAGCAAATTCAATTTGACTGATTAATTATCTTAGTCTGCTGCTGAGAAAAACACAGATTGTATGTTTCGTAGATTTCATTTTACCACTTTGTTTTCAGGAAGAGTATCAACCAATTTACAAAACGGCAAATATATAAGTTCCACTTTTTCCCTTTTAGTTACAAAACTGACACCATCTAAACTATGCTCACCATACATCCAATTTCACATCCTCCGGTCATTGTGAGCCCTTAAGCCTTTGTTTGTCAGGGGTTAGGACATACCAATTTATAACCAAGGGGAAGTCATGTGGAAAGGTTCTTCAAAATTCTTAAAATCCCAGATTTAGTAAGTATTTTCTCATCTTATATATGTTGATAGGTCCATTACCCACTCCAGTTCACAAAAAGTAGCAATTTTAAACAATTTTTCAGTATAAAATCTTTAACACTTACAACACACTACATGCAATTTAATGCATACCAATGCTACCAACCAATGGACTGTGTTGAGTGACGCCAGTAGCTTCAGTCTTACAATAACGCATGATTGTGTTATGGATCTACTCTAAAAAGAGTCAAGTGGCTCAGAAACGAAGGTTAATGAAGCAACTTGGGCATTTTTAACACCTTACTAGTCTCAGGCTAATCGCCTACATGCCACACCACACTGAACCTGTATATGAAACATAGTAGCGTAGCCATACTGTATAGAAATATAAATAGTAAAAAAAAAAAAACATTCAAAAAGAATACAGGATTAATTTCGGTCCTATTTTTGTTCCTACCTACAAACGAATAAATATAAGGCATACTGCAGGATTTGCATCCGAGGCTATGTTTAGACAAAAGGTCTTGATAATGAATTACGATTTTTTTTTTTGTTCGTTTGGGGTTTTTGTTTGCATGATTATTCATACTACCATTTAAACGCAGCTGCCATAAACCCACGGCGATCGCATGTGCAGAAAAAAACATACACATCAAACAGCAGTGCCATGGGGCAGAATTTTGATGCAGGTTTCTTGTCAATGATTCACACAAAGTCAGATTTGGGTTGCAGTTGCCTGCAGTATACACACAGTCTTACGTCAAATGTTTGAAGGTAAAAAAATAAATAACAATCCGTTTCCCATTTCTCTGCTGGTACTGTATCTTTTAAACTCTAAATTCAGCATCCAGAGATAGGACGACTCCCTTAAGGGGAGGGATAACCCTACAAAATGGAATTCGGCCCTGATGTGTCATTCAATAAACAGTATCCGCTCCATGGGCTTTTATTTTTGACAGGAGCATTACTGTTGTCATCTGCATTAGGTCACCTTTTAGGGTTTTCGGTATATACAAAGCTGATCTGAAAAGACTTTATCAGGATGTAAGGCATTCATTTTGTAACTGGCCGGCGGCGTTTCCTGTCTAATAAAATTACAGTGAAGTCAATAGGCTCTGGTCCAGGTAAACTGCACATATTTCTCTGACGAATGTGGGACAGATGAAGCATCAGCATAGATAAGTGAATATTTAATCCATTTATTCCTTCATGCTTTTAAAGACACTAGTGGTCCATTTTTTTAGGTAAATACATGCACAATAAAAACACAGGTGGTTAACAAAATAACCTGCTAAAAATTTTATTTAATACAAATGCTTTAAAAATGAAAAGTAAAAGCAAATCCGTTCTATAAAAGGATATTTTTTTTATTAAAAAAACCAAACCAACATGGTCCTATGTGAAACAGTAGTTATCCTTAGATTATAAGATAAGATAAGATAAGATAGACGTTAATGATCCCAGAGGAATTTTTTTTGCAAGGGTTACAGAGTATCAAATACTCTTGAATTAACTCTGATAAAACAGATTTTTTGCTTAATTTGTATCAACACACCCAGCCACGCCTAATTCCTAAAGAAACCCTTTCAGTATCTGTATGAAAATGTGAAATTAAAAAATTTAATTGACATTCATGAGTCTAGATATGATTACAAGATAATTTCCAGACGTTTAGGACTCCAGAAAACCTGATTGAGAGTCAATATCAACTAAAAGGGCAAAAAGGGAACATTAGTGGAACAGCCAACTAAAATCTCAACAATAGTACATCCAGGAATTTAGAGGTGATCCCACATTCACTTAAGGTTAATGGTTGCATCAATGACTCGGTGCAAACTGATGTTTTTCCTTAGATTGAAAATTCATTAAACCAATATGAATAATAAACTGAACTTGATGCAGTGTTTCATAACTAACATCAGTTGTAATGTATGCACAGTTAAATTGAAATTGTTTTCTTGTAAATGGCCTAAAGATGACATGTAGCCTTGTAAGATTTGGAGCTACGGCATATAAATAAACTGAACTGAATTAAATGTTAATCATTTAATCAATAAGAAACAGCGAAAAAATAGCATTGATGCAAGTTTCAATGTAAAAACAACTGATGGAAATGAACACCTTGATGATCTTCAAGAGTGTTGGGAAATGATAGACTAAATAGGTAAAGGTTTAACTTATAAATCTGTAAAGCTATACCATTTTAAAGAATGGAACATGGCTTGATTGCCTCTTTTCTTTTCATAAAACCATGAATTTTGCTCTGTGCCAGATGTCTGGGTATAATTTATTTATTTTTTATTTTTTTACATTTTGTAATAAAAAATAAACTCCTTTAAATCCAAACTCATCCTCAGTTGTTCATCAACAGTGATATGATCAGATTGGTGTTACCCGGTGTCCAATACATGAGATCGACAGGCCGATCGCGAGAGATGTGCACGGCTTTAAAGGAATTAGATGACCGCATCCATACTTCCGTTTATTTTTTTATTTACATAACGGGCAGCAAACTGATGCGTTGGGGAGTGACGGTGGTAGATCCCATTGGTCATGTTTTAAGTAGCTCGAACTGTGGGCACCCCTGGTGTAACGTGTAACTGTTTTCATGTGATTAAAAAAAATAAGGAATTAGACAACTAAACGAACTGTTAATAAATCCTTAACTCTGTTAAAGACTAAATGTACAGTGAAAACAAATCTCAAATCTATTGTGATTCAAACATTAATGTGTTTCTTTTAGGAACCAAACTCGGTTCCCATCCCAGAGAACACAAGCTATAGGGTGATCAATTAGATCTAAATGAGGTTTTGTGTAAAACTGTAGCTATTGCCAAATCTGGTGCAGTGCGCAAATTACATTGTGACTCTCTGTGTTAACCACATTTATTCAATTTACTGGGCAGGTGATTGCGGTTCTCGCACAGCCCCCGCCAAAGCCCCCATCAAAAAAAAAAAAAAATTCAAAAGAGATTTTCCTCTTTAATCTAATTGGATGATAAGTGGGTGCGTTACAGTTGAGCCCGGAGCCAAAACGCTTGCGCGGCCTTCTCCTTGTGTTTGGAATGTATTCCAGTCACAGCCCCCCCCGCCTCGTTTCTCCCTCAAATCCCATTTGCTATTGTACCTGCCCAATAGCAGAGACCGAGCGCGCTTTAAGTCAGATGGCATTTCCATTCCCAGTCATTACAATACAGCGCGCTTTTTGACGCAGCGACCTGTGCGCTTTCCACCCCATACTCCAAACCATCCTCTAGAGGCCGGGAACTATCTTCTTCCTTCTTTATCTTTTTTTAATTTTACTTCATATGTTTATTTTCTTTACCTAAAAGGAAAACTTAAATAGACGTTATATAATCGATGCTTTAATCCGTTTTGTTCCTTTTTTTGTTGTTGTTGATGGTCATCCACATCGGACAATAAACGGTGATGGCAGACTCTGACCCACAGGAGACTCGCCAAGCCGCAAAGGACTCACCGTTCTCCATAAAAAACCTGCTCAACATCGAGGAAAAGTCCCCGAAGCCGACAGCGCAGATCGGCTCTTCTAAAGGAGTGTTTGAGGGCAGCTTTTTCTCCAGGCTCGGCGACCTTTCCCTGCCTAGGTTTGAGATATCCGGCCAGAGGATCGGACTGTCCGCGCAGCATCTGGAGAGAGCGTCCGCCTGGTGGTATCCATACACGCTGGGAGCGCATTTTAGGACGACTTCTGGTAGAGTGTTTCTTATTTTATAGTCTTATCTACATGTTATAACAACCTTTAATGCATGCATGACGTTAACTCCATATTTGTTTGCAGAAAAATGTTCTAACACTTTTTTTTCCCCTCTGACAGGTTCGGATAGGATCACCCAGAGAGAAGAAGACAGGCGCTCCCCGGATCTCCAAAAAAGCGACCAAGATGCCAAAGAAGAAAGCGCCGACGATGAGCTGGCTCTGGACGAGAGCGACGCCGAAGAGTCCAAGAAGGAAACCGACCCGGAGGAGGACTGGAGGAGGAAGCCGCTCGAGCTGGACCCGGACAAGAAGCCGTGCCGGAAGAAGAAGACACGCACGGTGTTCTCCCGGAGCCAGGTGTTCCAGCTGGAGTCCACTTTCGACATCAAGCGCTACCTGAGCAGCTCCGAGCGCGCCGGCCTGGCGGCGTCGCTGCGCCTCACCGAGACTCAGGTGAAGATCTGGTTCCAGAACCGGCGGAACAAGTGGAAGCGGCAGCTGGCCGCGGAGTTGGAGGCGGCCAACGTGAGCCACGCTGCGGCGCAGAGGATCGTGCGCGTGCCGATACTGTACCACGAGAGCGCAGCCTCGGACGCGAGCAGCAGCCCCGTCACGAACTCCCCGGGCGGCCAGGCTCTGCTGGCCTTCCCGCATCACATGTACTACTCCCAGCCTGCACCGCTGCTGCGGCCGCTTTAACAGCGCCGGAGGTTTTAAATTCAGAGAACAAGATGGATTTTTGTACATTTTGTATATTATTATTATTATTATTATTATTGTTATTATTATTATTATTGGACCAAATACATTGCATATACATTACGATGTTTTATCCCCAAAAAATGGTGAATATATTTTATTGTATTTGATTTTTATTTGGTGTTAAAGAAAAGAAAGAAACGTTGGAAAGAAAGGTTATTTTAAACAGGGTCATCTGTCTCAAAACAAAGTGCGTCATTGTTTTATGTGAAAAGAGAGCAAACAAAAGTGGGAATTAATATTTTGATATCTTTAAATCGTGCAATAATAATGTTAAGTTATTCTGTTTTTTATTTTATTTTATTACCTTAAACTCAGTCTAAAAAAAAGTTTTTGTGAAGACAATCATCTTATAAGAATACCTGAAAGCTGTAAAAAACATCCATTTGTTGTTATTTTTCATTATTGTTATTGTTTATTTAATTGTTTATGATGGTTGCAGTTTTAAAAACTATGAAAGAGCCAAAAAAGTTGAAAAACAGCTCCGATTTCTGCCTAAATGTTTTGTTTTTGCCTATATCGAAATTCTGTACATATTATATTTAAGCTCAGTAAATATTCATTCTAAAGAAGGTTGCTCCTTTGTTGTTATTGCGAAGTATATTAATCATTTTATCGTTTTTAGCCTTCTCAAGGTTTTGAAGCTCCGTTTTGAGATCCGAATTTTGGGTGAGATCATTGTATTTACGGATATGGGAAAAAATAATAATAATAATTAATGCAGATGATATTATGACAATTAAGTCTTTTTTCGGCTGAGTTATTTTGCTTCTTGTAACAGAGTCTTATGTGTGTACATTTCCTAAAAGCAAACCTGTCATGTAGGCTCTATTAAGGAATTTGGGGGTGTAATAATCAGAATCAGCTTTATGAAACTGCAATTGCGATCTTAAGTACGAATTATGGTCAAATTCCAATAAAATCTAAATAATCTTGTTAAATCATGAATAAAAACTCATCAAAGTTTAAAAAATGTTAAAATAAAAACTAAATTCAGGTTTGTCCGGCAGAAAAGGAGGTTCACGGATAAATTTAATGTTTCTGTCAGAGGAGGAATGTAAGCTTCTGTCAGCTTTAATTTGTTTGGAAACAGTGAAAATCCTAAGGTTACATTTCTTAGCGTGAATGGCAAATTGTTCACCAGTCAACAGCATATCTGTCAGGACAAAAAACAAAAGGATGCCACAACAACAAAACAATAGGATCTGTTTATGTTTATCATACAGGTGAGTAAAATTATGTTTACAACATTAGGTTAGAACTGATCTAATTCAGCTCAGTGAGTAAAATTAAAATCGTTTTTTATGTAATTAAACATATTTTGCTTAGTATTGTTTAATCAGAATAAACCATGTAGGAGATGAGCTCCACGAGGCCATAAAGCAATAATAAACACACAAAAAAGGCCTTTCATTGTTTAATTATTAGCATGGCTTCACTGTTACAATAAGCTGTAATATTTTATCAGAAGCATTGATTTGCAGACTAGAATTCGATGATTTTTCAGCAACATTTCTTGTAAGTTTGAAAAGAATCAAAATGTTTAAGCACTTTGCAGACACTTTTGCAATTAATTAATATGACAGAGAACAATACCTACTCAGAAGGAAGTAGAGTCAGGTGCAGAAAAAAAAGGAAGGCATAGAGGGCTCGGAAATGTTCTCTGAAGAGCTGGTCTTCAATAGTTTCTTGAAGAATAGGTTCTAATATCGGTCAATGATGAGAAGCCAAAAAAACGGAATTGTCTTGAGCCTGGTTTGGCCGATTTAGAAATGACAATTACGTCCTTGTCACAGTTAGGGAGTTTAAATCTTACATTTAATGCAGGTTGCTAAAGGTTGTCAGCAAATCTGTCAGCCATCTATTGTAATGCAAAATGCAAAAAAAAACTAAAATAAAAATAATTGGTTAAGAATTAAGGTTAATAATACTGTACTGACAAAATAATGCGGCTATGCGCATTATTGTGAGTACAGACAAGTCATCAATTGCCAACAGGACCAAATATCAGCTAAAAATCTAAAATTGAACAATTGCAAATGCTCTGATTACGTGTCTTTGGAATTAAAAAGTCATCATCAACAAAAATAAAATAAATAAGTAAATAGGAACAATTCCTGAAGTCCAAATTATGACATTGAAAAAGGTTTGAAAGAAGTGATAAGTTCACTAAAATGCAGTGATAGTTGCAATGCTGCATGCTGAAGGCATACACTATACGTTCAAAGTCTTTACAGTTGGTTTCTGACTTCTCACATTTATTCACAAAGAGAGAAAATATATTAATAACTGGTTTGTTTTGTAGCACTACTCAAAACCTGACTAAAAAAAAAAAAAACCCATGTCACGTGATTTGTATGTCTTCAACGGAAGTACATGTAGTTTCAAAACCAACCAATAAACCTCCAGGCGCGAATTCGAACGTTAACTTCAGCCAATCGCTGCATAGATAGTTTGCATTGTGCTAGCAGGTAAACTAGCTACTAGCCATTGCCTCGTGTTCCAGGACTTCTTACGCGTATATCTTATTTATTTAGTTTCTGATTAATAGTCACTAATTCCTGAGAGATACATTACTCAGTCGTGGCAGTACAGCACAGAAGTGAAGAGGTAAGTAAAGTAAAAAAAGCTAATGCTAAACGTTTGTAGCCTTATGCTAACGCTACCTGAACTGGGCTCCGTGTAATTACTGGAGCTAGCAGTAGACAGTTAATTTAATCTCAGTTAAGTGGGGGAAAAAAATGTTCCAGAGACTTTTGCAGGATGTTCTGACGTATGCCAAGGATTTTTTTCATGTTACCTTTATGCATAAATTATATTTCTATGAGGGTGCGCGAATTCTGTGGTTACAGAACAGTACCTAAAAGTCATAGCCACGACCTATGTACGTGGTTCTGTAGTAATCATTTAGTCATCTATTTCTAAAATCCGTTTTATTTAATTTCATTGTATAAAAGATGCGTGCTTTTAACGCCTATAGACTTCACTCTTCTGGATATAAACTAAAGGTTCCCTTAATCTCTATTAGTTTGTTCGTCTGTTCATTCAAACTTACTACCCGTCTTCCAGGGTTTGTTTTCCTGACTTTGCTGCAAAGTCTGTCCGTTCATTTACCGTCCTTTATTTTAAAAGCTTGTTGCAATGCTGTTTGCGTTTAAACTTAGCTCCATAGAGTATGCTTATGGATAAACCCTGTATACATTAGCATGCTCTCACAGATGTTGGACTACAATTATCACTATATATGACTTATTTATTTTTTTCATATATCTTGTTGTTTTTATTTGGTTTGGATATGTTGATTGTCGTTGTGGTTTCCCAGCAGTCCTTTATTAAATTCATTTTTCCCCCTTTTCCCCTGTCTTTCTTCTGGTGTAAAAGCAATTTTCTAGGATGTTATCCTCTTTCCTTTGTGTCTGTATTGTAATCTCAATTTCTTTTGTTCCTTTAAATTGTATTCCTACTACATTTGATATTAAATCTCCTCTGTGGAGTGGATAATTGCAGTAAAAACAAAAAGCTCCACTCGTGAAAGTAAATCTGTTGGGCTTTCCATTACCACACTGCTGCACAAAATAATAATAATCTTTGTCCAGGAGCTGTACGCCAGTAAAGATAGAATTGTATCGTCTTACTTAAACGCATCTGAATTTTATAAATAGTTTGTATGATTGCTATAAGCCACTGACCTTTGATATTCATTAAGTTTAGAGTTCCATAAAGGCCTTATTTTCCTCTTCCACAGATGACGGGCTGCAACGAGTACAAGCTAAACCAGGGACCTGAAGACAGCATCTCTGCTGTAAAGTTCAGCCCGTGCACTGCCCAGTTCCTCTTGGTTTCCTCATGGGACTGCACGGTCCGTCTCTTTGATGTTGGAGGAAACACGATGAGAATGAAGTACCAGCACACGGCTCCTGTTCTTGACTGTGCTTTTTATGTATGTTGTATTGCCTTTGATTTAATGCTATGGCCTTGTTTAACAAGTCTGATGCAAGCAAATAATGTTCAACTCTGCTTGCAGGACCCGACACATTCTTGGAGTGGAAGTTTAGATTCTCAGTTAAAGACTCATGATTTGAACACAGACCAAGGTACACCTTAAATGTCCCTTAAACCTTGCCGTTTTACCATAAAATCTGTACTACTGTACAGGGCTTTACAGAGTGTAAAGCCCTGACCTGTCAATGCAGATTTAAGCCAATTACATTTTTGTTATTTTGTTTTCTGAGCCAAATTGGGATGATTTTGTTTGGCAGGTGATTTCTTCATGCTTATGTATTACAAAGTATTAAATGTTAGCTTTATTGTTTGAACAGATACAATAGTTGGAACACATGATGCCCCCATTCGATGTGTGGAGTATTGCCCGGAGGTTAATGTCATGGTAACGGGCAGCTGGGACAGGTCAGTCCGACTGTGGGACCCACGAACACCTTGCAACGCCGGCACCTTTACACAACCTGACAAGGTAGTAAAAAAACAACGAAGGGTACTTGCAGATCATTCCATGTAAAACATTTTAATTTTGTTGCTTTTAAAATCTTGCCTTTCTTTTGCCCAAGGTTTACACCCTCTCTGTGGCCGGAGACAGACTGATTGTTGGCACAGCAGGAAGACGAGTTCTGGTTTGGGATTTGCGGAATATGGGCTATGTACAGCAAAGAAGAGAGTCCAGCCTCAAGTATCAGACTCGTTGCATTAGAGCCTTTCCCAACAAACAGGTACATTTGTGTACAACAAATATAAGCTCCAGACTGTCATCATGTAAACTTTTAACAGAAGTTGTAAATACCAATTTCTTATTTAGATGACCCTGATGATGATCATACTTTATTTATTTATTTTTTTGTCTCTGCTGTAGGGATATGTGTTGAGTTCAATCGAAGGCCGTGTAGCCGTGGAGTACCTGGATCCAAGCCAGGAGTTTCAGAAGAAGAAATATGCCTTCAAGTGCCACCGATTAAAGGAGGAAGGAATTGAACATGTCTACCCTGTCAATGCCATTTCGTTTCACAGTGTTCACAACACCTTTGCTACAGGTACACAGAACCTTCAGCAAGCTGCATTGAGGTTTGCGGCTGTAGAGTTCCTGTCTATTATTGTAAAACCAGTGTAGTTACATTATTGGATTCCCAAAATACCAAACTTAAGGTTTTAAATTGTATGTACAGTAAATTATCCTAAGATGCCGTACATTTGCTTTATTTTAGTTTCCAGAAAACAACATTTCGTTTTGGTGTTTAATTGAATTGGTTATAACAAGCTTCCTGTTACCTTTTCCATCACATACCTGATCTATTAATAAAGACCCAATCTCTGTAGTAACTCTGTTTTTAAACCTCTGAGCTTCACCTTGAGCCTTTTTCCTTGCCAGGTGGATCGGACGGTTTTGTGAATATTTGGGATCCATTCAACAAAAAGCGCCTGTGTCAGTTCCACCGCTACCCGACCAGCATCGCTTCGCTGGCATTCAGCAACGACGGCACAATGCTCGCCATTGCCTCCTCTTACATGCAAGAGAAAGGAGACATCAGCCACCCAGAGGATGCCATCTTTATTCGCCAAGTTACAGATGCTGAGACGAAGCCCAAGTGAGTTTTCCGGGGTTTTTAAAATGTTTTATTTTAACACATTAGGGCACACTGGCATTTTTACAACGCCTTTCAGTCTGAGAGCAGTTATGTTTGCAGAGAGCCTGTCCAGCTGCACCGTGCACTGATCTGTATCTCTTTGTTCAGTTTTCAATATCCGACAGCTGAAAGACGGACAGAAGAGAGCTTCAGCTTTCCAGTTCAGAATACCTGTAGCTGTTGTAAAAATACTCAACAACCAGATGAGCAAAAATCATATTGTAATCCTGATTTTTATATTTATTGGCATTCATTTAACCAAGAAAGTGTTTAAATAGGAACCCTTGTGGAAATATAAGCAGTTTTTGGGAGTTTAAAAAAAAGCACTTTGAATTTACAATCATCACAATATATCAACGCACCCCTTGCTGTAACATAAAATGTGATGGTTTAATGGCTGAGAATACTTTTCATTACTTAATTTTATTAAAGCATTTTTTTTTTTTTACAGGTCAACTTAAATTGGAAGACTGCTTGGTCCTCACAGAGTTTCGGCTGGCATATATTATTACCTGTCAACTCTTTCTGCTTTACCAACACATCTTTTTACTTTTAATGTTTGTTCGCTATAATGTACATGGTAAATATTTCTCTGTTTCCTGTGTTGTCTTTTATTTCCTTCAGCTAAGCTGAATTAAATACACTGTTCTGACCTTACCTGGCTACATTTAAAGTGTTTTATTAATGACTTGTAGGTAAATTTGACAGTTGATGGCAAATAAAACCTTTTCATAAACTGAGCATTAACTCAATCCATTCTATATCGTTTTTTTCCATAGCGCAAGGAGAACATGAGACATGCTAGGAATGTGTCAGACCAGTAGTTTTACCTCTGACGATGTGTCGAGACAAAGTGAAGATTGTGCTGGGGGCAACACTTGCTCCCAGGCAGTGACCTGTGCTGATGGACACCATAGCTTTATAGTCCAAGGTAGTTTTTTCTTTCGTAATGAGCAAACTAGTAAAACTGACACACCTGAAAGTGGTGATCTCTTAAATCAGATTAATAAACACATTTCGGTGACTGAAGTATGCTTGCGTTGTGACATCCGAATACAGCTTAATATGAAACGGGGTTCATTTAGACCTTCATTGCAGATAGGGATGTGCGATATGGCTAAAGCATTTTTATTCAGTATCTTGTCAAGTCATTTTTTATTTATGTTCACTGTAATGGAATAAATGATGGGGTGGTTTCAATAATCATTTATCATTGATGATGAATCTCAATTTGTAGGACAAGAAAATTATCACTATAACCAATATAATGCACAACACTATAAATTCAGGAAGTTTGGGATTTAAAAAAAAATATATATATATATTGGTGCTAAATTTGGTTTCCTGTCATTTTCAGCTGCTGCTGAATGTTGGAGTTGGTTTTTGGAGTACATATTAAACCTACTTTTAAGTTTTGTATGAAAATGATGGTAAATGGTATTTAATTTCAGAACTTAACTCTGTTTAACTTTAAAATGGCTGTGAATGTATTAGCAACATTTGTTGCTCATTGTCTTTACCCATCTCATAACCAAGGTTTTCTATTTCATTGGGATTTTTTGTGATAGACGGGCATAAAACTTTCATTCAAATGCATTCAGCCTTTTCACTGTGATACAACTATATAAAGTCCAATGCCACCTAATTGATAAGTAGTCCACCTATGTGTAAATCGGATTTAGGTATCCCCAAAAATATTACCTTTAAGAATGAGTGGAGAGAACAAAATTATCAAGTTTGCTACAGGGTGGACATTAAAAATGTGGAAGAAGGTTTCCTGTGAGGATCACTTCTCTAAAATTTAACACTAATGGAGAACCAACACAATAAATCAACTTGGAGAAAGGATGGCACAGTGGTGACAGCATCATGGTATTTGAGTGTTTCTTAAGCTGTGACACGAATGCTGTAGGCTTTATATATATATATATATATATATATATATATATATATATATATATATATTTAACCTATAGTTACTCATGTGAATTTATAAGAATCCATGATGTATGTAATGAGGATCAGTAGGCCAAATGTTTCCTGATGTGTGAAACTGATCTAAATGTACCCCTAAATTAGTGGAATATATAAGCTCGCCACCCTTTTCAATTTAATGTTCTTTAAAATATTTTAACATAATTTTTTTTCCTTTTTCCAACATGATCTAAATCAACTACATCATATGTAAGAAATATTAATACTTCTACAAGGTACTATAAGTTTAACGTCAGCTTGAAATTATGCTCTTTCAATTGTCAGTATTTGTCCTGAGGGCTTTTATTTAAATTTTTTAATGCTCATGTGGCGACAATCCAGATAACCACACCAGCGTGTGGCTTGTGTGGGTGAGCTCTGGTTTCCAGCAGCTGAAGTGTTGCAGACAGTTTGGCTCTACATGAAACCATTACATGACAATTAAAATGGGTGACTGCGCTGCAATGACTTGTCAGGTGCATTTAACCTGACCACAAAGGGCTCTTATGTTCACTCAAGAGGGCACTGATGACCTTCAGTCGGACACCTTATCCCTCAAGACCCGGTTTCTAATATGTAGGCGATGATTCCATCCTTCTTGAGCTGCTGTGAGTTATGGGAAGTCACGTGACGCATCAGGAAAATATCGACAATGCTGTGTCTTTAATTTCATTACTCCAGACAGCTGCCAGAATACTAACAATGAATGTATTTATAACTAGTGGCAGAGGTGTATTATTGTATTTAATGTCATAAATGACAAAAAAACGGATGAATCCATTATCATACAAAAAATTCATGGTTCCAGTAATATTTGAGCAGCAAAGCAGACCCCGACCATCAAATTGCTGTTATAATATTCCCATTTCCCTTAAATGTGTTTTCTGCCCAGCATATCTAAAAAGAGCAAATGCCTTCCAGGTAGTTTCACTCCTATCCTGTAATTACTGTTTTTGACATGTTTCTTTTGATGGATAATGAAAACTGACCTTAACTGATGCAAATGAAGGATGTACTTTATGTCAGAAAGGTTTTATTAAATTTTTTAATTTCTGTACAGGTCTGGTATTCAACAGACCTTGGTGATATACTATATAAAAAAGGTTAAATCAAAGGTAATTCATGATTTAACAAAAACCATGATTACTTTTTCATATATACCCAAATACATTTTTTAGAATTCGTAAATCTTTTTACATAAATTTGACTTTGATCATTTAAAAAGAAAAAAGCTGGATTTGACCTGGAAATACGTTTTATCCTGCAATACTTTTTTTTTTTAATGAAGAAGATCTTAGGATACATTTATAATTTTAAGCAGCTTACGTCAGGACACTCAGGATTTCCAGTTCAAGCTGTGCCAGAATGATGATTTGTCACCATAACACCATCATAATAAACTGTTGTGTTCATTTTGCACTTCATATTAAAATATGAAAATTAATATAAAGAGCTTCACTTTGTCTGTAACAGAGATTTTCAGAAACTTTTTTATTTTATTTTATTTTTTTAAACCAATTGCCTAATGTTTCTAGTACAATGAGGCAGAGGATCAGGAAACGTGACCCTTTTACTTGGACATGGATGTGGCCTGCCACAAGACCTCACTCCAAGCTGTCCTCTGCCCCAGGGAGGCTTTTAAAGAGCCTTGGTGGGCAAGACAACATCTTCTCGAGAGCATTGTAGTTACATTATAGCCTAATTAGGCGATAAAGCTCAAGGCCATGTAACCCACTGCTAGGTGTCACACTAACTGCCATCCATCTCTGTCCGGGTCCGTCAGGCAAGCAGCGCGGGTTTACTAGTGAAGGCTATGCTCACCCGGCAGCTGGACCGCAGTAAATTACAAATCTCTCAGCGTGGCAAGAATCTGGGAAATACATTTGGTATTCGAGGTTTCATTTTTGCTCTGAGGTGTTGTGAAGGACATTAATCAAGTTATAAATGACGTGTATGGAATGGGTATTTCTCCAAACCTTTCCAGAATTATAAAACCCCAGATTTGGTTCTTTAGAAGCAGCATGCTGTCATTTATTCTGAACTAGAAAAGTGTGTTAACGCTGAAACAACACAACAGGAGTCAATGACATAGACGAATAGTCCTGCATGTCTGTTCTGTTAAAGCAAAACAAAGGAAAAACAGGACTATATTGAAAGAATAAACACACGGTTGCATCTATGTAAATTAGTGTATCACTGAAAACTGAAATTATTTCAGTAGTTCAATTCAAAAAGGGACATTTATACCTTCTATAGATTTATTGCACATTTACAACCATAGGGAAGACTGCTGCTCATCAGCTGTCCAGAATAGAGCCATTGACACAGTTCACATGGAAGGAAATCCACATAGTTGTGCAGAATGACATATTCAAGTATAATTTGAAAGGCTGAGAGGAAGGAAAATGTGGAGATCCACAAGATGCAGAAAGACATGGATTACAACCGTAGTACTGCTGATTAAGACACTCCTGAACTAGAGACAAGGTCAGAAACCTCTATTTTGGGTTAGGAAAAAACGGACTGGCCACCTGCTCAGTGGTCTGAAATCTCCTTCTAAAAATAAAGATACATTTAGATTTTTATTAATTTTTTTGTTTTTGCTTTCTCCATTATTTCAACAGAGTCCGCTGCCTTGACTCCCAAACAAAATGGTCTGACCCTCCTGAACTTTGCTTCCACATATTATTGAGACTGTAGTGCACAAATTTGCTTATACTCCATTTTTTTAAACCTTTTTATCCATACTTTTTTTCTATTCACTTAACTTTTCAATCATATGTAAGTTTATTTATTTGTTGAATATGTTTAACACCTCATGAATTTAGTTTAAGAGCACTGTGATTTAAAAACAAGCAAACTTCTTGAATTGATTGAAACATTTAGAATTTATTCGGTGTGTTGCCAAAAAAATAAATAAAAAAAACCTCTTTATACTTTCCCTAAATGGTTTATAACATCCCTACGTATTCACTATCAAACCTGTCCTTGTGTGGTTCTCCAGGGTATAAAAAAGTGAACACGTGTCCAGGTGGAAGCTCAACACGTGTCCAGGTGGAAGTTCAACACGTCTCACAACGTTTTCTCCCTAAAACTAATGAACGTCCTGCATTTATCTTGTGTTAAACCGTCAATATAGAAAAATATGCCCAAAGAAACAGTTGTTCTCCCATTAAAACAGAAATCAAATTGCACCCCTCATGTACACTGCAAAAAAGCCAACTTGTATTTTTTGCCTACAAACAAGGATTTTAGTTGGCAAGACTTAAAATTTGTATTTAATGACATTTAGGGCAAAAATGTAAGTTAACCCAACAAAGCAAGCCAGTTGTATGCTCCAAAACAAGTTGGTAAGTTGGTGTTACTTGTATCTTTACATTGGGGTTCAAAACAAGGGACAATAGTTCTGCCAACTCCTAGTTATTTGTTGTGAAATGCGGGAAAGCCAACTTTCTGAGTTGACACCCAGTCTCATTCTGGCATGCTTCCTGGAGCTGGAGTGCACACACAGGTAAGTTCTAACCAACAATAATTAAACAAAGTTAAAAGATACAGCAGTTTTATTGAGTTTTTTTGTGCGCTAAGTTATGTTGTACGGCCAAACACATTTTCAATATTTAATCACAAACAGAGTTTCAGTCTTTATCAAAAGCTGCATCAAGTGACATTCCATGTCATTTTTCAGAAGAACTGGCGGAGTGGTCTCAGTAAATGACTGTGTTAAGAAAGTGGTGATTAGCATATTAACGTCAAATTATGACATAGTTCTTTGTTGAAGCCCCCGCCGGCTAGAATAGAAAAATATATTATTTATTCCTAAGTGTAGTGGCAGGAAAGAGTGATTCGCCTGCATCAAATATTGTGTTGGTAATATACTGAGATGTTACAGCTTTAATTGGCCAACATGTTTTATACTGACCGCTGACACTCTTAACCTCCACTGTTGGTTCGTTGAGTAGTGTCGTAAATTAATATAAGTTATTCGTAATTCATCTTATTGCAGTAAAATAGATTAAAAGTCTTAAAATGGAAAGAATGTTACATTGTCAGTCTTGTCAACTAGTGTCCGGTATGCTGTTAACATTGTCATCAAATTGATTGAATGTTCAAAATGTTTACTGACTGCTTTACTAATCCCCAGCAAATTCTTGTCTTTGCTTTTCAGATTAAAATGAATGCAGTGCAAATTATGCAAATTCAACCACCCTGTTGAAGCAGTACTGCTGAAGCACTATCAACTGGACCACAGAGAGTTTACAATACATACTATACTTACATTATACTTGGCCCTGTTGTAAGCGGTACAGTAAATAAAACAATTCTTTTGAATGTTGTATCTGTAATTTTTTATACATTTGATTTAAAGTTATTGTTTCTAAATTATAAAGTTAGGTTACATTATAAACTATTGTAGTGTGCAATGTACAATTATAAGTTAGTACAATTTACAGGACAGTTAGCTCAAGTAAGAATGAAAAGTTACTTCACTGTAAAATTATAAATCAGTTCAACTTACTGTTGAGTTGTGAAAAATCAGAATTCAGAGGTGAGCAAACTCAAAAGCAAAACTTAAAATATTTAGTTCAGTTGTCCAACTTAAAATTTTATCGTAGTTTGTTGCCTTAAAATGTTAAGTTCACCCAACTATTCTTTTATTACAGTGTAGGCTGCCTGTTTTAAGAGGCTCCCTGTGTTATTTAATGGCTTCATGGCCACAGGGCAAGGGCCACAGTTTGTCCTTTCCTGCAATTAGCATTCACGGTTAGCTTAGCAGAACTAATGCACCACAGTCTTTGAGGCTCAGGTTTCCTCTGCGCCCCTGAGTGACTGGGCAAGATTTAACCGACTACTTGTATCTATTTCGAGCTACTTTAATAGATCCTACTTGCAAAATTCCCAGAGGTGTACAGCGTCAAGTCGGCTTGTTATCAGTGCAGGTGTCACGGGGAAAAAGTCATTAGTATTTGCTTTTGATGCTTTTGGTTATGTAGTTAAATGGCTGTTGAAACAAGTGTCTCAAAGGATGTCAGACAGAAGCTGCATATCCAGATCAATATGGCACGATTATGTCTGCATTTGCCTCTCATACATGTCTCATAATATGATTAATTGATTAGTTTTGTGCTTTTGTCCACTGACATTTAGGCAATTAGGTCAAAACCAAGTGATATTATGGATGTTAAAGAGGTTAAACTATATAAAATAAAAAAAACATGTGTTGGCTAGTTTTCTCTGACTTAAATGTTTTAGATAATCAAACAAATTTCAAAATCAAAGCAAAACATCTTGAACAATCAAACAAAATTAAATTTAAATCATGTTTTTATTTATTGAGTGAAAAAAGCTATTCAATCAAACCTTTTATGCCGTGGAAAAAAATAACTGTGGTTCCTCCTAAATCTGGCTGCGCCACCGTCAGTGAACAGTAACTATACAGATGACCTGAAGTAAGCTAAAAGATCTTAAATATAGATGAAGCTTTTCGTCGCAGTGGAGAAATCTTGGGGAATTACTTGGATTTTATTCTATTGAAACATATACAGCAAATGTCAGAGAGATAGACAGATTAAAGATAAAATAGATTATTCTAAAACAACAGCATGTTTTGAGTTCTCCTTTGACCGACTTTATGTCCTTTATTATGGAAGTAAAAAAATGTTTTTTTTTTCTTTTCATCCCACAATGTGTTTACTCCTCAAAATCTATGTTATTGAATATAAAGTACATTTGTCATCTCCTAAGTGCATTCTGTCTGAGCAATCAGTGTTTGTCCTGCATTATGGAGGCAAATCAATGCCACAAAAAGTAGGTATTTTCATAAATAGCTTTTGATTATTGGACATTATTAACGTTTCTGAATTCGGTGTAGTGAACCAGCGTTTTGCCCCATCGACTCTATCGCAGATTAGGCAAAGTAATGTGAACGCGGGAGATCAATCCACTCATCTAATAATGTTTCTATGTGCGCTGCAGCGGGGCATTGAGAAGTCTGGTCGTAATTCATCATCGTACACACACATTATTTTATTATTGATGTCTGTTGCCTCGGGGAGGTCCATTTGTTTTGTTATTTTTTATTTATTTTTCTTGTTCAGCTTTGTGCCAGGCAGCAGAACGGTGGATGGAGGTTTGTTCTTGCAGCCCTGCCAGCAGCATCACACGCAGCACTCTCCCGTTCAGATATTGATCATCAATTCTCCCGATAATCTGGCACCTGACACATTTTACCATATAATGTGGAACAGGTCAGAGGACAGTGTTAATGAAACAGCATGATAGATGTTGCTATCCACAGCATAAAGAACTGGATTTACAAGCAAATAACTACGAAAGCCTTTGGAGCTTGTAAACAGTTATCATCAAGGTGGTCCAAAATCGCCCTAGAGGTGGATGTAGTTGTGAAATATTTGTTTTCTAACATTTTGGGGTTTTTAGATTTTGTCATCAACTTCTGGGATTTTCTGATGGACCAATAAAAATAGTGCAAAATTATGAATTGGAAGGATAATTATGTGGCTTTCAAACGTTGGACAAATTCAAACCTGTGCCCTGGGTGTCCTTTATTTTCTTATCCCTACAGGAAACATCAACAGTGGTCTTTTAGAGAGTTATAAAAGTGCTTAAATTTTACATTGAATTCATTTATTTATTTTAGAAATAACTTTTCCTGAAAGTACACAATATTCCTATGTATTTGTGAAAACCAACATATTTACAAGAAATTAGCTCTGGCTTGAGGGCTGTTGTGCTTCAAATGAGATTTTGCAGTTTTAAATCTTCAGTAGCCTCTAATAAGTTTTATTCCAGGATGATCCTTTGTTTATTTTCATCTATCTTCCAGTCAGCTCTGATCAGCTTTTCTGTCAATTCTATAAAAAGGTATCCATTTTACCATGGCTCTGTGAAAGGTGACATGCAGCTGTTATTATCACTAGAAGATCTGAGAAAATGTGCAGCTCTTCTAGAGTAACCAGGACCCTCTTGACTGCTTTTCTGAGTAATTCTCTCCTTGTTCAGCCTATCAGTTTAGGTCTGTGGTCTCCAAATCCAATCCTCAAGACCCTCTGTCTTACAACTTTAGAGCCACCCCTACTCGAGCTCACTTATATCAAATGACTGTATTACTTCTACAGAGACCTGGTGAGGAGTTATTCTTTTGGTTTAGATCTTTTGGAACAGTAGCCTTTTGAGCACTAAAGTTAGAGGTGCATGGCTACTTCCTAATTTTGTGTTTCACTCATTCCCCTTTTTAGAGAGACTGCAAATTTTTATGAGATGTTCATATCATATAAACCGGATGATATTGACTGTGGATAATGTTGTGCTATGCATCACCTCCGCATTTATTTTAAGTTTCTGTCACTTCAAACCCCCAGTCGGTCGTGGCAGACGGCTGCTTGTACTGAGCCAACTAAGCAACCTCTGCTGGAGATTTCTTCCTGTTAAAGGGGAGTTTTCCTGTCCACTGTCACTACATGCATGCTCAGTATGAGGGATTGCTGTAAGGTCAACAACAACACAAGCCATTGTTTCGGTCTGCTGATTCCAGAGGAGGGAATGCTGCAAGTCAATGACTCGATGCAATCTGCTAGGGTTCCTAAGATTGGAATATCTTGTATCTTTGATTTTAATAGATTTTCTTGTAAAGCAGCTTGAGACGACATCTGTTGTAAATTGGCGCTATATAAATCAGGCTGCATGAGAGTACTCCAAGTGAGATCATAAGAGGGGGCTAAAACACCAGGCGTGATGTGAGCTGTACGACAGCGAACTTTATGCTCCACTCCCTCTCCATCATACATCCACCCTTCCTGGCTAATGTATCCCCTCTCAAAAGCCCAGGGATGGAAGAGAAAAGACATTCGTTTGCGTGAAGCACAGAAAGCCCCATAATTTGTTGTACTAATTGGCAAGAAAGCTTTGCTTCATTCACTCCTGTACGTCCTTTGTTGTCCTGTAAAGTGCAATGCCTTTGAGGGGTTGTTTCAAAACCTGGCTAATTTCTGCAGACCTCTTTTCTGTAGCTGCCTCATGTGTCCATATCTTTATTTGTTCATTTTGTAAAAACACAATGACAATAAATCCTTTTTTTGTTTTTCCTTCATAAAAACTAGGATTTGATAGTCTTTTAATTACTTTGATCTTTAAGCGTCTGTAAGAAGTTAAAAGATGTAAAAAAAACAACAACAAAAACCAACAACAAAAAACAAAAATCTCTGATGAATTCTGCTTTTTACAAATGCTGAGCTTTGCAGAGACAGAACAGAGGTCGGTGGGCATGAATAGGGATGGCTTGTCCTTCCTTTCATCATCACACTCGAGTGGTTGTATGAAAGCCTCCGAAATGTAGCTTGCAGTTGTAGTTTTGCCACAATTACACTTTTATCCTGTTGTAAAATGCATTCAGAGGTTTTTGACTGTGTTTCATTGGTCCATTATTCTTACAGGTTCTCTTAACCCTCTCACACATGAGTTTTGTATTAACCCATTAACGGTGGAGGCATTCTCGGAAAAATGGGAATCACAATAGCCATATGTATCATCAGGTCCTAATGGGTTAAATACAGCTGCTTAACAGCCATTTTATTTTGCAGTTTAGCTGCTATATATTGTATATTATTTCCAGATCTGGTCTTAGACAGCGTGGAGCCATGAACGTACAGTCATTTCAACCAATTGTTAAATATGATCAGCCTGGAAATCTCTGTTTATTCCCCTCTGTCATCCATTCAAATATTTAAATTTTATGCTGTGGAAAGTCTGCGTACACCACCATTGGCCTTTAAGAAGGATATTGTTTTCACAGGGTGAGGACATGACATACCGTTAAGGATTTTTCTTTACAACACAATAATTTGGTGTGGAGGTTTGATTTTATGGGATCTTTTTCAATAATACACATGCAGGCTCTAATACATATAACCTTGGTTGGACAACCTCATTCAACAGGTTCGTCAGCAGTTTAATTGGAAAATTTTTAAATGGGTTTAAACTGGTTGGTTTTCTATACAAGATCTGGTAAGCAGAGCGCACATACTTTAAATTGGGAGGAGGGCACGGTTTTGGGAAGGCTTTTCCAAAAGTTTGTTTTGTTTCATGTCTGTTTTTAGATCTCCCATAAAATGAAAGGTAACTGGTTACGATGTTAAACATCTGGCCAGGAACCACCAAAGTTTAAAAACTCTAATAAGCTGAAACACCAGTGCCAATGTTCCCATTAAAGCCAGTTTTACTTCACCACAAACTGATCTTGAAAGAAAGAAAGTTCAGTGAAGTGATTTAATAAAAGGTATCAATTGCGAGTGTTTTCTTCATTCAGTTGGTACAACGGATCATCTAGCCTGGACAACGTGCTGAAAGCCCAAAGTTTAGTTCTGCTTTTTTCAGAAAATGACTGCAGCTTATTTTATGTTAATTTTTTTTTTAAGACAAATTTTACCCAAACTTGATATCCAAACAGGGATTCTGTTTTAACAGAGATACTCATTGATTCGGCTTTTGTTGGGAGTTCAGGTTGGATCGATTTACCTTGTTACCTTGTCACACATTGTTCTAGTCTGATCCCCATCTGCATTTCCGTTCAGCTTCCCCTCCCAGTAACGGCTGCATAGCCCAACAGAGTCTCCTTTGTCACCATGGCCAGTCATCCATCCTTAATCCCCCGATTTTTAACCACACTGGAGACATGCTGCATGCTTTCAAAGAGTGAGCTGCTGATTTATAACCTCAGTGTCCCTAATAAGCTTTTGAAGAAACATTAGGGCCCAATTGCGACAAATGATTGATACACAGGTATTTTCACCGATACATATTTGTCACAGGTCTTACTGAACAAGAATATTTCTAGATGCTTTTAGCTAGTCCAATGACTTACAAGTGTTTTATCCTGTTCCATCCACAAACTTATTGGAATTTTATATGATAGCATAAATATTGTCTCATAATAGATCCAAAGAAAATACGTTTTATTTTAATTTTTTATTTTATGTGTAACAAATGAAGAAAATTCAAAACAGTGGGCCTTGGTTATTGCACAACCACCCTTCCCAACTCTGTACATTGAAAACATAGAATAGCTGGATTTAAGATTGAATAAAATCACTTTCAGCTAAACTATGTCTACGAATCAGGTCCCTTCTCAAATCAATTGGATTCCCTGGATTTATTTGTTTTTAGGGAAAAGAGGGCAAAACATAAATGCACATCAAACGTTAAAGTTTGGTTTGGATTATTTTGTAAACGATCTGAAAACCATGTCATGTGTTTCTTTAACTTTACAAATATCTGATCTGCTGTAATGGGACAAATTGTTAAGAAGATCAACGGGTGTGACTATTTTCGAAAGGGACTACATAATAAACAAGATGAGCCCAAACAAAGTCAAACATTTTTGAACTTCAGTATACATCAGAATGAAGCTGGATGGCAACCGCATTGAAAAAAGTAAACGGTCATTGCTAAACCATCAAAAACCTTTATTAAAGCAAACAACATGCAATGTTTATTAAAGAAAAACATGCAACGCCCTAAAAACACACATAATACAGCCAAAACCAACAAGTTGAAGAAAGTAGTTACAATCCAACCCTACTGACTACATACGTGAGTTTATCCCTTGAGATGCTTCAAGTTCGACCGAAAAACAAAACTACAAACCACTTAGAGAAAGGTGGGATTATATTAAAATACATCATGCCTCAAGTCACTGCTAATCGGGCTTCTTTTTTTATCATCGTTATATTCATTTGATAAATAGATTTTACAAAATACTGTAGATAAAACAGCTCTTCGATCCAACTTAGCTTTAATTTCAGGAATACAAAAACAATTTTATAAATAAATCAAACTGCTTATGCAGTCAGGGAACTACAGTATTCATCCATTGCCAGTAGGATGGAAGGACTCCCTGCCATGACCCTAATCCTTAGCTCCCTCCACACAGTCTTTGTAAGATTTAGCATGAAAACTTGGCCTAATACATCTAAAATTAAAATCACACTTATTCCTTTGAGCCAACAAGTATAAATATATTAATTTTTGTGATTAGCACCAGTTTAATGTCTGTACTGTTTTACACCATCATTTTTTTCAAAGTAGCAGTGTTTCAGCCAGCTGACTGGGAGGATGAAGCAACCAGCGGGAGGTTCAACACGTCATTACTCTACTGCATGTTCTAAATAGCTCTGAAAACCTTCCAACATGTTATTAGTTTCTCTGGTAAACCAATGGAACAAATAAAAGTTCTTTAAAATGATTTGAAGCCTCTATATATGTCGATACTTGGTAGTAACCCAAGTTTAGATTAAATCCAGGCAAATACATTGTGTTGCTTTCCAAGCTGTCCCTCAGAAAAAACAAATGTAGAGATGGTTCCGGTAAAAAACCATCACCACAAAAACCCCATTTTACTGTTTTAGCGTTAGGTCTCCATTTCCTAACACAGCACCATTTTGGCAACAAAATAAAACTGTGGAGTTGGGAAATGTACCCATCACACACCACTAAATAACTTACTCCTCTTAGCATTGGAGCACATTAAGATATCAAGAACAGTTAATTTATCTGAACTGTCTGTAAACACCTTTCTATAAAATTCACTAAAAAAGTGACACCCTTGGTTCTCATCATGCCAGAGGGCACATGTAATAACAGCCACGATTAGCACATTAAACACCCTTAGCTCCGGCTGATGTGACCCAGTCAGCGGGCATAATGAGTAATTAACAGCTCGCACAAAGTGGGGGCAGCCCTGCAAATTCAAAACACGACTAAGTTAATCAGGGTAATTGTCAGAAATCTCATTAACATCATGTTCGCTCTCAGATTTAAGCAAAAAAATAAATAATAATAATGCAAATGGGATCTTTTTCAAAGCACGTTCAAACAAAGACATTTGGAATATGTTAGCAACACATAACCAAGTGCCACATCTGCATAGATAAACTTTCATTCATAAAAACATGTTATTTTTTCGTGTAAGCACATTATTCATTCAGAATAGCCCCATCTACACTTTCATCGTCTCCGCTGGGCGTCATATGCTAAGTCTGATGCTGTGAATATTGTTTGCTGGGATTCTGGCATCAGCTTCCTCGCCACTGATTCTGAAGTTCACAAACGTGTTGGAGGGGATGATGACAGTGGCGTTCAGGGATTTACCCAGCCAGCCATGGGGGCCTCGTTTGTACATTTTAACGGTTACCTGAGGAAAAGAAACAAGAAAAAACAAACCTTTAATTCAGACAATAAATGTTACCGGGCAAGAATAAAAAAAAAAAGGAAATTATGTCACTCTCCTCCAAATGTAATAGCAGAAACATAAAGTAAGAGACCTAACATGGATAAAAAATGCTAAAAAAACAACCATTTTAGCAAATATTTAAATGACACTGGGCTTTTTCTCTCTCTGTATAATAATGGTCCATGCTTTCACTTTAAGCAAGTATGATGTAAAACAAAGAGCAAAATCCCTTCAGGCCCACCTCAATATACTGCTGGCTGTTTGGTGATGTGGGTCAGTTTATTCTCATATTTCGGTTTTCATAGCTTCTTAGAGTGCAAGAGATTATTAAATCTTGTGTTTATTAATAAACAATTTCATGGGCAGTAACAAAGAAATAGTTGATCTGTGTTTTTCAGCAGGATAATGATGAAAAACATATAGCCCCCTTGGAAAGCCTTCACAGCCTAAATCCTATAAAATCCCTGTTGAGTGAGCTGAAGAAAAGATGGCGTAATAGAGAACCTATGACTCTGGACTACCTTGTGAGACATCACAATGGGTATTCTTAAGAGATCGCTCTCCGTTTACGCTCCGATTTTCTCAAAAGACAGATGAGCAGACAACAGTAAGTGCTGTTCTATTGACAGGGGGGTTAGTACAAAGCAGTAACAGCAGGAGTGGCAGCAATTGTACCACGGATGGTTTTGTAAAAAACAGTTACTTTTCAAGAGCCCCCACTATATTAAGCTGATCAAATCAGAGTTAGATCATGCTGCTACTTTAAAACAGCTGTTTATTTTAAGTAATTGTTATAAATCTTTACCTAGAAATGTCAGTCAATGTCAGTCTGCTAGCAATTTACACATCGAAACCATCTTGTCTCTATTCAAAATAAAAAAGTAAAAAAATATTAAACTGTAACCTTTCCCATTGACTTGTTTAAACATTGAGCCTTTGAGCTGGATTAAAAGACCCAAACAGAAGTCCGGAGTGGAATAAATATTAAATTAACCCTGTTCTCGGTATGAGCTTTAATTCCCCCCCGCATTTTGAAAGGAGTCATCCCTCCAGTGTCTTCTGTAGGTTGTAGGGCATAATACGCTTTAACACTACATAAAAACTGTTTCAAGCCTGACAATGGAGGCCTTAACTAGATTTAGACATGCAGGTAATTGAACCACATCTATTTCAAAAAGAATTCCACGCTGCATCTCTTGTTTGGCTGCATTTACTGGGGATAACAGAATATTACAGTGCCTTTTCACAGTTCCATTTTCTTTCACTTTAGCATTAGGCAATTTTTCAATTATTTTTTTTTCCCATGTACTTTCATCCCCAGCTCTCCATAATGTCTAGGCCTTTTAGTTAATGCTTGCGACAGTCAGAGCCTAGTATATCGGCCCCTTGTCCATTTTGCAGGTCATTGTGGAAGCCCAATGGGCCTTTTATTACGGCAACATCAAAAGGCAGATAAGCATTAGAGGTGGGGAAAATACCCTGCACTAGATATGTTCCCTCTTTCTTTTGTCTGCTATTGAAAGTGATCATTTTAATAGTGAAGAGGTTGCTGAGCTTCGGGGCTGATGGGAAGTGCGACACCCCTGACAGCCTATGAACAAGTCGATAACACACCACAAGCACACAGCACACCCTCAGCACCTGCACGCTCTTGCTGCTAACCTAATTATCTGCAACAAAGGCGGCCGCATTTCACACACACATCTTTCTACCATTTACTTGCTTATTAGTGTGCATTAAAAACAGGAGTACAAAGATAGATAGAGAGAGAGAGAGAGAGAGAGAGAGAGAGAGAAAAAGAAGAAAAAAAACACTAAACAATTGTGTCTTATATTGCAGCCTTGGCCGGATGCCACATGGCTTGTGTTACAATAGCGTCAGGCCACTTCAGAGTCAGTGAGTGTCTATTAATTTGGGATCCATGAAAAAGTAACTTTGTGACAGCTGGTGGCTCAGAGGTTTACAAACCAAGGCAAGAACGTCAGAGTGGAATTATTCTAACAAATTATGGCTAAGTGTAATCATCGCTAATCAGCAATTAACTAATTTTGGGCACCGTAAGCTAGGTGGTTCTATGCTCCACGGCACTGCAGAGAGTCAGATAATTAAGCTTCTGCATCCTTCAACCTGAACAGGATGAGAAAACATATTTTAAAAGTTGTACTACAGATTGGTGAGGATTAGAACTACCTAAAAGCATTCTGACAACGTTTATTTTGAATTATTACTGGATTAGTTATAATATTATTTAGCAGAGACTGAGTTCCCTGGCATGACTAGTAGGAAGATTTCTGGCACTGTTTGTATAAAATCACGAGAAGGCTTTTTTTATGCTAGATGTGTTTCCATTCTGAAAAGTTTGTGCTCCTTAGAAAGTGTGTCTTGCAGACATTTTTAAAACCCTTAAACCTTTAACATTGCATTAAAATATAAATATTCACTTTTTCATTAATTTATGTGACAAACTAACAGTTTACGTAATTTTGAGGTTGGAGGAAAATATGTAGGACTTTTACAATATAGTCATTTTTGTTACATTATAATATGTTGTATATATGTATTTCATTTTGTTAATTTGGTTGACAAATTGGTCGATTTTCCTTCTTGACCTGAGATCTGAATTGTATGAATTTTCCAGGATACGAAAAAAATGTACTAGCTGACTAAAACTTAGAATGGCTGACATGTGTAGAAGTCTTGTTGCTTATGATTTGCAACGTAATTATAAAATATAACCTCACACTGCTACAGAATATAAATAAACAGCACATAAATGTTGCAATTACGCAGTAATTACTATTTTGCCACATTAGGCAGATGCTCCATCCATATTGATAAACATAAACTCAACTGTGAATACCAAGTGGACATTCTTGCAATTTCGAAAAAAAAAGAAAAAAAGAAAGCAGATAATAATTCAAATACTTCAATTCAAGAACTAGAGAAGTCTTAGACTGTATATAGAAAATTGAAATTTCAGCCTAGCGGATTATCGTCGGAGTCACTAAATAACTGCAATTTTAGCTAAACAAAGTTGCTCAGAGATGGAATTACAGTTTGTCACAGCTTTGCAATCTCCAACAGGACACCATCAACAGATCAATAGCTAATAAAAATTATTTCTCACCTTTCCTTGAACACTGTTCAAAAGTACACCATAATAACTATGATTTCAAGCACTAACAGGCCTGAGTGTTTGTGTGACTGTAGGGGTCTGTAGCACTTTATGTTGAGGACAGCACCCTCGGGGCAAAGGCTGGGTGGAACAGAAGGGTGCTGAGAGCTCACCTATCAGTGTCTACCATGACCTGCCTCTCCCTTTTTCAGAAATGCTGGAGTTATTTGAATGACATCAGTCCTCATGTTTCGGATAAACTCCCTTTTTATTTTCTATCTGCTAAAAATCTTTACAAAGAAAGGCGGCTCATCCAACTGAAACCGATCTCCACTGGTTTCTTTACCTTTTAGCAGGTTCATTGCAAATATTTTAAGCACGTTAAGTGTAATGTGATTACACAATAAAACAAATAGACCCTTGTGACTACACATTGTAAACCTAATTTGAGTTTAATTGGTGTCCGACAGGTTTGATTAATGTGATTAATGAGAGGAAGCTTGTAACTGGGTAAGGATGTGTCACCGCCTGTGTGTATTCCCATTCACAAAGTTCAGATTCTTCCTCTGATAAAGTCAAAGAATCCCAACGGTGCATCAGTCAGGAGGGCCCGTTACCTGGAGCCATGGGTGCAGTGTTTCAGGTGAACTCCCAGTGAGCGTAACGCCACACCGGCTTCAGACGACGGGCTCTTTGTTCTGTGCCGTGTCTCCCCAGACGCAAACGGTGAGGTAACACGGAGTGACACACCTTTGACAAACCAAATGTCTTTGTTGAGGGCCCAAATATCCTGTAAAAGGACTAAAACTGGTTTGTAGACGGATACTGTTCTGTGAAAGTGTTCCCTCTTGCACATTTATTCTCGTTTTTGTTTTTACTTTTTCGTTGAACCTAAATGTTTTAGATTAAAATAAATTGAGGCACGGATAATCTGTCAAACACACCTTGCACAAAAGAAATTGCCACTTTATAAATTAGATACAAAAGAGGCTGAGATCTAGTTCTGACTGTTTGTGGTAAATTGCATTAAGGTTACATCTCATAATTTTAGCTCACCTCTCTATTGAATTGTTTTAATTCAGCCCCACTGGAGTGTTTTTTAAGCATGTATACACTATTTATCGTCGTCATACAGCCTCCAAATTGGATTAAAGTGTCTAGCTCATCTAAAGCCTATATTATTAGAGGTGGGCTTGGTGGTCTATTTTGGATCATTATCTAGCTGTTAAACCCAAGTGTGCTTGATCTTACGGTCAAAAAAATATATATATAAACAATAACTTTGCAGAATATTAACTTTACATTCCAGTAAAATGCAGAATTTATGGTCCTATCAATAACAGCAAGTTCACCAGGTCTTAAAACAGGAAAATGTCACTATACCAACACCATATTTGACATTTAATCTTCTTCTAAAATGCCGCTGTAGTTTTACATAAGATGAAATGGGATGCACAACTTCCAGAAACATCCACTCTTGTCTCAAAAATCCAAGAAACATGGTATTTTTGCAAAGTAGTATTTTTAACACTGGGCCTCTAATTCTTATTAAATAACTGAGCCAACCAAGGCTGCAGTGGTTTCAATTATGTTCTGGGTTCTTATTCGTTCCTGGGACTGTTGAAATATTTTTACTTCTAAGTAACTTATTAGTTGGTTTTATATCAAACATATCTTTCAGGTATTTCTGTAGTTATGTTGCCATAGGCTTAGGATGCTGGAGGACCAACTGGCCATTTTTTTCTCACTCTGCTTTCTTTTTCTACTACTCTACTACTTTACTATTCTTTCAACTTATAGCTCCATAGTAAACACCCACATCTGACCTGGTGTTTTATTTAATTCCTTCTTGTAGGAGGCATTAGCTGACACCAAAATGTTCTCTCTCTCTATTTAAATTGTTTGTTGGAATTGAAATGACTTCTTTTTTTTTACCATGCAATGATGTGTTTTGAACATGTGTTATCTATACACTGCATATAATTACGGTGAAAGTTGCTAAGATAAAACAGTTTTTTCAATGCATCAAAGTGAACATCATTTTTGCAGATTGGAAAATCTGGGAATGTTCGCCACTGGTCAATGTTTTCTCAAATTTGTGGATGGCTGCTTTGTGTTTACCTGAAATCCAAAAGCATTCAAAAATTATTTCTAAATGTCTCTAAGAGGGATAGATGTCTCTTTTTCTTATCTATTCTTTGCTTTCTTTAGGTCAGAGCTTTATGTGTTGCTTTTTGGTATCATCTAGCCTACTTCAAGTTGACTGAAATGTTATTTTTAAATATTTTGTGATTTTTTAGGTTTGCCAGTAATTAGCTTTGATGTGACCAGTGAAATGTAGCTGAAAGGGATAGGACAGCAGGGAGGCTAATTACTATTTCACAAAGGGCCACATTGATTTGGATAGCTTTTTGCCCTAATAAATAATTATTAAAAAACATCTAAAAATGAATTATTGTACCTATTATTTTTCTAATTGTAAAATGTCTGTTTATGAAATAGTTAAGTGTGACACAAAATAAAAAACAGGAAATGCTTGAGGGGGAGTTTTCACATTGCTGCTTACATGTCAGAAAGAAAGGAATAAATAAACCATTAAACCTACGATGTTTAGTTGGCCACTGTTATACGACCAATTGTAATTTAAATATAAATCTAATCTGCATTGTTTCAGTATTAACTAAAAGTACAATGAGTTTATATTTTTTCCACTGAAATAAGGATACATTTATATTCAATAACCAATGTTGCTGGGTCTTTGTATCACTTCCTGCATAACATATCAAAATATCACGACTAAAGTTACGTATAATCCAGATGTCGTTCTTCCATTAAAACGAATTAAGTCTGATCTGGCGACATCACTATTTATATTGAAAATAATGTTCGTCTAAAGTCTCAAATAAGAAAACAATAGGACAAAATTGCATGTTAAATTCTGAATGGCCGATTCCAGTCTGCCTCATCTAACAGGAAGCTATTAGACTCTCTCCAATCACCATTTGCATCCAGTCACCCTGCTATGACTTTATTTCCATCCACATAAGTGCATTTTCTGAGAGGTTAAAATATGAACCCACCCTCCTTTTCTCCTCAATGGGTCTGGTTGTCTGGCTGACTTGAGAGGGTCCAATCTGCGACTGATTTAATTTGGTCTTTACGAACATCTCTAACAAAATTAGCCCCAGAGCACACACCGACAGTCCCCATCTGACTCCATTAACTCTCAAATCGGGTTTAAAGACCATATTGATGCCGACTGTTATTAAGGGTGATTATCAAAACAACAGACAATGGGCCAAAGTGTCTGTTAACTAGTTTATCCATAATTTCACATAACCATAACAGATGGCATGACTGTCAATTAAGTATTGTATCTACTGCCCACAGAGGTTGTTTGAACATGCAGTGTTCTTCCATTTACATTAAAAGTACAACAGACTGCTCACAGGTGGTCAGGAAAAATGAATTAGCAACCAAATTAAACTTTTTTATTGAATCTGAAATACTAAAAGGCATCGCTCTGAGGAAAACCATGACCTCAGCCAGTCTTTTCTTGATGTTAGTAAGGTTTTTCTTTTTGCTGTAATTACAAAAAGAAAGAAAGAATAATAATGAAAAAAACTATAATGGCTCTACGTGGTCCACTTCACCACCTTTATTTACCTCAATTAACAAGAATGGCTTTTGAAGCTGTAATTAAGTGCCTCTGCTCCATTCAGTCCTCTTCATTATTCATGAATCCCTATCGATCATATCTGAGAGCCCTGTTCTGTGGGAGATCACTGTAATATCCGGAATCCACAAAACAAATAACTGAAGGTCTGGGAGATAAAATTAAGATCTTTGATGGCAAGGAAGTAAATGTTCCACCAAGAGAATAAATTTGACTACAGTGGAGAATTGTTAATTTAAAAATTTCCTGAATGGGACTATGTAATATAATCATGCAAAAGCATGACTTCTTTGAATATTTAGCAATGTTTGGATTCCATTGTTTTAGCTTTTACCAGCCTTACAATACAATGGATACTTTTTAGCATGGTGACAAACATGAATACAACGTCTTTAAAATCACAAACACCAACTTGATGAAGTGCTTTTCATACAGAAATGCAGAATAAATGCTATAAGATCTGAAAACCTGAAGTAGAGCTTACATGGTTAATTTGGACAAGTTTAAACTCGCATTAATATGGCTAAAATTGTTGACTGTGGAAGGTCCTTACAAAATTGAGCTGTGGAAGGTCCTTACAGTGAGGTCGATGGGATTTTGTTGCTGCTGAGGAATGCAAGAAACTGGAAATTAATCAAACTGATGTTTCATATAGCTAAGTTTTGAAAAACTCGATAGTTGCAGTCAACTTTGGATTGTTTTTGCCATTTCAATTTAAGCTGTGATTTACCTAAGAGAAAGTTAGTATTACAACAAACCAGCTGCCACATTCAGTACTCGTGACTGAAGGAAGGCAAGGATGGCTAATATGCTGAAAGTGTGACCACTTGTGTTTTTAATCTGGGTTTTTTCCTTCACATTTATTCTTTAGTGTGCTTTTCTTTCTTGTATTGTGTACATCTGCAGAAGATCCCCAGAACATGTTGTTGAGAACAACACATTGGTTTTTGGATTATTCAGCAGGTTAAAACGCATGGAGCCATGGGACATGTCGAGGATCAGGGCTGACCGTAAAGGTCACATTGGATTCCAGCAACTGTTTTTGTATTGTATGAGCAACGTTTTAAATCTTTTAGTTAGTTTTAGGACAATTGTTTCAGAAATCTATCAAAGAAAATACAGAAATTGTGATTTCATCAGCTAAATATAGTGAACTGAATATCATTTCAGATTCCAGTTTAGGTTTATATTTACCTAACACCAAAACATATATTTTTAAGCATATTATTTATTTATTAAATCATATTATGTTAAATTTTGGGTAATTGAAAAAAATAGACCGATATATGTAATAGTCTCTGCAATACTTTTGAATAATCCAGCAGCTTTTAAAACATGGATTTTGCCATTTTATCTTCCTGCAAAACAGATCAAAAACAAAAAAAAATGGAGATTAGGTTTAAACTATAACTTTTTTAATCCATAGACTCTTTCAGAAACGTTTTGCAGTTGACACCATTTTTGTCACTCCACACAGTTTAAAATTATTTTGTGCACCCTGCGATAGACTGGAGATGATCAACTGCATAGACTTTTAAACAAAACCCCCCAGCGTTCTACAACTGCATCCTTTTGTGTCCTCTGTCTCTTCAAACCTCCAGTCGGTTCTGGCAGACAGCTGCTTAACTGAACCAGGTTCTAATGGAGGTTTCTTCGTGTTAAAGGGAACTGTCGCTACATGCTCAGTATGAGGGATTGCTCTAAAGTCAAAGACAACACAAGCTGTTTTGTAATGATGTATCTATGATTCGAATAGGTTTTCTTGTGAAGTGCCTTGAGACGACATCTGTTGTAAATTGCTGCTATATAAATAAACAGATTCTTGAATAGTTATACTTGGGAGTCTTAGGTTTTAAGTCCTTTAAAATGAAATGTTTCTTTTGATTGGAGCTAAATATTAGGGTGATTGTAAGAATCGTACCAACCAAAACGACTTTAGGTTCATCACAAAAAATAGGTCATTAAAAAATCCATCTGTAACATGCAACAAGATTCTAAGAGGTTTAATTGCTTTAGTGCCAAAAGCAGTTTTTCAATTAATTATGAATAGGTTATTTAGGGATATTTAAGGGTATAAATATTTTTGAATTTGCTGTTCATTTATTTGACTAAATTAACACTTTTTTTAGGATGGTTACAGTACGTTTTTACTCATTGAAAACATGCCTAGCCATCAAAGTACTACTTTTCCAACTTTCTGTAACAGCTAGCTGTGCTTACACTAGCGTCAACTTAAACTAAACGGTTGGTTTGAGCAAGGTTAAGGTTTAATGTACAATTTTTGTTTGCATCATTATTTATGAAAACATAAATTTATACCTGAATAAATGAAGCAACTGTTCCTGTGTCTGTCAGTGATTTTCTGGCCATTAGTCATTTACTCTTTAAAATGTTTCATACGACAGCGCAGAGTTGACTAAAACGGTTTAAAATCTGTTGTCGATACACAACTTTTGCGAAGATGCCTGGGAAAATATTTATGCTAGCTGCCAGAAAAATTACGGTATCCGCAAATTTCTTACAAAACTGGTTCAATGTGAAAATATATTGAGAGTGATGTACAGTTTGGGGTTTTAAGGTTACCACAACTTACAGGCTAAAGATTTTGATTTTCAAACTACCGTGAAGCATTTTTGACTTCTCTTATGGATTTGTTTTCTTGTAATAGTACATCTTATGGCAACATAAACCTGGGTAAAATATTTGTATTTGCTCTTTAGCATAAATAAAATGTCTATTCCAGCATCAGACCAACTTTCAAATGAATATTGATGCCTTTAAACTTTATTTAAACATATATTCAAATTAGCTGGAACTCTGTGGGTCAAGTAGAAATGTGTAAAACATGAACCTTGATAGCTGATGTTTAAATTAACAAGAGTGCTTGGAGAGCCCTCGAACATGACTTGTATATTGGGGATACATTTAGAGGGAACGCATAGAGCCATCTTCAGATGGACACAAGCAGATTCCCTCCATGAGACTTTCCACTAATTCTCAGTACTCGAGTGAAAAGAAAATATGTAAAAATAACATCGTTAGCTTTTATCCTTACTTTCCGATATATAAGTGCTCTATGTCTTTACTGGTTAATCAGACACTTGTGATACCGCAGCACACTTCTGTTATGTAATTACATTTGTCTCTGCAGCTTCCTACACACACGCACACCTGAGGAAACTAGTTACAAGTCCAATTTCCTTTGAAGAGTGATTCTGAAATTACAAAAATCTGAATTTCCTGCTGCTTTATTTTGAAAACAATTCTACAGAAGCCGTCGAGCAAACTACATGTCAAACACATGGGAGAGAATCTATATTATAACTTTCAAAAAAAACCTTATCAAACAGTTAAGAATGAATAAGCTTAAATAGCAAAGAAAGTGTATGTGTATAGCAGCATTCTTTTATTTTTAAAGCTATTTGTTTATATAAGACTTGGTAATATTTGTTACTAGGGGTATATGAAGATCTGGTGACAGTTAAATCATGATATTTCTTGTCAAACTGGATTCTTTCTTGAGCTTCTGAAAAAGGTGAAAAGATGGAGCAAGATGATGATTTTGGGAGTGGCACATAAAAACGTAGAGCTATATTACAATTTCATACATTTTTATCATGGTCATGCTGGCTACAGGGCACCAGAAAAAGGCCATTCAAAAGTGATAGGCTGTAAAGTTTAAAAATATATCTAAAAAAGCCCAAAAAAATAGACCACTGAGTCTATTTCAAAAAACGCTATCCACTTGCTGTTATTGTGCGATTTTGTCCATCAAAATAATTGTAATCTTTTATGTGAGCACACATACACTCTTATCAAATTGGAGACTTTCATTTAGAAGTAGGAAAGTATTCTTTGCTGTGTTTTGAAAGTCATGATAAAAGATGTCGTCGCCAATTTTAAAGATTTCTCTGGCAGTATTTTTTTAGCTACTCAATTGAAAACAGAAATGGAGACAGTGTGACAGTCAACATACTGGCAAACTTTCATCATGATTAGGTGAACCTAATACTGAGACATGAAAAATATCAAAAATTAACAGACTCATTTAATTATTTGACATCTTTATAACCAGTTTGAACGCAACATAAAGAAGGGAGCGGTTGTCTACCTTGGTTGCTGATAATATCTATTTTGGCAGCAGAATTGTCAGCCTTTGTAAATGACCTGCTCCGGGCCTTTTTACTGTTCGCCATTGTTGATTACCACCACAAAGCAGTTGATGCCCCACCACCGCCTCCTCACAGCCTTTTCATTTGCGCTAAGCTCGACATGCACCAGGCTGTCCATTACAAGCCTGTGACACGTGCAGCCCGGGAGATGGCCGGGCGGGGAGGAATGTCAGGGTGGAGTTGAATTAACAAGCTGCAATTGTGTGAAACCCGTAGCCCATCGGGAAGACGAGATGTAGCCCCAACTACCGGGAAACGCTTATTTGCACAGTCTTTATGTTTGCGGAGATCTTTACTGTGACTTAACAAGCCTTGGACATGCCTATATGCAATAAGAATATCTTAAGAACTCATTATGAAGAAACTGATATATTCCAACTTCAGTAAAAAAGCAAAATATCCAAACAGGATGTAAATCAGGGATGAATACAAAAATAAACCTGCACTTTCGATTCTGACATGAACAGACTTTCACCTCCTACTCTGCCTCCTCAACACAGACAGACAGACAGACAGACAGACAGACAGACAGACAGACAGACAGACAGACAGACACACACACACACACTGTAATTACTCCTCAATCCATACAAATTGAATGAAGCCAGGACAATGGTCTAAGAATATACACCGTAATTAATAAATTACAGCCACTCCACTCTATCATTCTCCACTTTGGAGCATGTAGACCTCCCATTCACTGCGGAGCATTTACCCTAGCTCACGGGTAAAACACACGCGCTCTGATGCCCCTTTAACGGAGCAAACAGATGCCCGACTGAAACCATAAGGTCATAACACAGTTTTTTTTTCAGTCTGTGTTTACAAATAGCAAATCAAAAGCATGCATTATTTCTGAGCTTCGAAAATATACCCAGGGGAGATATTAGGTTTCCCTGCATCCCCTCAAGCTTGCCCTTTGCAGCAGCTGCGCACGGGTAAAGTGGATGTCAGCTAACTGACCGTAGTTGGCACAGGCTTCAAGCTGAAAGTGGCCTAGGCTCGAATCTGTTCACGTTATTTGCTTTTTCTGATGAAATCTATAATAAAACATATGAACACTGTTGCAGTAAATAGAAACATTTTGGAGCAACAATCGCAGTGAAAAAAACAACTCCAACAACAATACATTTTCTTTCGCTGTGTGTGTCCCCATAGGCTAAAAAGAAGTCTTCTAATGGCGGCCGGGTCGTGTATCAAATACTCAGCAGCTGGAGGCGAATAGAGAATGTGGATAGTCTGGGTATGGGGAATTTCGGGGTGGGGGTGGGGTGAAAACTGAAGCCTGGACTTGAATGGGAGACCTGGTATCAGTGTTTGGGTGCAGACGGTTGTGATTCAGTAATGGATGCGGACCAAAGGTCACACTGCTTGGTGTTGAAGAAGTGATGTTAACCTTCTCACCAAATTAAGTGACAAGTGAAAGTGATGTGTGGGATGCAAGACAGGTCCCAGGTGAAAAATGTTAAAAAATATATTTTTATTCAATAAAAACATAAATGAAATGTTACTACATTCCTGAAGATTATTAATCTTTGCAAGTATCATTTGGTGTTCGTCACGGTTCAGTGCAGGGAACAATGTTGTTTCTCTTCTTAATGATGGCTGTGAAGTTTCTAAATGTTACTAATCACTACTGGTTGCAGAAACACATATATAAGCTAGAATAGACTATGAGCTGTATGATTACAATCAATTATAATCCAAGTAAGGAGTTTTTTGTTTACATTCCTTAACCCTCTCAATAGTAAAATGTCTGACAAATAATGCAAACATGGAGTATCTGAATTAAAATTTTTAGACACTATTGCCATTGAGCAATGTTGGAAGTCACATAACTTACGGTATATCAAAAATGTTAGTTGCGTTAAAAATATATCACATCAGCACTAATATATTCTGCTGCTGCTTTTTGTTCCCTATGCAGCTGACAGAAATCTGATTTTATTAAATGCCATTTTAATGTATTTTATTATAAACAGCTTATAAATAGACAAAACAAAAGCACTATTTGGGAAATTAAATAGATTAACTTAAAGCTGCCCAACTTGGTAAAAGAAAAACAAACAAACATTTATTAATTTTCAGTAAGGAGTATTTCTTATGTTTAAGGATTTTTACAAATGTTGGAAAAGCCTTTAGTAAGAGGCAATGGGTAGTAGAGTGAATCTATGAAACACAGATATTGTAAAATGTTTCAGAAGATTTAAATGCATTGCTCAAAACCATTTCGCCAATATTTGCCAAATTGAGACACAAAGACACAAAAGGAAACTCAAAGCTTTTGTATGCATAAAGATTTTGTGGAAATGTTGGTTCAGGAACTACATTTTATGAAGTAAAATATGGGAGATTTTTATTAGTCTTATTGTTTGTCTAACATATAAAACCTAAACTTTGATAAACATTATCATTAAAATGACAATCTTGAAAATTAATTCTCTTTCTTTTCAGATAACCAAAAAACTGAAAGAAATTTCATCATGTCAAAAAGATATATGTATGGGCATTCAACGATACCTGGATCCTGTTTAATGAAAAACCTGCAGGAAGGCAAAATTAACTAATACCTCTAAAAACTGGAGGTATTCCAAATTTAAACTGATATCAGGGTGAAATGTTTTTCAAAACATAAATTTAACTCAATTGATTTAATTTACAAAGAGTCAATTTAGAATAAACCAGAACGCACTTAATAGCTCAACAGTTTAAACTGAGATCCAATTATTTAGAAAAAGGTCACAATTCAACGTAACCCAAATGAATCCAATTCAATCATGCAGTCCGATTTAGATTCAGTTTATATATATATTTGAAATCTGCTTATGATAAGATGCATTGAAATTAAGCTCATAATAGAATCCCTTTTGGTACATTGCCACTATAATTCAAAACACTACTTTATCTGAAATAAGATTTAAGATCAATGTCAAAGAGCCAGATGAAATGATATCAACTAAATCGTTCAACTAAAAAAAAGTGACAGATTTGATTCTATTATTATTTCTAAGGTTTCATTACCAATAAGAATGGCAATATATATGAGAATCTATTTCATTCACTAGCAACATAATAAAGTAAATCACTACTGAGAGATAAGGCATGGTCACACTGCTTTAGTCTGTTGGCTGTAATAAAGAGGAACCTACATTTGTTATTGGGCTCTTGAATCAATTAATAGTTTATTGGTCTAGATGTAGCTTGTTCTGATACAAAAATATTTAATTTTTTTTACAAGCAATTAAATATTTTACTTCAAGGGCTTCGAAATATTTTTTTCTTCATTGCAAAAATAAATCACACTCTTAATTTCAAATACTCTTAATAATAAAAAAAAAAAAAAATTTCTTCTATATTTTAAAATTCATCATTGCTAGGAGAGTATTCTTCAGCATTGTTTATCTCACATCACAACAAAGCAGGTAGTAAAGTTGAGTTACACAGACACAAACTACTACTGCCCCCTGCTGGATCACGGCAAGCTTTACATTTTGCATTATTAGACTGATCATAGTCAGGTTGGTGAACTCACCTGAGGAACGTGGCCCAGCAGAGCCCACAATGACTCAGCAGATAGGTTGTTGACTCTGGACAACTCCAATGTTTCAGTGTCCTGGCGGTCCAGTGCGATATACTGGCAACCCTGGTAGTCTCCTTTCAGCTGCTCGCCATCGTGCAAAAACACCAGATCCCATGTTCCCATCTTCCTGAGGATGCTTCGCACCGAATCCATTTGCCTGTATGACAGATGACCTGCGGAACAACAGAAAAAGCAAAATTTTAGGTTGTATTTACTTTGAACCTTAGTGTACATTTTTAAAGCCCGTAACACCTACTTACCTGAGATCCAGGAAGGCGTTAAGGCATCAGATATGCAACTAATATAGCCATCTTTAAAAGATCTGAGGAACTCATCTATCCGACTGTAAAACACCAACTCCCTTCTCTTCATCAGCTCCTCATCCAGTTCGCAGTCAGGGGAGAGAAAGATGACCCTGGGGAAGAAGAGGCTGCTGCATACAGGCACTCCGCTCCTCTTCAAATGACTGCATAATTGAGCTGTTTTGCGCTGGAAGACAGTTAATAATACGTTAGGAAAAAAAAGTGTACTTTGTTCATTATGTTTATATAGTACAAAGTACAAAGTAGTATATAAGTATAAATTTTTATTTACTGCAAGTTTAATACAAAAGATCTGGTTAAAAAGTGGGACACATAAGGATCTTAAATGTGTTTAATTTCAGGGATTTGTCCACCAGATTTCTATAAATGGTGTTGTATTGTAGTATTGTGCATTTAAAACAGATTTAGTCCAATTAGTTAAAGAGAATCAAATTAGGCCCATAATCAGTTCAGATAAATCCATTTTATTCTGATGCAATCCAATCCTAAACTCAAATCCAGATCTAATTGCATGCAGCCCAGTGTGACATAAATTATGTGGTGCCCTTTTTGATCTCAGTTTGTCAAAGTAACCACTTAGAGAAGCCCAGGTTATTGCGTAATGATATTGTTTTACAGCAATGTGTCTTCATATACTTAGTTTTATCTTTTTCTACTATTTACAGAAATACTTTTAAGAGAATCCATCGCTTTTAGTCACTAACTGTTTTCAACCCATATACATGACTTTTGTCACAGTGACAAGCTGAAGGCTTTCAGGTGAAAAAAAGGGGGACCCTAAAGAGAAAGGAAGTGATGTAACCTTAAGTGTATCTGCAGACCGAACACTTTCAACAGTGCAGCTTGTGTTTGCCAGAACGGACTTCTGATTAGGCCTCCTGTCATTCTAAAGCATCTATAGAAATGGAAATGGGTGACTCCTAACTCCTGACTCAGCCGCGTCAGGTCACAGCTGTGTTTAGACACCTGCCTACTTTCAACCCATCCACCCCCCCTGCCCCCTCAGTCTATGAACGCAATTATAAGAGTGGCCACTTGTGAAGTTTAGGTAGCAGAGCTGCTGTGTTTGAAATTACCATATAAATTGTTGCAATGACACAGAGTCTCTTAACCCTGCAGCAGTTTGTATGAATTCTGTGATTTGGATAATTAATTGGACCTTGAGCTTAAGTATGCAATAAAGGCTTTTTTTCACCCTTTATTTAAGCAACCTTCTACTAATTGAGTCTGTTTACCGTGACGGCATTGAGGGGATCTTCAACCTGCTCAATGTGAGTATTGGTGAAGTTTTGGTCTTTGCTTTTCACTTGCACATGCCAGTTTTGGCTGTGAGCACACACTGTTCCACTCCAGGACTTTACATCCATGCAAAAGATCCCATGACCTGAAATAAAAGAAATGTATAAATAAAAATAAGAAAATCCAGCAGAGAAGGTCCAAAGGTAAGGAATCACACTCCAGACTGTGGCGACTAGGATTATCAGCCATTGTTGTGGGGAGCCTACACTAACTATGCCATTTTTTTTAAAGAAAGCGCAAAAACAAAAGACTTGCTAAAAAGTGGTATCATAAATTTAGTTAAATAAATAATACAGATGTGGAGACTTACAGAGGAGACTCACAGACGGATGTAGAGAAGTTTAAAATTCAAACCAGAGGTAGAAAGTGAGATGATTATATGCCCTGTATGAGAATGCAGTATTTTTGTAAAACATGTTGAAATGTGATTCAGACTGTAGGTGGGAGAGAGAATGAGACTTTCACAATGGAAAGGCTTGTTTTTACACCCCAAAATTTTTTTTTCTCCATAAGGATTATTTCTTGAACTGGAGATGAAATAGGTTGAAAAGGAAAATTTGTGGTGCCTGAAATATCTCAGTAAAGAGGCCGTTCAATGACCTTGGGACACCTTTGAAACAAAGTTAGAGCCATAATCCAGAACTGATAAAGACATGCAGCTGTCTAGGAGGTCACCGAATAACCCAAAACAACATCTAAAAAACTACAGACCAAGCTTGTCTCAGTTAAGGTCAGTGCTCGTGATTCAACAGTAACAAAGAGATTGGACAAAATAGTCTAAAACCACTGCAGACCACAGACAAACATGTGTCTCACATTTAAGAAGATCTTGATAATCCCCAAGACATTTGACGTTTAAATATTTACCACAGGAAGAATAGAAAAACATGCCAATCCTGTTTTTAAATCTAAATACCTATGTTGTTAAAAGAATAATCCTATTTGGCTAAAATTGTTTTTTGCAGAACTATAAATGTGGGAGTATAAAATTGGCTAAGGAAAAAAAAAGGCCGATATAGCATTTCTAGCTATTTTGCTTTCAAACCTGTCAGGATAACCATATTGATTTCATCTTTGGCTGTTTGAAGCCGGTTGGGGACACGAAGATCGCAGTGAACATCTTCCTTCCTCAGCCCGGTGATCTTCCTGCAGAAGACGAGCACAAGAAGGTTTTAAGGGCTGTCCCTAGAATTTATTTTGTTTTTAGACTTTCAAAGCAGCATAATAAGTTCCAAATGTGCCAAAAAACATCCTTGCATCCTTATATCAGGAGTTTGTTGCAGCAATTTGGCTGAGGCTAAATTGCTGCAGCAAACAATTGTCTTACTTTATAGTGTCTCTTAAAGTGAAAAGTGCCACTGTGATAATGTAACTATTACTATTATGGCTTTAATTACATCTTTAGAAGCAGTTGATTTAGACATCTAAAATCTAGTATGAGGCATGTCCAATGACAGTCCTTAGCTGTAACAGTATTGCTTATTAATCACATCTATGATTTAAAGTAAAACCACACACTTCTATGCCAACAAATATTGAGAATTGTTTATAGAAAAGGATTGGCTGCTATGGTTATTTCATTGCTGGTGTGAGGCTTGTCATTGTCTGGTGGTTAAAAAAAACATCTGAGTGGAGGAGAGACTTCAATAAAATACATTTAGTTTAAGATACATTTGGAGCGTAAAAACTATAAGTTTACAACATATTTTAGCAATTCATGTATGCAATTCAGTAGAATCCATATGTAGTGCCACATCATACTTACTTGACATGTTCTAAAAAGTCAGGCAGGCTTTGAACCTGCTTTAAACTTTGTTTTTGAGGGCTTTCTGAAGCTTTCTGGGCTAGAGGAAAAAACGCAAAGAGGTTTCCAGAATGCAGCATTCTAGTTGATATCTAGAAGAAAAAAAAAGGGGGGGGGGGGGGTTGATCAGGCTACAACACATACTGCTAAAACAGCTTAGTAACCATGCATTTTGTGTAGGTGGATATACACATGGCCTTGCAAAAGTGTTCAAACACCTTCATTCCAAATTACAACCAAACTTTTTAATATTAGGGTTTTATGTTTTATTTAATCACAAAGTAGTGTATAATGCTGAGAGTTATTTTTTTAATAAATGAAAACCTAAAAGGTGTGGTGTGAATTTGTATTTAACCCCATCTTAGTCAATACTTTGGAGAACCAACTTGTCAAAAGTTAAAGCTGAAAGTCTTGTGGTGTATTGTCTTTAGCAGCTTTACACATTCAAGGATTCAAAGTCTGAAATCTGAGATCTTTGAATAGAAATTTCCAGATCTTCCCACAATTGCTTTGTGGATCAGGGTTTGATTTGATCATTCTAACATTTTAAACTAATTTAAACATTTCCTCCATAGTTCTGAAATTGAACATCCATCCCAATCTCAAGTCTTTCGCAACAAACAGTTTTTCTTTAGCTGCATCAATCTTCCTAAATTAACTTCCCTTTACTACAATTGAAAAACACTCCCACATAATAATGATGCCACTATCTTGTCTCTATCATTCTGGATAAATGGACATTTTATTTTGCTCAGCTGACCACTATATCTTTGAAAAACTGCAAACGGGACACTTTTATGACTTTGTTGTAATCACGGCTTTCTCTTTGCAACTCTTAAGACAACGCCAGATTTGAGGCGTGCACATCGGTAGTTCCCCTCTTGTCAGATTCTCCCACCTGAGCTCATTCTGCTTTGCCAGAGTCACCATCAAACTCTCTGGGTCTTTCTGTGATGAATGCTCCTTTTGCCTCATCCGTCAGTTTAGGTGAACTGCGGATGTTTCCATTTTTTAAAGTTGAAATGACCATTGCTCTGTGAGATTTTCTGGATATTATTTTATAACCTAACCCTGATCTATTCTTTATTCCGAACATCTTTATCCTACCATGGTACTTTTTTTTTTTTTTTTTTTGCCAGAATAGCTGGACTCATATAGATTTGACATACGGATGGTTTCTGAGGACAACTGATTCCTCTGGAATGTATTTGGGGGTATTGAATAAGGGAGTTCTTATGCGTACAAAAGTCAGACTTTATGGATTTTAAATAGTAAAAAACACAAACACTTGTAACGCTACTTGTGGGGACTTTCAATTGACAACCATTCATCTCTATAGCCTAACCCTGACCAACACACCTTAGTCTTACACCTGACCTCTGACCCAGAAACAGCACTTGACCTTTGTGAGGCCAAGGTTTGGTCCCCACAAGGACCTCATATATTTGTCCTCATATACATATATACATATTATATATATATATATATATATATATATATATATATATATACACAAACTTAATTTCGGGTTGTGCAGTTATTTTACACAACACAAATAGCATATACACTTATGTTAACTCATTTAACATAAATGCATTTTTATGTTAAATGAGGGGTTATTTCAGGTAAACAACGTCTGGAGCTGAGGAGAACAGTAAGTGAGAAATGGTTCTATCAAAAAAACAAACTTTGTTGACAGTTTTGCACAGCGCTTGGTTGGAACTTGAAAACAGAGACGATCAAAACAAAGAAAACACGCATGACGCGCACACACAAACAAACAAACAAACAAACACACAAACGCTTTCGAGGAAACAAATCGCTCTCACCTTTCCGCGTTTTTTACGGGTTAGACAGCTGTGAAAGAAAACGAGTCTTCACTCTGACATCTTTTCCGCCACCTAGGCTCAATCTATCTTCTTTAAATTTTCTTTTCTAAACGCTGAGTAACTCTATCCAGGGAAGCTGTTTCACAATTTCAGCAGCTGGACCAAAACGTTCCTCGAGGAAGTAAACAACAGACCACGTGCGCCACCTCCAGAGTCAAATTTCTGTAACCACATGACATCAGAGGGGGCGTCAAAAAAGACAAAAAAGTAAGACAGATCATTGCAACATCTACCTATCTATCTATCTGTCTGTCTGTCTGTCTATCTATCTATCTATCTATCTATCTATCTATCTATCTATCTATCTATCTATCTACCTATCTATCTATCTATCTATCTATCTATCTATCTATCTATCTATCTATCTATCTATCTACCTATCTATCTATCTATCTATCTGTCTGTCTGTCTGTCTATCTATCTGTCTGTCTGTCTGTCTATCTATCTATCTATCTATCTATCTATCTATCTAACTTTTCCTCAAATCCAAATACTCGCTCCAACTTGTGCTAGGACAGGGGAACAAATGCAGCTATGGTTTGCTTTTTTCAATCTTATTCTCAAAGATAGTCCGTGAGAATACAAGCTGGCTGGCACACATTGTATTAGCCTGCAAAGAGGATATTACAAAAATATATAATTCAGTGGTAAATACGCTCTGGAAACCTCAATGTAATGATAAACAATATCCGGAGAGGAGAAAATGCTGTGAAAGAGCCTAATATCGGAACTAGATAGCCAAATCAGCTCATATGGGCGCAATGGAAGCCAATAAATAGAGGCACTCTCCCTCTCCTGACCTTCACTTCTTGTTTAGATTGAGAGGATAAAACAGGCACAACCTCAATAAAACCGATACAATGGAAATAAATAAATAGATATTAAATTAAAGCAGAGGCGATAGTGAGTGAACTGCTGGGGATATTCAAGGACAAAAGCTCCTTTGTGCTGTTTAATACTGTGTAGAATCACCACCTCATGATATAGTTTCAATCACTTTCATCTCTTGCCTTGATATATCAACACATATAATCATCTTGTGTTTGAACTTGCAAACGACACACATATGAGATGCAGGCCGTGCTCCAATGGTTTGCCTTTACTGTTGGCATTGATATCAAATTCATAATCTCTCTTATCACCAACCGCCTGCAGGAGGAATTTGTGGTCTCGGTATGTCTTACACAAGCTTTTTTCATATTTTCACGGAAATATAATTTTCTTAAGCAGACCTTTGCAAAGCACGGCCAATATGTTTTAGTCTTCCAACTGATTAAATGTCAAGGCCCTTTAATGGCCACCGCGTTCTCCAAGTGGCCTAGAAGCATTTTGTCCATAGCCTGATTTCATCCAATTTTCACCTAGTGCACCTGGAGAGCTTATAGAGTGTCATTAGCAAGTGTAATCAGACAGTGTTGGAACATGTGGTAACTTTATATGGGGGATTTACAACCCAGATACAAAGAAGCAGAATAATTTTGAATAATTATATTTTCTTATGTGATAATATTGTTGCAAACTGTTCCATAAGTATTGGCATTAATTCAGGAATTAGTTCCAAAAACCTTAAATAAAATGAATGCTGGTAGAAGGACTTCTGACAGTTGCTACATTATTAATGTAACTAAGGTATTTTGAAATCTTTACATAAATATTTTAACTTGAAACTTGAAATTGGTAATTCAGGATTTCACGTATCTATATATGAATGTAAAAGCACACCATTTATATTAGTCGTATAGGAAGGACAACAGAACATGCCGGTGAAGGAAGTCAGATCTATGTTGACCTTCGTAAAGCGGAGAAATAGCAAAAAGAGGCCTGTAGTCTGCAGACACACAACTTTACACATTTTGACTATAAGACCCAGAAAATGTTTTCTCCTAATACAGAGAAACAATCTACAACATTTTCTGCAACCCTGACAGTTTCTTCTCAGTATTTCTATAATACGACAGGTTATTTGGGTTAATACCTCCCTCTGCATCAGGGCTAATTCTACTGAGGTCTGGATCTAAGCAGCTAAGGGATTGAGCGAGAGAATCTCGTACAATTAAAAGTCATAGAAAGACTTACTCTTAAGAATCCCTTGTGGCCCTGCTAGAGAAGAGAAAAGGTAAAACAGCTTCACTTAGGATTAATGCTCTGTGTTCTTATCTCAACTTGTGATTATTTGACATCCTTTACACAGAAAAACAATATTACAATCCTTTCAAAGTCAGAGAGGTCTAAGATTCCTGCCTCAATGCAGTATTAAAGAGACTCTAGCTGCAGCACCACCTAAGTTCATAAAAAAGAAATTAATGGATTAATGAATTAATGCACTTTAGAGTGAAACGAGTTTAAACCCTAGGATATTAGTTTGAATGAAGGATTTCCTTCATTTGTTGCAAAAGGGGGTTGTAAACAGGCGCTGATGGTTTAAAATCTGTCAGAGTTAAAAATAGTTACAGTTAACAGAAAATCTGTACATTAGACATATTTTAAACTGATATGAATAATGTTACATTATTAACAACAATTGCGGGGGATTGTGTGAATTAATGACACCAGTAAAGAGGAAAGAGAAGGGTTTTTTCATCCCCCAAAGATGATATTTCAAACCGCAAATCTCATTTGCAGAAATAATGTCTGCACGACATCACTAATGCTCGCCTCACTTACTTCTGCTCGTTTCCACTGAAATATTAATACGAGAGATTCTACACACGCTTCCTCAAAAGTCTATTTACTTTCCAAGCAAATTTTCAGATTTGCTCTTTTTGAGTCAAACTGCGCTAATCAAACACGGTGATTTCCAACCAGTCTGATCAAATTTATAACTAGATTTGCAGCAGGTAGAGTTCAAGTAAATAGTATACCTTTATTCAAAGTGTTTTGTTGATTTGGGAACATAGCAGCTACAAAGATACACATGTAGCACTGCTACATTGATAAGCACCATTTCTTGTCATTCAACAAATCTGAGAAAGTATTACATCCCGAGAAACTATTATGAGTTTGACCCCAGAAAGACATTGTTTTGTGTGCTAAGCTTGCCTCTATAATGAGTTCTGCCAAATGAAGAGGTAATTAGTATGCTAAAGTTTAATTGTTCAATTACAGCTGGATGTGAAGGGAGATCTTGTTGCCCTTTCCTCGTGTTTAAAAACAGCACGGAGCATCATGTGCCGCATATTGTAATTGCTGGCAATTACAAAGAGAGCCCTCGATGTAGGCAAGGTCCCAATCAAAAGCCTTTCCCACCTGCTTTGTGCAGCTGTGTGAACCAAGGAGAGGCTCCAATCCGTCTGAAACAGCGGGCCAGGCTCTCTGGGTGGAAGACAGAGCGCGACTAGTTGACGATCAACAGCACAAAAACAACTAGTACAAGTACTGTGGAGTACAAAGTGTTAAAACAATATTATCACAGAGTAAACAAGAAAGGAGTGAAGGGAAAGGGCCTGCACATCTTCAAGCTAGATATGAGCAGTATTGGACAAAAATCTTACTAAAATCTTTAGACTATTTTCAACAAATTAGGAATATTAATTGTCTGCAAACAATATTTATTAATATTTTTATATTTGTGATATATTTTATGTTTTTATCATAGGCTAGACTGTGGCACAATTTGGTAGTTCTCTATTGTCTTGCAGCAAGTTCTTGGGTTACAATCCTGGTCGGGGTTACTTCTGCATGTTCTCCATATGGATGCAAGGATTCTCTCAGGGTACTCCAGCTTCCTCTCGGCGTGTAAAAACAAGACTAACAGACTATCTGGTCTCTCTAAAGTCTCCTTAGGTATGAGAGTGGGAACTTGTTCAGGGTGCATCCCACCTTGCTTAATAAAAACTAAGTCAAAGGTTGGATATAAATGATGGGTTAAAGGATATTTTTATTGTTTAAAATGAAACATTAGAAGCTTGAGTAGTGATTTCTAAATTAAGTGATTTCTAAATTAATTCAAATGTTCTTTCTTTTAGTAATTGGAAATGTTTTCACTTACTTACATATTATATATATTTTATTCCTACTGTTAGCGAAATATGAAAACTACATGTTGTCGCTGAACCACATCTAGTATGTCTGGATGTACTAGGTTATGCAACAATGGATCTATATTTATTCTAAATTATTGTGCAGTCAATCAGTGACCCCAGATGGGTAAGCAGGAGACAACAACTGACCTCATAACTCTCAACCATTACCTTTTAACCCATTTAATGGGTGTCCTGAATACCATAAATATCCAACTTGCGACTGCTTTCAACAGAACAAAACCCTAAAGTATCAACTTGACCGTGAAAACGTCTACAATGCAAAAGCTGTTTTTCAAAGTAACTGGGAAAATTATTGAAGAACACACAACAAATGTAGTCATATTATTTTACAGAAATGAAAACAACTAATGTATTTATTTTGCTTAAACAATTTATAATTCTTTAGTTATTTGCTATACTAGAAAACTAAAATTATCGCCACCTGCTGTGTTCAAAATATTTTTTAAGGAATTTGGGAGTAGGGTCCAAGTTTATTTGGTTGAACTGGTGGTATTAATGATGATTAATTGCCCAGATATAGTTGTGAATCAGGCTCAAGCATAAAGCTCATCAGTTTGTAACTATGTTATCACAAGAATCACAGCTGAAGATTATTTTTTGTTTTTAAAATGTGATCATAAGACCTGTGAGGATTTAAATACACATCATTGGTGAAAGCCTTGGGCCAGACATGCCATAGGAAATGCTTCTAATTAGCAGTTATGAGAAGATGAAGGGAGTAAATTATATATTAGTAGTGGAAGGAAACCTGTAAGTGGCTGCAAATAACTTCAAACATGGTTGGAGATTCAGCTTCCAGCAGCATAATAACCAGAGCTGTATAAGATGGTTTAGGCAAAAGCAAAGTCATGCAGTCTAATGTTTAAAATAAACGTCAGACCTTAGTCCAGTAACGAAACTGTGGAAAGACCGTAAATGTGATGTTTACTGATTCTCCACTTTAAACTGTTTAGCAAAAAGAAAGCACAAAAAACTAAAAGCCCGAAGATCTGAAAATGTTTAACGGGTTGAATATATTTGGCTACTATCAACATGTTATAGAATCCAAGTATTACTTTTTTATGATGCCATTCCATACGCTGTGGAAACAAAGTTCCTCTTTGCTGAGTTCTGTGTTAAACCAGACCTTTAACAACATCTGCTTTTATTACCAGAAACAAAGTACCTCTTTGCTGAGTGATTCGTTAAACCAGAACTATAACAACATCTACTTTCATTTCTCTTGGCAACAAATGTCTCTTTCATGTTCACCAACATGGTCTCACAGTCTGAAGCAAAACTACAACTCTGGATGTCACAAAACATCGAGGTTTTCTTTATTCTTTTGTTCCTAAAATTCCTCATTTCATCTCCACACAGACGAGCAATTTTTCTGTCATTACCGCTTGGAGAACCGGTCGACTCGGGGCTTATTGCACTGACAACAGGGTTATTAGAGGTAAGTCGAGCCAGTGGCAAATGAATCTGCCTTCTGTTCAGGAGGCCGGGGCTCTTTTCAGCGATTAATTTGATAAATATATTAATTATGAATCTGGATGACAGTACAATCAGATTGTCAGGCTTCCAGACGTGGCCTTTTGTGATAATTCAGCCCTGAGATCGGGGTCTCCTTGGGTTTCAGAGGCTATCATTGCCGGAGCTCAGCCTCTTATCAACACCTGACCCATTCACTCGGTAATTTCCTGTGTGTTGTAATTAAATGGAGGCTTTCTGATTGCAAGTGACTCCCTTTAAGAGGCACTTCTCCTGTTTCAGGCGAAAGGGATCATCCGTGGTCTGGCTGTGTCTGCTCGCCCTAGTTTGGACTCAAAGTGAAGGCACTATTGACCAAGCTGTGCAAAAGTCATACTTTTAACAGGATTTTGTAGACTGAAATGAACTAGTATAATCAGCCAGAACTGTGAACTATAATTTTTCTCTGAATTTATTTTAGTTCCCTTTAAACAATGTCTCTCTCACATAATCATGTCACATTGGTCCTCTTGTTTATCTCTCTATACAATAATACCCCTCTTACAAAGCAATATCGTTCAATACATGTTTTGCAAAAGAGGCACTGAGAGATTATTATACTGAGATTGAATACAATGAAAATACATTTACGCTTTTGACTGTAATGTGAAAAAAATGAAAAATCCATAGGTTCTCTGTGTGTTTATTAACTGTACACCTGACGTCAAGGATGTTCTAGTTTATTGGGATGCACCTGTATCTGGATATATTAACTTCAAACAACTCAGTCCCAGAGGTGAGGTTCAGCAGTAGGAATTAGCTCCGATTAGCTGGCCATGATGACACTTGATGCCTCCCTGCTTCTCCCTTTCTCTTCACGTCCCTTGTAATTAAACTCACTTCTTTTTGATCCGACCCACGAGCGTCATTAATTCAGAGAATAGAGCCATTATGGAGGTTGCGGCTCCCAGGGTAGCACTGAGGAAGAGGTGGGGCAGTAGCTTTTCAACATTAATGGCTCCCTCCTGCGTGCTGGCTATTAATTTAAAAAAGCATTGAAGTGGCTTCATCACAGCTGCTGGAGCGGGACGATGTTCCCAAAGTGCTGCAGAAATCAAATTGTAAATTCTGGCTCCCTTTTTCCTGACCTCTGACATTAAATTCAGCTTCCAGTTGCTGATTGAAATGTAATTTTGTCTTTAGATTTAGCTTTTATAAAAAAAAATAAAACTTGCTAAAATACTATATTTTACTTACTTTTAGCTGATGGTGCAAATATCTAGGGTCACCTATACCTTATTTATCAAATCCCAAAAAAGCTGTCAAATATTTTAAAGCTGGACAGGCAATTTACAAAGCCATCAATCAAAACAACAGCACTTATGCCACAAGAGGGAGCCAAAGACTAAATGTTTTCAAGTTTAGCAGTTCAAAGCTTACTTGAGTTTATGTGTAATACTCTGTTTTTCCAATAGAGGACAGAAGTGTAAGGTTTAAGGATTGAACTCAGATGAACTTCGAAATATGTTCTTCTTTATATAAGCCGCCCACCTGAATAAACCCCCCCCCCCACATCTTTTGTGTTTCTTTTGCTCAAGAGTATTACAAAGATTCTAAGCAAGCCTCCATACATAGTTAATGTATCTCAGTAATTATGACCTGCTTCCTTCACATTCCGTCGGTTGCTAACATCTTATCCTTCAGGAAACAGTGCAGGTTTCTATCTGTAAACTGTCAAATATGTCACGAACTATCACATCAGAGTCAGAGAACTGCAGCTTCAGAGGAGACACACAAAACCCGAAAAGAGACCCCAAATGGCATTTTAATACCTCTCTTACATGTAATCACTCTCCTAATAAATCAATTTCCTGACACTCAAATCTTCTCCCACCGGCTGTAGATATCTGTCTGTACTGGGTGAGTCAGAGGGGTAATAAAAAGGAAAAAAATAAGCTTCAATGTTTTTCATTAGAGGTTTTTCTCTCAAGTTGTGAATGAAGCAGTGGTTCAAGTTATCAAGGATTAATTAGATTACTGTGAAATCAAATTATGTTGGTGGATTAATCCTTTCAGTGAATTAGACCAGTGAATGAGAAAATTGACCTAAAAAACACATTTAAACATTTTTAGCAACTCAAACACGAGGCTCTCTCATAACTTTATTATTTCACACAGGGTATCCTGGGAACACCCTTGGTTGCTCTGTGAAGCCTGTGCTTTACTGAAACAAACATCATTTCAAATATATTAATCCTGGAATCCAAAACTAGTAATCATATAAAGGATTATTTAGTTTAACCTTTGAGGAGTTTATTCTCTGGTTTTGGCATCTTATCGGGATGTTCTCACTGTTTGAGAAAGTGAGAATCATAGATAAAACTAAACACAACTAAAAAAATGTAGTTCATAAGCTCTTTTTAACTCTAGCATGGTGTTCAGAAAGATGTGCATTGCTAATTTTGTTGCACACAAGCTTTTTTTGTGTTATTCAAAAGGTTGAGCTCAGTCTAACCAGATTTTTATGTTTTTGTTAAATGACTTTTGGCAAACTACAAATCGTTCATTTTCTGGCTTTGATAAGAACTTTAGAGCTTAATTTCTGACTTTTGTTAACTTACTTTTGTTACTCAAAACATCCACCCACCACTGTGGAGAGATAAAAATATACATTTTAAAAAGCACACAAACAACTCATCAGGGCCAATAATTTAAGTTGTATACACTTAAAAAAAAAGATATTTACACCATGTTCATCCTTTCGCATATTTTATTTTCGAACAGCATGACAACAATAAACATTTCCTGTTTTAAGTCAGCAGGAATAACCTACATTTCTTGTTTACTCAGAATAATAAGAGATTACTTTTATTTTTAGTTTTTCACCAGTTTTCTAGTATAAAGGTGCAGCGGTAGATAGTCCCAAGTATATTTTAGGTCTGCCCAGATATCTCTTATGTGATAAAATCCTTAAAAATCTGGAATGAAAAACATTGAAAAACTTCATTATTTATTTAAATGCTGCATTAAAGTTCAATGAGACATATGTCACCACCCACATTCAAATAGTTTTTTTTAAAAACACCAATCATTTCCGGAGCTGAAATTAAAATGAGTGTGTAGTCTGTTCAGTGCTGATTAAGAACTGCTGATGGCGGGCTCCGATTTGGTGATGGGATTCTTCAACGTCGCCACATCTAATGCAAACAAGACGAGCATTAGATTGTGTTTGGATGGCGCAATGCTAAGGCTCAGCATACAGAATGAGAAAGAGGAAAAAGCCTCTTATCAGAGATTCTTTTTTTAACACAGTTTTTTACTTGAGTTTTATGTTGTAAATGATACACGTGCAGAAGAAAAAAAAAACTTGTTGAACTAAAGCAGATTTTGATTTATGAATGTTTATATTGTATCCACAGAAAATCTGTTATCGGTGAAAATAACAAAGAGAAATGTGCCCAAAGCATCACAGGTGCTCCGTCATACATTTAAATCGGCTTCAGCTGATTTTCCATACTCACATTTGTGAGAAATGTTTGTTACAACACTGCTCACTGTTACCATGTTGAGGGGACAGGCTGAGTAGTCATGGTAACCACAAGATGCCTCTGATTTCTACAGTTTTCCACCAACAAGGGGGATTTAGAGATTTATTTTACTCTCCTCATCAACTTACCAAATTTAAAAAGGAGGAAAGATAAAATATTTGTCTTCTCAAACTTTTTTACCCCAGCAAGACAGGAGAAACTAACCAGAAGCTCCTGGACACTTTGATCAGTCTAAAATATCATAAGCCCATCAGATACTGCATGTATACTGTTGATATAATCGCAAAATATGCAGATTTATTAAATAAAGCCCCAGCATTAATAATAAAAGTTCTCTTCCTTGCTCTGATCCAGTAAGTTCTGCATGCTGAGGGCTTCAAATGAATGGTTTTAACCCATGACCTGAAGTTAAGTGCCACACTGGCTTATTTTCTGCTTAATTAAAAAAATAATTATTTTTGTATTGAATTTATATATATATATATATATATATATATATATATATATATATATATATATAGTAGTGTTAATGTCAATGTCAAATTTATTTATATAGCACTTTAAAATAGGTATAAAACTGCACCAAAGTGCTGTACAAGAACAACAACAATACAAATTGATGAAACAGAGTATCAAATCACTACTTAAGCTAAAAGCCAAAGAATAAAATCGAGTTTTAAGAAGATATTTAAAATGATCCAGGCTGTGGGCAGAGCTAATTTGAAAAGGTAGATTATTCTATAGAATAGGAGCAATAGCAGAGAAAGCTATGGAAAGTCTTTCACTAAAGTAATGAGGTACGAAAAATAAATTGATATATCGGAAATATAATTTATTAAATATAACCCTGCATGGAAATACAACAAATAGTAAGAGCATCTTGAAAGCATCAAGTAAAAAAAAACTCCTGCAATATGAAATGGTTTCAGTTTTTTATAGCTTTAATAATTGGTATGAGTAAGAATAGTGGGTGATAATCACACAAAAAAACCCACTAAATTGTTTATTTTCTTTCTACATGATTACACTTCTTTGTGATGCAAAACTATCTCCAAAGAATCTAATTTGAATATGCTTGCATGCTGGAAGTAAGCTAATATTATGTGGAGTATCATTAATAAAGAAAATAGTAAAAGGGAAAATAACAACCGAAGCATGGCTCGTGTGCGGACAATTAATCACAGGAAATGCGTCCTGTGTGCCTGAGATAACATATTTATCAGCAGAAAGAAAGCCACATTATACCAGTGATAATAGGGTTGATCTTCAAAGCGTAATGCTGTTGCCGAAAAGCAACCGTGTTTTGTTCAAACAAGCAGACAGGGTCGATCACAGGATGTAATCCCACACAAAGACACATCTGAAGGTGGTGTTTTGAGCCTTTCATCTTCAAATGGATTCTAACAGCCTCATCAAGCCAGAAGCTGTCCTGATCTTTCATTGACTCAGTCGTACACTAATTAAGGCCCCTCTGATGAGTGCAGGGAGATGGGACAAACAAGTCCACCAAGAGTCCTTCCGAAACCCTACTGCTTGTTTCCATTATTCGTACTGTTTTCAGATATTGGTAAAGTAATGCCATTTATTTCCTAATGGGTGAAATATAGTTATGACACAATGATCTTATGGTGCTTTGGCACGCTAAATCTTTTCTAAGTGCTATAACAGATGGAAGTTCAGGTACATGCAAGCTACACAAACTCAGCATGATAGCAGGTATAATGAGTAAACCAGGAGGAGCAGGAAGCCGGCCTTTCAACATTACTGTTAGCCGTGTCAACATTATCACTTCTCCTTACTTACAAGCTGACATTTCACTCGTTTTATTGCTTCTTGTCTGAGCAAGGGTCCCTCCTGTCTTCAAGAATCAGTTTATTTATATAGCGCCAACTTACAACAGATGTCGTCTCAAGGCACTTTACAAGAAAATCAATTACAATCAAAGATACATCAAATCAATTTGAAAAAGTTTCCAATCCAAGGAACCCCAGCAGATTGCATCGAGTCATTGACTTGCAGCATTCACTCCTCTGGAATCAGCAGAAAGAAAAAATGGCTTGTGTTGTTGTTGACTTTACAGTAATCCCTCATACTGAGCATGCATTAGCGACAGTGGAGAGGATAAACTCCCTTTTAACAGGAAGAAACCTCCAGCAGAACCAGGCTCAGTACAAGCAGCCATTTGCCATGACCGATTAGACTAGAGGTTTGAAAAGACAAAAAACTAAATTAGAAGCACGAGATACTGAAATAATAGAGTTTATAGTAGCAGTTGTAGAGCGTCACTGGAAGCATCTCAGCCCATGTTCTCATCCAAGAAGCTGTCTCAGCAAACAGAACGCCAGCCCAGGTGTGGCTACTATGGAGAGAAGAACACTAAGATAAAACAAAAGGTTAACAAGGTTGAAATAACGGTAACTAAGTAGATTGGACAAAGGAAGAAAGTAGCAGAGAGAGAAGTGCTCAGATTGTCCTCCAGCAATCTAAGCTTATAGTAGCATAACTATAGAAAAACTTAAATAACTTAACCCTATAGAGTGAGACATGAAGAAGGTAGAGCAAAGGAGAACCGTCTGTCAAGACTGAGTTCCTCCCCAACCGGATTAGGCTGTATTCTCTTCCTCTTCCTAACTATAAACTTTACCAAACAGGAAGGTTTTAAGCCTAGATTTGAAACTAGACAGGGTGTCTGCCTGACGGACTAAAGCTGGAACCTGGTTCCACAGGAGAGGAGCCTGATAACTAAAAGATCTGCCTCCAATTGTGCTTTTAGAGATTCTAGGAACCACCAGTAAACCTGCAGTCTGAGAGGGAAGTGCTCTGTTAGGTACATAAGGAGTAATCAGATCTCTGATATATGATGGAGCTTTATTAGTGAGGGCTTTATATGTCAAAAGAAGAATCTTAAAATCTATTCTAAGTTTGACAGGGAGCCAATGAAGGGAAGCTAAAATTGGGGAGTTATGATCTCTCTTTTTAAGTTTCATCAGAGCTCTTGCTGCAGCATTTTGAACCAACTGTAGACTTTTAATTGCATTTTGTGAACTTCCTGCTAATAAAGAGTTACAATACTCCAGCCTTGAAGTAACAAATGCATGGACTAGTTTTTCAGCATCTGTCCTAGAGAGAATATTTCTAATTTTTTCTATGTTACTAAGGTGAAAGAAGGAAATCTAACAGACCTGTTTTATATGGGACTTGAAAGACATTTCCTGATCAAAAATAACACCAAGGTTCTTTACATTGTCACCAGACGCCAACCTGATTATATCCAGGTCAAGTGGCTGACTAAGCAATTCACCACTAAGACATTTACAGGCTGCATGCCTGCAGAGCTAACAATGCTGAAAATACATGCTTTCTAAACTAAATAATAGTTTGTGCCCGTTTGAATAAAACCTGAAGCACGTTTTCACAAATTTAAGCACAAATTTTGGGTTATTCATCTTTATACTTTACTTTAACTCCCAAGATGGCCTGTCTCTAGTATTTTTGTTGTGTTCTTGTCGTGTGGCTTCTTGTTGTTGCATTGTGGTTTAGCATTTTGTTAACTCTTTGTATGTAAACGTGGAAATCTATACCTATGTTTAGGTTTTAGGAAAACCCGGCCATCCAAGGGAAGTCAAGTGTGGAATTAGCTCTGGCAGCAAATTCAAAATCCACACTGTCGCACCATACAGAAGGAATGCTGCAGGCTCTCTGTCATTCTACAGTCTCCCACAGTCGAGTCCCTCTTTCAGTAAATTTCCTTACAGGAGATATTATCCTCACACACTGACAAATGTTGCATATTCTTCCGAACACAGAAGGATTCTTTATTGAAAAAACATTATACAAAAGCAAATGTCCTGCTATTTACATAAAATAAGTTATTAAATAGATTAGATGTTAAATTAAAGCTGACAATATGCAATTACTGTGGATAACAAAGATGATGGTGTAAGATCGTTTGCTGCCAACAAAATCCAGTGAGTAATATGAAGAAGGAGGACCTGGGAGAGGGCTGGAAAGCTGGAGTGGGAGCCACTGGGGTTGGCCAAGAGGCTTTAGCGCAAAGCAATAAGGCAGCTATGTCTGCTGGTTAAGATGTTCCAATGAATGGCTGGCTGGCTGCAGCTCAGCGTGCAAGATCTGAGAAATGATCTACTTCTCACATATAAGATTTGGCTGCTGGAGAACCATCTGACCACGGTTCTGCACTCTTCTACTATCCAATTTGCATTGTTATTTTCAACATTAAGTTTCTTACAGTCATGTTTCCAGCCCTTCAGCTCTTCATTGTTTATGCTGATTACCCTCACCTGCACTGTGCTGCTCACTTTTTAAACAGCTGCTCGTCAGAGTTTTCTGGTTTTTGATCCTGCCTGTTTTTGACCATTTATGCCTAGTCCCTTTGCCCTTTGGTGACCCTGACCTCCTGCATCTGAACCCTGACTGTCTCTGACCCTGCCTCTACTTTTGAGAGTTTCAGATTTTCTTTACCTGAGACCCTCCCTTGAAAGACCTCGGACTGTTACACGACTCAGCCTCTGGTGGGTGGTTTTTTGTTCATTAAAACTGTCTGTCCCTTGAGCCGCCTAGGCCTCCCATAGTCCATTAACCTACCTTCCCCACGGCAGGATTCCTGAACCCTGTGGGCCCCTTCTGCACCATTATTTTAAATAAAACCTTTTGTAAACCATCTACTTGTTTTTGGCTGTGGTCTGGGTTCTGGCTGATTTTACAAAAAACGTTACAGTACGATCTCGCCAATATGAACCCACAGCCTAATCCCGATTGTTGTTCTAAGGTAGAGGGTGGTTTTAATGGCCTAGAAAGAAATGTCCAGGAGTTTTTACAGGGGCTTTCTTCTCTGAGGGTTTCCCAAGCCTTCCCGTCTGAATGGGCCAAGGTGGCCTATACAATCTCTCTACTTTCTGGTAAAGCTAATTAGTGGGGAACTTCTGAGTGGGAGAATGATGCAGACAGCTGTGACTAATTTTTTGAGTTTTCTGATGAGATGAAGAGGGTTTTTGATCCTATCCGTCCTAAGAGAGAGGCTGCCAGGAGACTGTTTTCTCTTAAACAGGGCACTCGACCTGTTACTGACTATATCATCAATTTCCATGCCTTGAAATCCAGTTACCTTTGGAATAATGAAGCCTTGTTTGAAGTATTTTACGAGGACCTGTCAGATGATATTAAGGATGAGATTACCACCCATGACCCTTCCAAGACCCTCGAGGCCTTAGAAAGGCTTGCCACACAGATTGACCTAAGCCTGCTTGAACGTAGGAGGGAGAGGTCTTTATCTAATTCTCAAAGAAGGTCCTCAACTGTCCAGGTCAGTCCTAGCAGAATGCCCAAAGTTTTCATGCCCCCACCTGTTAACGCTGAGGAGCCCATGCAGCTGGGTAGGACCAGACCCTCTGATGAAGAGAGGGATAGGCGGTTCAGAAATCTCCTGTGTTTCTACTGTGGTGAGAAGAACCATTGTGCTCTTAACTGTCCGTCAAAAGGACAGGCTCAGTAAAGTTCGGGGGGTCTTTGCTGAGCCCAATCCTCAGATTTCAGAACCCTCCTCACAATCGCTGCAACATCAGATTTCCTGACTCTCCTGAGGGGAGGGAAGTTCCTGTTTTCATTGACCCTGGGGCTGATGGTGATTTTATTGATGTCAGCCCATAAGCCCACACTAAAATTGGAACTTCTAGAGAAACTGCGTGAAATGGACATCTCATTGATAACATAACTCACTGCACAAAACCTGTTTCTGTACTGATTTCCGGAAACTACCACGACAGGATCTCGTTTCTGCTCATCAGGTCTCCAGAGATTCCTGTGATTCGCGGGCACCCTTGTCTATTCAAACACAGTCCAGTCATTAACTGGTCCATTGGTGAGGTTCAGTTTTGGGGAACATCTTGCTCCACTTCTTGTTCGAGGGACGCCCCTATCATGACATCTCCCTGTGAGACCAACCAAGATTACACCGATTTGTCTAGGTTCCCTAAGGTTTATCATGATTTGCGTGAGGTATTTAATAAGTTGAAGGCCACTTCTCTGCCTCCCCATAGAGAGTACGACTGTGCCATTGACCTTCGACCTGGAACCACCCCACCTCGGGGCAGATTGTATTCCATATCTGGTCCTGAAAGAGAGGCTATGGAGGAATACATTGCTGACTGTCTCAAGACAGGACTAATCAGAAAGTCTTCTTCCCCAGCAGGTGCAGGATTCTTCTTGGTGGGGAAAAAGGATGGGTCTCTTAGGCCATGTATCGATTATCGTGGACTTAACAAAATTACAGTTAAGAACGGATACCCTCTGCCACTAATGACTTCTGCTTTTGAGCTCCTTCAAGGTAGTAAAGTTTTCACTAAATTGGATCTGCGCAATGCCTACCATCTGTTCCGCATAAGAGAAGGAGATGAATGGAAGACGACACCCCTTCAAGGCATTATGAATATCTGGTCGTGCCGTTTGGGATCACCAATGCTCCAGCCGTTTTCCAGGCATTGGTTAACAATGTTTTAAGGGATATGCTGAACAGATTTTTTTTTGTATACCTTGATGACATCTTGATTTTTTTCTAAGGATCTATATACCCATATCAAGCATTTTTGTGTCGTTCTTCTCAAGCTTCTCCAAAATAAATTATTTGTTAAGGCTGAGAAGTGTGCATTCCATCAATCGTCTGTATCCTTTCTGGGTTTTGTCATTGCTCCTGGCAGGATTAACAAGGATCCATCTAAGGTGCCAGCAGTCCTGGAGTGGCCTGAGCCATCCAGTGTGAGGGAGCTTCAACGCTTTCTTGGGTTTGCCAATTTTTATCGCCGTTTAAGCAAGAATTAAAGTTCTGTAGCTGCCCCTCTTCATCAACTAACTTCAACAAGGACTCAGTTCAAGTGGTCTTCAGAGACCAAACAAGCTTTTGGTAAGCTAAAACGTCTGTTCACCTCAGTTCCCATTCTACGTTTTCAAGATCTATCTAACCCATTTGTGGTGGAGGTTGATGCCTCAGACACTGGTGTCGGCACAGTCCTGTCTCAACGGTTTGCTGATGATGCCAGATTAAACCCTTGTGCCTTTTTTTCTTAACGGCTCTCTGCCTCCAAAAGAAACTATGATGTTGGAGACAGGGAACTGTTGGCTATAAAACTAGCATTGGAGGAATGGACAGACCATAAGAACTTGGAATACCTCATGTCTGCTAAGAGACTGAATCCACGCCAAGCTAGATGGGCACTTTTCTTTAGCAGATTTAACTTTACCCTGGCCTATCGACCTGGCAGAAAAAACGTCAAACCAGATGCACTTTCTAGACTTCATCAGCCTCCAGTTTGTCTTTCTGATTCTGTTGACCATGACTACATTCTTCCCTCCAAGACTAGGCTAGCTCTTACCAGTATTGAGATCCTGCTCAAGAAGAGTCATCAGAAACAACCACCTCCTGTTCAGTGTCCTAAGAGCCTTCTGTTCGTCCCTGAAGAAATGGTGTCTAAAGTCCTTCAGTTCTGTCATGGCTCTAAACTTTTCTGTCACCCAGGTATAACAAAGACTCTAGCAGTGGTCCTGTCAGGTGTCTGGTGGCCCACACTCAGAAAGGGCACTTGTGAGTTTGCGTCAGCATGTGCTTCATGTTCCAGAGTAAAGTCCTCCAGACGCTCCCCGGGCGGTCTACTGAGGCCTCTGCCTACTCCACGTCGACCGTGGTCCCACATTCCTATTTTGTCACTGGCCAACTCCCTCTCATGGTAATACTGTGCTCCTCACTGTGGTTGACAGATTCTCCAAGATGACCCATCTTCCTCTAAGCAAGTTACCTTAAGCTCCTGATCTCGCTGATGTAATGGCCCGAGAAGTGTTCAGACTTCATGGCATCCCCTGCAACATCGTTTCAGAGAGAGGACCGCAATTCATTTCCCGCTTTTGGGGTGAGTTTTGTACCATTGACGTCAGTCTCTCTTCAGGTTTTCACCCTCAGACGGATGGCCAGACTGAGAGGATTAATCAGGAGGTTGAGTCCAAGTTGCGAATCCTTTGCATGGATGCTACCAGTCGCTGGTCTCAGAACTTACCTTGGGTAGAATACGCCATCAATGGATTACCATCAAGTGCCACTGGGTTTTCACTGTTTAATGTTGTTTATGGGTATCAGCCACCCCATCTCTCTGTTCAGAAAGGGGCTACCCGGGTTCCTGCTGCCCATTTATCTGCACGTTGTCTCAGATTCTGAAGAAAGGCCAGAGCGGCTCTTTGCAAGACCTCTGCTGTTTATGCCCGTAATGTCAATCGCCACAGATCTCAAGCCCCAAGTTACCTGGTGGGTCAGAAAGTGTGGTTATCCACTAAGGATTTACCCATCAAGGTAGAAAATCGCAAGTTGGCACCCCGTTTTGTGGGCTCTTTTCCTATTACCAAGGTTATTAACCCAGTTGCTGTGCGTCTCAGTCTGCCTTCGTCATTACGTGTACACCCCACCTTTCATGTCTCCAAGGTCAAACCGGTGAGGTCATCCAGGCTTTGCCCTCCATCTAGACCCCCTCCACCCCCCCAACTGATGAGTCTGACCTCCTGTTGCTGAACCCTGCCTGTCTCTGACCCTGCCTCCAGTTTTGAGAGTATCGGATTTTCTTTACCTGAGACCCTCCCTTGCAAGACCCCGGACTGTTACACAACTCCGCCTCTGGTGGGTGGTTTTTTGTTCCTTAAATCTGTCTGTCCCTTGAGCTGCCTTGGCCTCCCATAGTCCATTAACCTACCTTCCCCACAGCTGGATTCCTGACCCCTGTGGGCCTCTTCTACACCATTATTTTAAATAAAACCTTTTGTTAACCATCTACTTGTTTTTGGCTGTGTTTTTGGTTCTGGCTGATTTTACTTGAAACATTACACTTAGTGTTTTTTTCGTCCATGACACTACACCTGGTCGGGTTAGCTGGGACAATTTCCTGGAGGGAAACATCAATTGAGATGATGCTGCCAGCAACTTAAGGTTCAATTAACTTTTTACTTTTGTTTAACACAGAAGCATGCATACATGAGTTCCTGTGCTTCTATTTTTGCTTTCTCTCTTCTCCAACTTCTTCAGTTTGCCGGATAGCTATGTATGCTGAGTGAGGTTCTATTATTTCTTTCTGCTTAAGGGAAGTTTTTCTCTCCACTGTCACTACATCCATACTCAGTGTAAGGGATTGCTATACAGTAAAAAAATGCAAGCTATTGTCAACTTTAATGCATGAACGATTGATTTGAAAAAGGTTTTCCTGTAAAAGGCCTTGAGATTAGGTGTTGTAACTTAGTGCTACATTTATAAACTAATTTAAATTTAACTTAGTCATGTATTAGGCAAGCAGAACCAACAGTTTGCTGAGCATAGGTTTGCATAATTTGCAGAGATCTCTAATCTAAAACCTCTTTAGAGATGCTGGGAACTGGAGACTTGAGGAGAAAGTTGGCCACTGAGTAGTTCATGTGAGGCTCTGAGCTCTAAGCTCTCGCAGATCTGATTCTGATAATTATGATTATTGCAATGATGGTGATGTTGGTAGATCGGCGGCCAATGAGAATGAATAATGAAGCTCTGGAGATTGCTGCAGCCATAAAGAAGTCTTAAGCTTTCGATATGATGGATTTCTTGCGAAAGATGGTAACTGCTACCTGTTTGGAGAGGACAGTTGGAGTCATTGCCCAGCCTGCGCATATGACAGAGTAGCTCCAGTTAGGCTCATGCCAATAGTCACAAGATGTTTCCCAGGCCCACTTTAAAGAACGTCTGACTTGTTTGTGAGGTGTAATAGGAGTTTATAAATCCCCAACTGGTGGCTGTCACACAGAAGATTGGAGATGGAGGCACGGAGGTGATTGTAGCTGCTGGGACTCCAGAAGCTGCCAGGACTGCATCCAGGAGTTTTGGAAATGTGGTACTGATGGAAATGAGAAGTTGAGCCAAAAAAAGAAGCTTGGAATCTGACTGGATTGTAAAAACGCCCAGGTTGCCAGGTGTCATGCAGAAAAGACAAACTCTGTACTCATTTTCAGATGTAGGCAGGTGGCAGGCAGAATCATATGGAAACCAAATAACTGCTCAGACATAAAAACAAACAAACAAAAAAACAAAACAAAAAACAGACAAACCTAACCTGAAGCTAAAAAAATTAGTAAAAAATATACCAAATGTAAACAATACATAGATAATCAAAACCATGTCATTACTGAAAATATGTTCAGGTATTCAAAGTCTTTAGGAGAACTACACATTATACTCTGTGGTTATATAATTGCTGCTCGAGTATTGTTGCACTAATATTTGTCTGCAGCTGTCAAGTGGATGAGTCACACTTATGCATACAATACATTCCAGTGTTTTCACCCCTCAGTAGAATTACAATCTTTATAACAAACATTTAATACCCAGTAAAACTGCAGATTATCTCTTCTATTACTGGCTTTTGCTTTAGAATAAGCAAAAACTATTCATTCAAGTGTTTTTTTTAATGTATTTATTTATCTGTTTTTATCAATATATGTAAATTAACTAAAAACATGGTGCTCCTTCCCAGTTATTGTCAGTGATTTGTTTTCGTGTCAAACTGAGAACATTATAGTGTTTGGTTTAGAGATGTTCAACCTGGAATGCTATATTTTTTATGCTTTCGGGCATGAATTTGCAGATTAAGAAAGCCTTTGCTTAATTTAGTCTTAGTCAGTTTATCCTAAAGCCAGTGTGTCACCACCAGCTGAACAGACATAATATAAAGCTTCCAGCTAAGATTAAAAGGCAGTGTTATGGTTACAAAGTGAATATGCTCAATTTTTATTAAATGTAGTAAAGGCAAAAAACATAAAACCTTTTTTTTCTGTTGCAAAAATCTAAAAACAAAAAATCGAACCATTAATAATGTTTTCTCACCCGTGCATGTTACATAACCCATCACTCATTATCCTTCAAGCTATAAAGCCGGATCACTGGTGCTAGTATCTGTGGAGCTGACATTTAATCATGAAAAGAATAATTAACAAAACGCCTACAAATAAGTGCACTTGTGCCTCAGATCAACCGGTGAATTTGTGTTGACAAGGCCTGTCAAGTATGAGAGTGTCTGACCGTGCCATTCCTCAAAGACAATGCATGTTAAATGTATTTATGCAGAACATTGTTCTAAACCCTCAGTCTAGACAAGGATTTTGCTGTTGTAAAATAATAAAACTGAAAAAGAGCTCATCTTATACAAACCTATTGCTTTTATTAAAAACTTAAAGATTCCAAATTAATACCAAACTATCTGTCATAGAACGGTGAATACGACTCGAGCAGAGGTGGATGCGTGAAAGGAAAACTGATTTATTGCAAAATATGAATAATGAACTGAACATAAACAGAGACAAAGTGATACAGAACTGATCGGGGCTGACGCGGAACTAAAACTAGAAAGTAAACAAAATGATTAACTAAAGCTGAACACAGGAACTATGGAGCGTGAAATAACTAAACAATATAAATAAACAAACTAATAACAACAACGAGGGGAACCAAAGGTAACAAAGTAGCTAAACTACTGAGGAAATATACTACAAACAACAAAGAAGTACGTGAGGGAAACCAGAGAATACAGGGAAATAGAACCATAAAGGAAATAACTTAAATGGGAATGGAGGAGGATGATGATGGAGAGAGAGAGAGAGAGAGAGAGAGAGATAGAGAGAGAGAGAGAGAACTAGCACAGAGAACCAGCGAGCAAGAGGGGAAAAGGCTTACGAGGACATGGTGGGAAAACGGCAGGAGATGGAGCTGAGACACAGGAGATAAACAGACGATCCAGCAGTGAATGAATGAATGAGAAGGGCTTAAATACTGTGAAGCAGGAGGCGCAGCAGTGGAGGAGATAACCGGATGATTGGAAACAGCTGTGAATGATAATGAGTGAACACACACACACACACACACACACACACACGGACGCACGCACACAGGAAGAAGGATAGAGAGCACGGGAAAACTAGTGAACACAAACAAAAGCAAAGACTCAACCAGATAGAAAATAACTTAAAGAAAACAATAATAAATAGTAATAATAAAGATAATAATAATAACAATAATAATAATAATAATAATAATAAAACAAGACAACTATAGTAAACTAAACAAAGCAAAAACACAGATCACGACACTATCCTTATTAATATATTATGCCAATACAACCTCGTATAATCATTAAATGTTATCACTAAAGGACATTAATGAGTATTTCTATTCTGTACAATATAATCATTTGTCTTTAAAGTGTCAATATTTTAGTAGCACCTATAACTGTTATGATAGAAAAAAAACTCTTACTGCAAAAACTGCCTCAGCAGGGATCTGGTTTCATCTAACTGGATTGGTTGTTTACACTGGACTCTAAATGATAAATGCGGTCATTAAATTGGCTTGAAGTAGAACCCCACTTTTTTTAAATTCTGAATTCACGGATTTAACAGTTTCAAATATTTTTCAGTGAAAAGACTAAAAATTATTTTGCTGAAAAATCCTGCTATTTCATGGCTTTTTTTTATATAGTTGATACCAATATTGGAAAGAAAGACCTCTGCACAAATATACCTGACATACCATTGTTTGCCATTTGCAAAGCAACCCTTCAAGCGTTTTTACTGTGCATATGGAGGAATATTAAGATAAATTTGATATTTAAATGATAAAATTAGGCATTTTACAAGGATCTCAAATATTCATGTAATTTAACTATTTGCCTATGGTTATGGTACCAATTTTTTGCAAATACCACAGGTAAAAGTAAAAAGAAATTTTATGATGGGATGTGACATTTTTTGTCAACTGTTTGCAATTTAAAGTGATATAAGTTCAGGATTGAGTATATAGTATAAACAAAGTATATATATTTATATCTATATCTATATATGTATCTCTCTCTCTCTCTCTCTCTCTCTCTCTCTCTCTCTATATATATATATATATATATATATATATATATATATATATATATATATATATATATATGGAAAAATAATTGTTTTTCTGTTACTAATGATTATAATCAGTGCCAAAATAATACACTGGTACGCATAAACATCCCTTACCATTAACATGGGTTTAAAACCTCAACAGGTGCTAATTTTATATAGTCAAAATTGTTTTCCAAAAACTAGTTGCATTGGGTTTAAAAATATTAATACATTTTGGGCGAGGCCGTTTTTTTAAATAATCATTACATCATGATAGAACAGTCAGATTCTGGCATTTAAAGTCAATATGTTGGGGAAGGGGGTTTTCTGTCCACTTCTGAAAAGTTTAATTACTTATGCGTGGATCCATGATATTTTCTATATGACAGGGTGAAGATTCATTGAACATAAGTCAAATAAAACAAGTCAAATATGTGTGTGGAAGTTATTCTTCAACCCCATCACTGCCCCTTTCATCACTGCCTTAGCCAGCACATTATCCAGCTCGAGCGTCTTATAGCTCACGTGCCTCAGCAGCAGTGTCACACTCTGATAAGTCCCATGCTTCAGAGGGCCGATTTTCCACGCTTCCGGTCCAGAGCGTCAGCATAGTGTGGGGGCGTCAGCCAGCTTCTGAGGAAAAAGGAGGATGCTGCTCCTCATCAGGCCGATGAGGCGGATTTAATGGGAAGAGAAGAAGCGAGGATGACGACGATGTGAAAATGGAAAGGAAATAGTCCAGTGTGAGCGATTTGGATGTAAATACATGACGTTGACAGCAATCAAATTAATTCAGTATGAGTTCTGATTAAATAATAGAAAGGATTAACTTCTAAAAAGATTTTCATTTTAGGGATCATTGACAATGCTGGTACAATTTTTATGATTTTTTTTACATTTATGAAAAAAGGGTCCAAAAAGGAAAATGCACAAAGTTTTGTCAATTTTTTTATTTAAGGTTTTGTTAGGTTGTAATTTGCAATTTAGTTCATTCAGAAAATTTAGGACCTCTTAAACTTTTTTACGAAATGGTAAAATGATGAAATGAAGATTAACATCTTGAAGATTAATCTGTGGAGACATTTAAAGCAGAGGCTAAAACATTTTGTAGGCCTCTTTTCAGTTTATCTGGAAACTAAAGGAGGTATTAACAACTCGAAACCTACCTAAATATGTTTCTCCCCATTCTTTTTATAAGTGCATATAACTGGTAGAGAAATACTCCAAAAGTCATGCTTAAAGTATTGAGGACACCTTTTGTAGTTCAAAGCCTTCGTGTCCAGTCTCTTGCAACATTTAAGATTTGTCTCTGTTTCAACACACCTGATTAAAATAACAAGGTACAGTTAAGTTTGAAACTTTGGAGAACCGGACTACTACTGAGGAGGAGATTGAGGTTTCAAGACAGCGGAGCTCAAGGATGGAAATTTAAGTTCCCAGGTCTACAGCATAAAATCCCAGTGAAAACCCCCCATAAATAATACACTGAATATAAAAACTTGTGGTTGTGACATTACAAAACATGCAAATGTTCATGAATACCTTTGCAAGACCCTGTAACTGCATTTTCTTTTAGCATAAATGAAGATTTGCTTTAAGCTAATGACTTGTTTAGGTTATGCAAAACAAAGGTGAACTACTGCCATTTTTTCTGAGCACAGAATGAAAGAGGAATGAAAACCCAACAGCATGATGCTGCCACACTCATACTACACAGCAGGCATGGTTCTCTAATACTTTCAACCATCCAGCTTTTCATACCAAGAGTACTGACGGTCATATAATTAGAAACAGCTCAATTCAAGATTCATTTGAGCACAAGATGTCTCAAAAACATCTAAAAATTTCATTAGTATGGATTTCAAAAAATATAAATAATTTTTGAGTAAAACTAAAACATAACAGATTTAAAGTGATTTCTTCTCAAAGTTTGAAACAAATTTGACCCTTTAAGGTGGTTTATGTAAATTTGGGCTTTTAGCAAATACTAAAAACATTATGCTTTTAACAAACACAAGAAAATATTTCCATTTTTGTTGCTTTTGGTCAAGTTTGGTTTAGTTTCATCAATCACATCAAAAATATTATATTTATCCCAAAAGGAAATAAAATGTTGTTGAAGGAACTCATTTAACTAAGGAATTGTTATATAGTTTTTGAGCACATATCATCAGAAATAAGTTATAATAAAATAGTGACAGAATAGCAATAGGGAAAAGCAAACATTACATGTTGTCAAATAACATCATCAAAAGGATAAAAAGTAATCAGTATCAAATACTTCATAAGGAGTACAATTAATGGATCTTAAACTGCGATTTAAAGGAACTCGGTGTTTCTGTAGTTTTGCAGTATGAATGCTTTTAATATTTGCAGATTTATTTATTTGTCTTTCTGACTAGTTTTCTATCTATAGTCTTATTGTAATTGTCACCTTTTTAATTAACGATATATTCTAGTGACTTTTTTTTGCCATGGTCTTACAAAATCAGCTTAACTTTGATTTAAGTCAAACTTGTGTATGTTCGGCAGTTTTGCAGGGGGAATCGGTGCACGGGTGTGGTGTTCTCCTGTGTGCTTGGAGGGGTGATGCCTGGAGAGCGAGGCATCACAGGATGACACCCCCCTCCCAGTAAACCCCCCACCCACCCCCACTGCAGGGCGCAGCAGCTACTAGAACAGAGCAGCTCTGGCATGAGACGCTTCCTCCAGCTTTAAGATATAAAACGAAAGAACCTGTGGGTTTACTTTAAATGTAAAGATGCTGGAATCCTTTTAATCATCTCCGACCCCAATACAATGTAGGCTATTAGAGAGGGTGTGGGGAAAAAAGGAGACATCTCCAAAGCTGAAGAAATCTGAGGATGCATGGAGAGATGCATGTTTTTTTGTTTCTCTTTTCTTCTTTTTTTGTATTAATATAGTAATCAAGGTCCGAACAGGATTTGGATTCGGATATGAACGCTAAAAGTGTGGAGAAGTGAGTTTTTTGGGGAGCCACAGGATGGACACTGCGGAGGCGATCCTCTCCGGTTTGGTAGTTGTGATCATCATAGTGTCGCTGCTGTCCAACGTCCTGGTGCTGATCTGCTTCCTCTACAACCCGGAGATCCGCAGGCAGGCGCCCGCACTGTTCAACCTCAATCTCACCTTGTGCAACCTGTTGCTGACCGCGGCCAACATGCCGCTCACCCTGGTGGGACTCGTCAGCAGGGCTCAGCCGGGCGGCGACGGCTTCTGCAGGACCGCGGGGTTCCTGGAGACGCTCCTGTCCTCCAGCTCCATGCTGAGCATGGCCGCGCTGAGCATCGACAGGTGGGTCGCGGTGGTGTTCCCCCTGAGGTACCACTCCAAGATGCGCCACCGGGACGCGGCGCTGGTGCTCGGCTACACGTGGGCACACTCCGCGTCCTTCTCGACCGTGGCCGCCTGCCTGTCCTGGCTGGGCTACCACCGGCTCTACGCGTCCTGCACCATGTCCAGCCCGCAGCAGGCGGGTGGCAGGAGCCAGTTTGTGGTCTTCACCGTGTTCTTCCACTCGCTCACCTTCCTGCTGTCTTTCGTGGTGTTGTGCTTCACGTACCTCAAAGTTCTGAAGGTGGCAAGGTTTCACTGCAAGAGGATCGATGTCATCACGATGCAAACTTTGGTACTGCTTGTAGACATACACCCCAGGTGAGCTCCAAAGGATCTTTGTGATTTTTTTTTTCTCCCTTTGGTATCTTTTTATTGTTATTATTATTTTGTGAATGTATTGAACGAGCTTTTTG